>LR990976.1:10206616-10771148 GCA_905163465.1 Craniophora ligustri
GACCCGCCGACGTCGAGATAGAGGCACAGTGGTTCCGCGGGGCGATGACGCAAATATGTGACGAGTCCATGCCCCGGGTCCTCGCTCATTCCGCCAAACGCCGGGTGTATTGGTGGTCCGCTCGGATCGCCCAGCTGCGCATCGCATGCGTGGCGATCAGGCGCCGGTACACCAGGTACCGGAGGCGACGTCGGCGGATCGAAGGAGAGGAGACCGCGCTGTACGACGAGTACCGCGCGGCCAAGCAGGCTCTGTGGCTGGCCATCGGCGAGTCGAAGACGAGCTCCAACGAGGAGATGCTGGGGACCCTCGACGCGGATCCGTGGGGACGCCCCTACCGCATGGTCCGGGGCAAACTCCGCCCCTGGGCTCCCCCACTCACGGAGGGTCTCCAGCCAGAGCTGCTGGACCAGACGGTCGCAGCGCTCTTTCCGGAGCGTGGGGAGTTCGCCCCACCGCCGATGGTACTGGCCACGGCCGCAGAGTCTGACGAGGAGGAAAGTGTCGGTGTCCCCGAAGTGACACAGCCAGAGATGAGGGCGGCCACATCGCGGCTCCGGGCCAAAAACACGGCCCCGGGGCCCGACGGCGTACCAGGCCGGGCCCTCGTCTTGGCTCTGAGTGAGCTGGAGCCCCAGCTCAGAGGACTCTTCTCGGCGTGCCTAGAGCAGGGCCAGTTTCCCACTCTGTGGAAAACAGGTCGTTTGGTCCTGCTCCGGAAGGCAGGGCGCCCCGCGGACTCTCCGTCCGCGTACCGGCCCATCTCCAACGCCTTCAACACCCTGCCCTGGAGTTGTATCAGGGAGGCGCTGCGATATCACAGAGTGCCTCCCTACCTCCGCCGCATAGTTGGGACCTATCTGGCCGACAGATGTGTCACGTACAGGGGACGCGACGGCACGTACCGGCGCGAAATGTCGTGCGGTGTTCCGCAGGGTTCGGTCCTGGGGCCGCTCCTATGGAACATCGGCTACGACTGGGTGCTGAGGGGCGAGCTCTCGCCGGGGGTCGACCTGACGTGTTACGCGGACGACACGCTGGTCGAGGCGCGTGGGAGCTCGTACAGGGAGGCAGCGTTGCTGGCTACGGCTGCGGTCTCACAGGCGGTGGGCCGCATCCGGTGCCTGGGCCTGGAGGTGGCCCTCAACAAGTTGGAGGCCATCGCTTTTCATGGCCCCCGACGCGCGCCGCCGCCGGGATCACACATTGTGGTCGGAAGGTCCCGAATCGCTGTCGAGCCCACCATGAAGTATCTTGGTCTGGTGCTCGACAGTCGGTGGGATTTCGGCCCTCACTTCCGGCCGCTGGTGCCCAAGTTGATGGGCGCGGCGGGCGCGCTTTCAACGCTGCTTCCCAATCTGGGGGGCCCGAGCTCCGCCTGTAGGAGACTTTACGTGGGGATCGTGCGATCTATGGCCCTTTACGGGGCCCAGTGTGGGCGACTGACCTGACGGCCGGGACCATCGCTGTTCTGCGAAGACCGCAGAGGTCGATGGCCGTCAGAGTCATACGGGGATATTGCACGATCTCGTACGAGGCGGCTTGTGCACTGGCCGGATCTCCGCCGTGGGACCTGGACGCGAGGGTTCTCGCGTCACTGTACCGGTGGCGCGAGGAGGAGCGGACGCGCGGCGCGGCAACTATTACGCTGTGCCAGCGACGTCAACAGCTCCTACGGGTCCTGGTGGCGGAATGGCGAGAAAGGCTCTCACGCCCTACCGCCGGCCTCGGTACTATCGAGGCCATCCAGCCTGTGCTCGACGAGTGGCTCGGGAGAAGGCACGGCTCCCTGACGTTTCGGGCGACGCAGGTGCTCTCGGGGCACGGCTGCTTCGGGAGATACCTGTGGCGCATAGGCAGGGAGCCGTACGCTCGGTGTCATCACTGCGTCCAATGTCGGGAGGACACGGCGCTGCACACTCTCACTGAGTGTGCAGCCTGGGAGGAACCGCGACGTGTTCTCGTCGCAGAGATAGGCGGCGACCTGTCGCCGCCGGCCGTCGTACGATCCATGGTCGGCGGCACAGAGTCCTGGGACGCAGTGATCTCCTTCTGCGAAACAGTAATGTCGCACAAGGAACTTTCAACCTCGCTCCCGTGCCGTAGCAGACGCACCGGGCGTCGGAGGAGGGCCGACAATGCCCTCTTCCGCCCCCCCTAAACGGGTCCGGGGGCGGTGGACGCGGGGACGTCCTCCGCCACCCCGCAACAGACCCCGAGGCGGCGGCGCGTAGTGTTCCACGCGCGCCCCTCACACCAGTGAGACATGTAAGGGGGGGGAGTGCCCTAAACTCCCCCCGAGACGGGGCCATCACCAGCCGGGGGCAGCGGACGAATATTCAGTTCCCGAGGCCCCCGGCGCAGGTGCGAGTCGGAACACGGGGTTCGGTTTTTGTCGGTAAGAGTCCGACAGACCCCCTCGCCCTCCCCGGGGCGAGGGACATCCATGAGGATTTCCACCCCGTAAAAAAAAAAAAAAAAGAACTGTTACCACCCCTGTGCCAGAACCGAATCAGTCCTATTCATAATTATTGGTTTAGGTTAGAACTGTGACCACAACGCCAGAACCGAATCGGTCCTATTAAGCTTTAAAGATCTAACAGTAAACTAAATCCACATCAGTTCAGTTAACTATATTTCAAAAATGTGTGTTTTAAAAATCTGGCTTTCGTGCATATGGATTACGGTCATCTGGATTTTGTGCATTTAGATTTCGTGTGTGTGGATCTAATTCGTCTGGATTCAAACGTTTTTGGGATTATGATATTCGGAATGTTAAAATTCGGGATAAAGATAGGTAACCCTCCAGTAAGGACACAAATAATTTAAAAATCCACCAAATAAAGTAAAAACCTTTAAAACTTACATCAAAATTATCGTCATGGAATGACGGATCTCGCCGTGCGAGATTAAGCCACTTATTTTGCATTGTTCTATTGTGTGGAACGTAAATATATAATTTATTAGGAGTTTCTATTGACGTATTATTACACTGAAGGACCGGGCACTACTTACAGAATTTAGAATTCATATTAAACACGCAAAATAACTATATTATTGTATTAGCACCTTATGTTTAGTGTTGACACACAAAGGCGTGACGTCACAGGCGGACGCCATGACACCAGCGACCGTCGCTGCTATATATGCTGGTCAAGACCTGTACTTTACGAGATAAGCGGTTATTTGCCTCGCAGAATCAGCTTGGTAAAGCCTTTTCAATGTGAGGTAGAGCAAAGACACGTCAATCCGTACGTTAAATGATGCGGGCCAACTGATCTGATTCACACTTTGCTGAAACAGACACACGCCGTTTAATGATCATTCCGTAAATTAATGTTTTTTTTACGATCCTCTAAAGTTAGAAAACAAGATTATTTTTTATTTGGCAAAAATCTAGGAGAGTTTATTAAGAAATCTAGACACCATATATAAAAATAAAAATAAAAAATATTAGCCAGCTTATTCAAGCTCTACAACAAATTTAAACACCATCGCCCCATCGACCCGAGCGCATTACCAACAACAGCGCAGCGACCAGATGATCACCTCTCGTGCCAGTAGGCCGAAACCAACAACGTCGTACGCGTATACGAAGCGCAGACCAGCGCCACATTATCCTTTGCGTCTCCTGCCACCACCACTCTCCGCCACCTGAATGTCACCAGCAGCCACCGCAGAATAGAGCACCACGCTACTACTCAACTCACCGTTGAGCACTCAAGATCCATCAGACCCTCGGGTACATGCTGGACGATTAAAATTCTATCTCAATGAATGGAAGTATATTTATTACCAATGATAATTCATATTGATTTCTTACACTTACGCGAATATTAGACATTGAAATAAAATTACTTTTAACGGATTTTATCGCAGTATATTGATATTATTTTAACCCGACGTTTCGGATCCTTTACAGCATCCATGTTCACGGGCCGACTGAGGTGTTGGTCGTCTTGAAGTTATAATGACTAACAGCTACCTTACATTTTTAATTATTGACAATCTGGTTTACACAGAACGAGCTCACTGTGTTCTTCGGTCGTGCAGTTTGGTTCTTGGAATTAGATTAAATAGAATCTATGATGGGGTTCCAAGCAGGTGGTAATACCCAGCCATCTTCTCTATTGAAATTTGGGTGTTTTTTAATTTCAATAGCCTCACGAATCATCCTGGGTAGGAATCGGTTTTATTTTGCGAGGACTTGTGGTTTATCAAATCTGATGTAATGCTGGGGTTTGTCTATGGTATGTTCACAAACTGCTGACTTCTTGGCACGGCGGTGTTTAACATCAGCGATGTGTTCTTTTACGCGGGTCCCTATGCTTATTTTTGTTTGGCCTATGTAAGAGAGACCACAATCACAATCAAGCTTGTAAACTCCTGCATCTTGTAGAGGTATGTGACACTTGACCGATGGTAGAAACTGACTAATCTTCTTCAGCGGCTTGAAGTAGGTTTTGATTGAAGCGCGCTTCAAGATGTAGCCAATCTTGTGTGTGACTCCTCTTACAAATGGAAATACAACAGGCAAGCACTCAACTGTGGCACGTTTCACGCGGTTTCTATGATGAGGGTGCGGTGTTCGGAGCTTGTTGTCATCTATACTTGCTTGACATGTTTAAGCTCAGCAGCCAGGTGTTGCTCATCACAGATCCCACGTGCTCTCTGAAACAAAGATTTACCGACAGTAGATAACTGTGTTGGATGGTGGTGCGAGTCACCGTTGAAGTATTTGTCTGAATGAGTTTTCTTTCGACACACAGTGTGACTTAAGGTGTTGTTGGGGTTATGAATAACTAAAACATCTAAGAAAGCTAAAGAGTTATTTGCCTCTGACTCCATAGTGAATTTGATTTTAGTATGTATGGAGTTCAGGTGATCTAAAAATGCAGTTACTTTATGGGATGGAAGTATTGTGAAAGTATCGCTTATAGAACCTAGGTGTTACAGGCGCAGATTGTAGGGCTTTCTCCTCAAAATCTTCCATGAAGATTTCGGCAATAATAGGAGATACTGATGAGCCCAACGTCACACCATCTACTTGCGTGTAGAAATGATTATTCCACAATAGATAGCCAGATGTTAGGCAATGTTTTAAAAGTTCAGCATATTCTATAGGCATGTTATTCTCTACTAGTTTCCTAGATACAATTTTAATGCAATCTTCAACTGGTAAGCAATGGTATGAGTCTTTCACATGAGAGGTAACACAACTGCATATGTGAAGAACTCATACCATTGCTTACCAGTTGAAGAAGGGCTGGCACGAGTGTGGCAGAGAATTCCATAAACGCACTGCTTTTACAGTAAATTAACTGTCATAGCAACTGGAAGAATGTGCCGGAGTCCGCAAGAGAAGGGAAGAACTGATACGGCAGAGTTTGTCGCTAGGGACAAGGCTCTTGGAGGTATAAGGGCGAGTTAGGGTTATGAAGGACAGGATAGAGAAGGCATGGTATGAGTAAGTCTCGGCGTCGCACTATGGGGAACTTGAGTTGATTTCGTGCCATAAATCTGTATCTTCCATGTTTTTTAAGATAATTAAGTGATTTTTTTTTCTGATAATCTTGAATATATAGGCTTTTAAATGGCATACATTTTTGGGAAGTTAATATGTTTTTAATAGTTATAAAAAATATGTAAACATAAAAGTTAAGATTAATATATTTTTACAACTATGTTTGAGTATTATAACAATCAAAAATAAATTCTATAGGCTTACAGCTATATTTAATGAGTATAATTTATAATAATATGACATAAACTTTCACCTTTATATACTTAAAAAGTGATTAATAAACTTATTACTTGAAGCACACATCAAATGTAAAAAAAATAAAAAAACATTAAAATGTGCTAAGACTAGCCTAGAAGCTCCAAAGCTTCATCTAAAAGCTCCAAAGATTTCTTATTATAAGGTTTTCTTAGACTTGTTATGTAATACGACACATAAGTCACGTCTGGTGCATGAAAATTCACTCACTGCGGATAAATTATTAGGTACACTTTTAGTTTCAACAATATCGAATAAACAATAACAAGAACAGTATTTTTACAATGAAAATGCGCTATTTTATATAGAATAATTTGAGGAGAAACGTGTGCCAAATGAAATTATAAAAATTATATCTATTATGCCGTTATGCAGGTTTTCGATAATACATATATTATCATTTTGAATATATATGGGAACCAAAAAATGGTGAGAAATACTTCATATTTTTATCTATAATAATAACCGCAATAAATAATATACAGTAAAAAAAGCATGTCAAATAATCAATAAGCCCTCTTCCCGCATGCAGAAAAAAATACATTTCTTAACGTCATATTTTAAAAGATTTAGGTTAGTTACGCAGCAATGCCGCAACTTTTTTTTCTTCCCGTAAAATGTGGTTAGTTTACCTATATAATAACACTATTTATAGAGCATCGGCAAATTATGGCTTTTATGGAGGTAGGGCATAGCGAGATTCCTCGCTCAAATTGAGCTGCCCGACTGGGGAAGTACCTCCGCCTTACAGAATACCGCAGTGAATCAACAATAGTTGTCTTTCTGTGAGTGAGTAAGGTTACCAGAGCTCGTTGGGGAGTGACTATTCTGACAGCATGGGCATTCCATTTGCTGTCAGTTTAGTAATTCCCTATTTTAAGAAACCAAAACTGTTTCTGCAGGGGTGTGCAACGCATTTGCGAGCCTTCAGGTGTTGCAAAGCTGCTCCAGCGCGAACCACCTGCGAGCAGCCATGAAGATAAGATTTGAACCACCCAATTGCCGAGGAGAGACCTTAACCTAATCTTAACCTAAGAGAGGAAATGTAAAAGAACTAGGCTTCTCAGATCATTGCAGTACTATACTAAGCTTTAATGTATCATCGCAACAATCAAAACAAATAAATTGGTATACCAAAAAGCGAATATTTAATAAAAACAACATCGAGAAATTTAGATTAGAAGTTAAATCAGTAAACTGGAGCGATATCATAACTGAGAACAATAACATAAACCAAAACTATAACGCCTTTAATGATGTAATGATAAATATATTAAACAAAACCATTCCAAAACGAAAAATAATGTTAAAAAAAAAACTCTAAAAAATACTGGTTGACAAAAGGAATAAAACTTTCCTGCAGAAATAAAAGATTGCTAAAAATACTATGTATAAAGTCTAATAACCCAATTATTAAAAAATACTATAAAAGCTACGAAAAAATATTAAAACAATCGGTAAATAAAGCAAAGAAATTACAGTACATACATCAACTACAAAAATCAGAAAATAAAACTAAAACTTTGTGGAATATAATACATGGACGAACAAATAAAAAACCAACTAGGAAATACCAAAATATTCAACTCCAAATAAACAATACCCTCATTTCAGAACCTAAAAAAATAGTTAATGAATTCAACAAATTTTTTGCATCAATCGGGGAAAGCAGCATACAAAATCTAAATACTAAAACACGAGACTTACCTACACTCAACTCCACTGAAAACACTCTCTTTCTTAGACCAATAGACTATAGAGAGACCTACAACATCATCAAAAATATTAAAAATAAACTTAGCTACGGCATTGACGAAATCCCTCCTTCCTTGATTAGACAATGTGCAAAAGAACTTTGTTTACCTTTTAGTGCATTAATAAATCAATCCTTTGATGAAGGCGAATTCCCTGACCGATTAAAAAAAGCTATAGTTAAACCAATACATAAAAAAAATACTAAAACAGACCCCAGTAATTATCGCCCAATAGCTCTTCTACCCACAGCTTCAAAAATTTTTGAAAAGGCAATGTGTGACCGTGTTTACAGTTTCTGTGAAAAATACAAAATCTTTGATGAGAGCCAAAACGGATTCCGAAAAAAGCATTCGACTCTTGCTGTCTACAAATATATGCAGGAAGTTATTAATATAATAGATAATAAAAAATATGCAGTGTGAATACTCCTTGATATGACTAAGGCATATGACAGAGTCCAATTTAATATCTTATTAGACAAACTATACAAAATAGGAATTCGCGGAAAAGCACACAAATGGTTCACCTCATACCTAAAAAATAGAGAACAATATGTAGAAATAGACAACTATGACATAAACCTCAAACAAATAATACATTTTAGATCAGACAAAAAAATAATAAACGCTTCAATACCGCAAGGTAGTGTTATCGGATGCCTACTCTTTTTAATCTACATAAATGACCTTCCAAAAATTACAAATGAACCGTGCGTACTTTTTGCGGACGACATATCTCTGCTAACCTCATGTGAAAACGCGGATGGGTTAAACGAGCGGCTCCAAAACATTTTTAATAATATAGCAAAATGGATGCATGAACACAATTTAGAAATTAACTATGACAAAACTAAACTAATGTCCTTCTACCCGTATCAAAAATCTCCTTTACAAATTAACTTTTCAACTAATAACATAAAAATAGAAAATACAAACGACTTCACACTATTAGGAATAACAATAGATACAAATTTAAATTGGAAAACACACGTCAAAAACATCCGAGCTAAAATATCCAGATTCGCGTATGCCCTCCGAGAAACAAAAAAAACCACTGATCTACCAACAGCGCTAACCACTTACTATGCTTACGCATATGCGTGGCTTACCTATGGAATAATCATGTGGGGAAATAGTACCGACATAACGTCCCTTTTTACCACACAGAAAAAACTAATCCGAATCCTAACAAATATAGACCAAACCGACAGTTGCCAACCTTATGCATTTATATCTTAGAGATATGTAAATTTGCAAGAAATAACATCACCCTATTTACAAAGCGAGCAGACAAACATGCAAATAGATCACTTAGATACAAAAACAGACTAATGCTACCAAATTCTAGAACAACTCTACATTCAAATAGTCCATATGTGATGGCTATAAAAATTTACAACAAACTTCCTGAATCCATCAAAACAGTAACTAATAATAAAATATTTATAAACAAGGTAAAACAACTTCTCATTACTAAAGCCTATTACAATATTAAGGAATATATAAATGATAAAGAAATAAAGTAAATTAATAAATATAATTAAAACATACTACAATATAATTACATTCACAATAACACTAAACTATGTACTTACCACAATATATAAAAGAATATAATATAAAATAATAATACTAGGTATATTAAAATAACAATTATACTAAATTACAAATACATATTACACTCAATTACTTAATTAAATTAAAAAATATATACTGTATTATAGTAATTAATACATAAAAAAAAGTATTGAAATACATAAATAAAATAATTTAATTACACTAAATGGTTTCATAAAATACAACTACAAAACTACCTTTAATATAGAAAAACTAAACAAATCTAGTCATCATCACATAAATATTATATTATAACTTACACAAACCAATATTATATTATATTACAGATATCTTCTATATCTTTTTATATAAAAATACATTAATGCAAATGCGCGATATCGTAATAGTCAAGTATCCTCCTCTCTTTTAAATTGCCGTGCCCTGCAGGGTCCATAATGTACCATATGTGACAAACAATATCTAACATGTTTATGGAGCGCAATAAAGAATTTGAATTTGAATTTGAAATGATTCCTAGGAGGATATCAAAATCAACCGAATTAAAAGCACTGCTAAAGTCCAGTAAATCGAGAATTCATTCAGCATTTTATTCTCCATAGCCAGTCGCATATCATCGGTGATTTTCACCAATGCGGTAACCGTACTATGGCTAGCCCGGAATCCAGACTGGAAAGGATTTAGCAGGCTATTTGAGGAGAGGTATTGTGATAGTTGCTTTTGAACAACACTCTCAAGGACTTTAGACAGGATTGGAAGGGTGGATATGGGGCGGAATTGAGATGGTAAGGAGGGATTTGAGACTTTTGGTAGTGGTAGTGCGATGGCTTTTTCCATAAAGAAGCGTAGGAGCTGGTCAACAAGGAAAAATTAATAATATGTGTGATGGGTGGAAGAATTTGGTTCAGGATGGGAATACACATTTGAGGTTGGAGACCGTCGTCACCTACCGCTTTTGTAGAAATGGATAATATAGATTTCTTAACGTCTTGCTCAACAATTGAGTGGAAACTGAACGAAGTATTTAGTGGCAGAGGAAGATCAGATAGATATTTCAAAGTTGAAGACTTAATATTTATATCAAGGGTAATTGGGGGCGTACAAAAATTTGCATTGAGCACATTGAGGTCTATATCTGCACTGCTGCTAGGTGAGACTATTCCAATACCACTTGAGAAATTGCCATACTTAAGATGTATTAAGATTTTGTATCGAACTGTGAATGTGGTGTCTTTTAGCGTCTCTACACATACGACTGCAGCGATTGCGAAGTCTTTGTTATAAGTCCCAGTGTTCCTCCGAAGGCATATTTCTATACCTCCGCTTAGCTTTATCCCTTTTGGCCATTAGTGCTTTAATGGCTGTTGATAACCAGGGCGCTGGCAAATGCTTAACTTTTACTCTTTTGAGCGTAGCATGTATATTATATAAATCCAGCATTATATTATTGAATGCTGTAACTTTGCCATCCACATCATTGCAGCAGTAAACCGAAGACAAGTCAATGCTGTCCGCGTCCATACCCAAGCGCTCCAAATCAATGTTTTTAAAAGAACGAAGTAAAAGATATTTGGCCTTGCGTTTAGGAGGACGTATTTTATAGGAAAGGAACACTAGGTCATGATAAGAAAATAAAGCAAAAAGTTGTCCATGCGTAGCTACTTTGTTAGGGTCAGAGACAATAATTAGGTCTAAGAGAGAAGGTGAGCAGTGAGGGACCCTGTGAGTAGCATTTAGAGGAAGAATTTGCATTTTAACAGAAGAGACAAGGGACTGAAGTTTACGGCTGCGCCAATCATCTTTCATCAAGTAAGTGTTAAAGTCTCCGAGGATCTAGCAAAACTTCGGTCTGTACCAGAGGATAAACAGGAAGCAAAACTGTCATCAAAATCATCAATCAAAATATATAAATTGAGTAATATAAATATACGAAATAAATATTACCTGAAAAGTACTATTCAATTAGTTTGTTATTAACATTTTAACCTCAGTGCACTTGCCGGTTGCCTGTAAACACACAAAACAAGAAAAAGAAATAAAAAATATATCAAAAACCAATGTTACCATACTCATAAATTCACAACATAATTATTGTGGATATTAAAAAAAAGAAAAACCAACTTCAAAAACTAAAAAGCAAAAAATAACTTCATACAGTTTACCTTTTTTTTAGTTTTAAAGGTATGAAGTCGGTGCCAAGCCGAACGTAATAGTAAGTACACTCACCGCGAGTGACATTGAGCAGGGTGGTTAAAACCACCACATCATCGGCACCGACGTCATACCTTTAAAACTAATAAAAAAAAGAAAAACCAACTTCAAAAACTAAAAAGCAAAAAATAACTTCATACAGTTTTACCTTTTTTTAGTTTTAAAGGTATGAAGTCGGTGCCAAGCTAAACGTAATAGTAAGTACACTCACCGCGAGTGACCTTGAGCGGGGTGGTTAAAACCACCACATCATCGGCACCGACTTCATACCTTTAAAACTAAAAAAAGGTAAAACTGTATGAAGTTAATTTTTGCTTTTTAGTTTTTGAAGTTGGTTTTTCTTTTTTTTAAAAGTTAATTTATTTTTTTCTTTTTAGTGTTGTATATATTAAACTTTTCATATCAGGTTAATCTAATAGCCTGAAAGAATACAACTATCGATCCATATATACTTATGATTATGAAAGATTTTTCCTTCAACTCCTAACCGTTGAGGAGTTGTACCTTCCATCATCAGATCATTACATGAGATGGTGATTTTCAGATGCAAATACTTGAACAGCTTCGAAGAATACATGTAAATGTAATAAATGCCTATAACTGAAAGAATTTTCTTTTAACTCTTAACTGTTGAGGAGTTCTACCTTCCATCATCAGCTCATCAACATCAAATGATGATTATCAGACGCAAATACTAGAACAATTATAGTAAATATATTGAAAATGTGATAATTGCCTATAAAATTTGAGGGTTGCCCTCGATTTTCCTGGGATCCCATCATCAGATCCTGATGTGGTTACAATAGGACCATCTGTGAAGTCTACCCTTTTAAACAAAAAAAGAATTTTGCAAATCAGTCCAGGCGTTTCGAAGCAATTCGTGAACATACATAAAAAAAAAAAAAAAAAAAAGATTCCGACGAATTGAGAACCTCCTCCTTTTTGAAGTCGGTTAAAAAAGACTTTAAGCCAAGTAAAGTGGCATGTGTATCCGAACATATCTACTCTAACACTACTTATGTCAGCTGTCACTCCTGTCAAATGGCTTTATATGTGAATTACGGACTAATGAATAAATATACCGACATCAAATAAAAAAAAAATTAAAAGTTAAACTATCTGCATCTGACGTAGGCAGTTGGATCACTTAGCCAACTTGCGAGTCCTCTTATCAGCAGCCGAAGACGATTTGCTGGGTTGCGATACCTTATTTGCGACACCAGTGTTGACCGACGATGTTTCAGGCCTGGGACACTGTTCTGTCAGTGCATGGAGTTCAGTCGCAGACTCAATCTAGCGACGGGATTTTTCTGACACCTGGATGACGATCTTGCCATCAGAAGTCCAGCACTGCTTCACCCCAAAGTGTTGACGAGCGTGCATAAATACATCATGTCTGGGTTTTGTGAGGAATTCTGAAAGTATCAGTCCAGAACCCCTCAACCTGCCCTTATTATGCCACACATCATTGCGAAGGATACGGCTCTCAAAACGCACTAAAATTGGGCGAGGCTTGTTTAGGTTCCTCCCCAGGCGATGCCAAGATATAATGTGACTTGATGTAATCTGAGGCATGTCCATCTTACTAGAAGCAACATTAAGGAACTGCTTTAATGAGTCTGTACCTTTGTCCTCCGGAATGCCATGGAGAAGTAGAACTTTAGAACGGGATGCCATCTCATGCCGATCAAGACCTACCATCAATAACTCCATCTGAGACCTAAGAGCGCTCATTGTCTTCCAGACCAAGCCCTTGAATTCAGTGAACTCACGGGACAAGCCTGCAATAGTCTTGTGGGTTGCAGCTTCGTTGCTGGCATTCTTCAGGTCCTCCTCATACTGTGCCATTCTTGATGTGAAGGTGGAGGTCAGCTCCTCCATGCAGCTACTCAGCTTCGCATACAGATCCATGGTGGTTGAATTAATAAGTGTTCAAATAGTGTTATGAAAGTGAAAGTTGAAAGTGATTAAGCGCACTTGAGGTTAACTATTGTTTTAGATATAACACAACATATAATAACTTAAATTATTTTTAAAATAATAAAATAACGG
Organism: Craniophora ligustri; assembly: GCA_905163465.1. Lineage (NCBI taxonomy): Eukaryota > Metazoa > Arthropoda > Insecta > Lepidoptera > Noctuidae > Craniophora > Craniophora ligustri. The sequence goes on from LR990976.1 coordinate 10,219,988, forward strand.
AGCTTTTAAATTTAGCTGTTGACACTTTGACTTTTTTTTCTTTTTTAAACATGTTAAAATGAAAGATGTAAGAACTGCTAAAAAACAATTATTTCAAGGCTGTCACAGGAATAATATTGACCTCAAGGAGGCCTATTTTTTAGTCTCCATTCATTACATACGCAAAACAAATTGTAAATTTCTAGGTTATATTTTAGATTCTACGTCCATGACTTTAAAATGAACCGACTCAAAAAGACAAAATCATAAAAGTAATGAAACGGATTAAGTGATTCAAGAATAATTGGAATAACAGATTTTGCCCGATTTATAGGCTCTCTTACTGCAGCATGTCCCGCTATTCCATACAGTTGGCTTTGGCTATATAAGAACTAGCTGTTACCCGCGACTTCGTCCGCGTAAAATTTAACGAAAAATTTAATGTTCATATTCATGCATTGGTCAGGTCCCGCGTTTTTAAGTCATACGGAACTTTAATTCGTTTCTTGTTCTTAAATTAAAGTAGCCTAAGTTACTCCTTATAACGGTGGTGAAAGTCCCTACAAAATCGGTCCAGCTGTTGCAGCAATTAGAAGGAACGAAGAGAGAGACAGACAAACATTTTAGAAATTATTTTTTTGTGTAATTACCGTATCTATACTTTTATATATGAAATTACAAACAGAAATTCCAATTTTAAGGAGTATAAAATATTTGCATTGCGTCAAGCTTTTATGTGAGTTCAACCTCTTTTGAATAAAATCGGATTGAGTTTTGAAGCATGTGTCAAAATAAAAAGTAATTTAAATCAAAAGCACTAAGGAGTATTGATATCACCTCCAACATAATTCTCTATCTCTTTTTAATCCCGTCAGGGATTGAATTTCGATAAAATACGAAATACGTCTTCCATCAATTCTGTTAAAGAATGTTTATGCAAAATTTGAAGTAGATTGGACCAAGGAATCACGTTGTCTCGTACAAACTTGGTACCCCTCCCCCCCCCCCCCCCCACTTATGGGCAAAATTTCGGAAAATCCTTTCTTATCGGATGCCTACGTCATACAAAGACTACACTCGCCAAGTTTCATTGAAAATCAAAGAAATTTCATATTAACTTTGCACCCCCATTTTACCCCTTTAAAGGATGATTTTAGAAAAAATATTTTACACGCGTTTCATAACTTTTAATAAAAACCTTCAAACTGAATTTCAATTGAATAACTTCATAAACAGCAAAGTTACATACTAACCTTAAACCCCCGTTTTACCCTCTTAGGGGGTGAATTTTCAAAATTCCTTTCTTAGTGCTCCCCTACGATAAAAAAGGAATCCCTGTGCAAAATTTCAAGATTCTAACCCTTATAGTTTAGGCCCTTGGACCAAGGAATCACGTTGTCTCGTACAAACTTGGTCCCCCTATCCCCCCCCCCTTATGGGCAAAATTTCGGAAAATCCTTTCTTATCGGATGCCTACGTCATACAAAGACTACACTCGCCAAGTTTCATTGAAAATCAAAGAAATTTCATATTAACTTTGCACCCCCATTTTACCCCTTTAAAGGATGATTTTAGAAAAAATATTTTACACGCGTTTCATAACTTTCAATAAAAACCTTCAAACTGAATTTCAATTGAATAACTTCATAAACAGCAAAGTTATATACTAACCTTACAACCCCGTTTTACCCTCTTAGGGGGTGAATTTTCAAAATTCCTTTCTTAGTGCTCCCCTACGATAAAAAAGGAATCCCTGTGCAAAATTTCAAGATTCTAACCCTTATAGTTTAGGCCCTTGGACCAAGGAATCACGTTGTCTCGTACAAACTTGGTCCCCCTATCCCCCCCCCCCTTATGGGCAAAATTTCGGAAAATCCTTTCTTATCGGATGCCTACGTCATAAAAAACTACACTCGCCAAGTTTCATTGAAAATCAAAGAAATTTCATATTAACTTTGCACCCCCATTTTACCCCTTTAAAGGATGATTTTTGAAAAAATATTTTACACGCGTTTCATAACTTTCAATGAAAAACCTTCAAACTGAATTTCAATTGAATAACTTCAAAAACAGCAAAGTTACATACTAACCTCAAACCCCCTTTTTACCCCCTTAGGGGGTGAATTTTCAAAATTCCTTTCTTAGTGCTCCCCTACGTTATAAAAGGAATCCCTGTGCAAAATTTCAAGTTTCTAACCCTTATAGTTTAGGCCCTGATATATAGATTATTTTTATTGAACTGATTTCATCTAATAATTGTTGATGATTACTATTCCATTTTTGTAGGGAAAAGCCACCCTTGTTTAATAATTTCGTAATCTGTTTATATATTTCTAAGCCTTCTTTGACTGAACTGCATCCAGTCATCAAATCGTCCATATAAAAGCTAGTCAAAACTCTATCTGCTGCCATTGCATATTTCATCGCCCTCATCATATACAACTTGATGAAGAGTTCTGACTGCCAAGTATGGTGCCGACGCTGTTCCGAAGGTAACTGTAAGAAGCTCATAATCTCTGACGGCCTCTTCGGGATTGTCTCGCCAGAGTATACGCTGAAATATAGCGTCTTCGTCGGCTATTCTGACTTGGCGGTACATTTTTATTATATCCGCCACAATACCAATGTAGTATACCCTCCACTTTAAAATGGTATGCCTTAAGTCCGATTGCAGAGTTGGTCCAACCAGTAGTGTATCATTAAGAGAAACTCCATTTTTGTTCTTTTGGGAGGCGTTGAATACTACGCGAACCTTTGTCGTGGTCTTGTCATTTCTTAGCACGGCATGATGAGGTAAGTACACCGCTTCATTCTTTTTATTATCTTCTTCCTTTACAGGTCGCATGTGCCCGAGCAGTAAGTATTCATTTATTACCTCTTTATATTGGTTCTTTAACTCTGTGTTCTTACTTAATCTTTTTTCCAATGACCTCAATCTATTTTCAGCTATCATGCGTGACCTTCCGGCCTTACAAGCAGAGTCCTCATCTCGGAATGTTAACCTCACAATGTATCTGCCGGTTTCATCTCTTTCAGTGGTCTTACTATAGAACTCTTCGCATTTTATCTCGTCTGGATGAAATATTTTCTTTGTACTAGTTTGTTCTTGAATCTCCCAAAATTTTTGTAAGAGATTATCGTCATCGACTTGTGTACAATGCACACTTACATTTGTATATCCTTTCATTGTGTGAACCAGCTATACCAGAAATGACCCACCCTAAACTCGTGTTCTGTGCTATCAAAGTATCTGATGGACTCTTCATCATACCTTTTTTAATAATATAGCAGTACACATCTGCACCCAATAAAATGTCTATCTTATTGGGTGTACTGAACTTGGGGTCTGCAAGACACAGCTCTTTGCTCTCGATCCAATCCAGTGAACTTGCATTTATATTTCGCTCAGGTAAGTAGGATGTGATTTTGCGTAAAACATAAGCACTTATTGGTACTTGACAATCATGATCTACCATTGATTTAATCGTCAAATGTACCATGTGGTTCGCTACAGTTGGTCTAGTGTCTCCTACACCTGAAACGACACCTTTAACTGGTATTTTCTTCAGACTTAAAAATTGTACGGTAGCCTCTGTAATGAAACATGCCGGTGAGCCTTGATCTATCAAGGCTCGAATGGTTTGTAACTCACCTGTATTGGACTCGGCATTTACTAACGCGGTGGCTAGTAATACCTGTCTGGGTTTGTAGACCTTGCCTGTAGACAAGCATGCAACTATCGGATTGTCACTAGTGTCATCGATAGCCTCCTGACCTTTATTCTCTGGGTCTCCATTTGGATGCAGATTTTGTTTTTGACAACGAAATCACGCCTAAATTCTAGAGACTGTTTGGTAAACTTTTTGCAAAAACAAAGTTTATGAGTTTCGGAACAAAATTCACATTTTATAAGTGAGGAACTGGTGGCTACCATGGCTTTGAGTGCATAGCTTTGTGAACTATGAAGATTGACCTGTTGAACTGAACTTCTTTTTGGCTCTATGCACTCCAACGCGCGGATCCGGTTCTCAATAAAGACTTTGAATTGTTCAAAGGTAGGTAAATGGTTGCTAGTCGTTATTACTGACACTTAATTCCCATTGCTTACGTGTTTCCGTGTCTAACTTGAATGTTACTATATGTATGATAATGATATCTCATGTACTCACATTGATACCTAAGTTTGATAATGCATTTAAGCAGTCACTGGTGGTGTCTAAAAGTTCTTTTAATAGTGAACCCGATTCAATGTGTATACGCTTTAGGCCTCTGCCTCGAATTTTGCGGACAGCGGGGCGGCGGTGGTGGCGGCGCGGGAGCGGGGCGGGCAACGCATACCTGTTCTCCAAACCAGCGGGCAGATCGCGCGGCACTATAGCTGTGTAGTGTTGTTTTCGTGGTTGTGTTGTCGTGAAAAAATCAAAGAATATTTTGTAAATAATCGCATTAGTTACTAATCAATTTGTAAAACATAATAAATATTGTATTTGACATAATAAATCATTTTTATATTTACTTTGAATATTCAGTTCGTTTATTATTTCTTTCCATAATTGGTTAATTATTCTTCTATTTTTATGGTTCACATCTTTGCTGTTCCATATGGGTGTCCTCTCAAAGATTGCCGAAATGATTTGCTCTTGCACGTCCGAAAACATTTTGATACGTCACAAAAAAAATGTACAACACTATACTACAATGTAGACGCGCAACGCGGGCGGTCACCGCTTGACTGGAGTGCACCGCTCGTTGCCCGCCCCCGCGCCGCTGCCACGCCGCTGTTTTCGAGAACCGTTCCATTTGATTTTATGCATAAGATCCTGCCGCTCCCGCGCCGCCACCGCCGCCGCCCCGCTGCCCGCAAAATTCGAGGCAGAGGCCTTAGACCAAATAACCTTTTTAAAATACAGTTCGCGAGATATCTTTTATTGCTATAACGCTTAACTAATAGATCCCAGCACTGACTGTAATTGGCCTCAGTTATTGGATTATATCGAATCAATTGCTCCGCTTCACCAGTGAGGTGGCTTTTTAAGTAATGCAATTTTTGAACATTATCTAACATATCATTTTTATGGACTAATGAAACAAAAAGATCATGAAATGTAGTCCACTCTCCATATTTCCCAGAAAATGTTGGAATGGCAATCTTTAGCAATTTCACTAAAGACGCGGAGGACTTAACTATATTGCTGGAACCATTGTTTTGTTGTGTTGGTTCGTTTGCACCTTTAATTTTGTTATACGTTGTTTTCATTAAACATTTGTAACTTATATAAATGTCTTCAGTCATGTCATAAATATCAGTAACCTTTTGATCAATATCCTCTAATTTAAAATTCTCGTTAAGTCTTGTATTACTGTTTTTAAACGCTGTCCATTCCTTTTCCAACAATTCCTGTCTAGTTTCTATGTATTCTATAGTTAGTCTTTCTTTTGGACATTTTTTAAAGTTTGTAAAACCTTTGGTTATCACATTTTGAGAACCCTTTAATACATTAATCAATACGTCCATAATTGATAATTAAAAACCGTAAAATAAAACTGTAAAACTGTAAATAGTACAAGAAAGTTGCTTTAAAGTTAATTTAAATAAATATTTCATAAATTAAGTGCAAGGTATAAATAGGCTATAGGCTAATAAGCAAACCAAATGTAAACAATTCAACAAGTGTTTAAAAACATGTAAGAATTTCTTACGATAAATAAACTAAACTAGAACTAAACACAATTACAATTCGCGTATTGACGGAAATATTCGAAGTTCCAATCAATTACTAAAATTTTACAAGTGTTTTAAAACAATTAATGCCTTAGCCGAAAACGGGCATGGATTCCCCGTTCCCTCGTTTTTTATAAAACTATTCTAAGTCCTTAACTAACATGCACAAATCTAAAACAAATACTACAAATTGATTCTAAAATTTTCTAAGTTAAAATATTCTGCTCAAATCTTAAATTTAAATACGCAATATATTTAAATTTTAAAGTTAATATTTTACTTGTTTAATGTCACTGTTAATATTAATATGAATGTGCTCACGCGATGCACTTCACTCACACAAACACATGAAGGTTGAACTGGTGCTGTACTGGTGGCGCCCTCTGTGGCGCTGTCCTGCGCTAAACTCCCTTGATGTCGTCAGCGTCGTATTGTACTGCTTTGCTAGTGCGTGTAAAGTTATTGCAACCTCTACACTCGAAGAACTGGTATGCTGTTATGGTAACAGTTGCGCCCTCTTTAGCGTTCCGTGGAATTCTTAAAATTACTCGCTGCTGATAAGCTTGATCCGCTTTGGACAATGCTGTCGCTGCCTCTGCGGGGTGCCCGGTACTCTTATTGCAGCGATCCACTGCGAGTACGTTGGCGTGCGGTGTAAATATAACACCGCTTGAACTATAAAACTCAGACAGTTCTGGGTCTGATATCCAGGGTCGATGGACCAATGTTTAACTACCATCAAATGATAATTAAAATGTTGTCCTGGTGTGTAAACTAGTTAAAGGGATTTGAATAAAACCTCAACTGTTTACTGATCTAAGCTGGTTTATTAAACAAAATAATTTCGTGATCCTTCTAAATGTTGGTAACGAAACCATAGCGCGATCTATTTCGAGCCCAACGCCATCTATCGAGCACGATGACAACTTTGGATTTCGCTACGTTTTACAATGATTTCGAACAGAAACAGCAAATTTAAAGCTGCGGACACCAACATACCACTCTTTATTACAAATGTTCATAAAGACGCTTCGGAGGCGGATGTTGTGGAGTACATTAAAGCAAAAGTTCAAGAGGAAGTGGCGCCTATTAAAATTAAAATGGCAAAGGAAATGAACTATAGCGCCTTTAAGTTTTTTGTGAGCAAATACGATGAAAATATGTTTCTCGATGAAAGCTTGTGGCCAAAAGGAATTTCCTTCAGGCGTTTTGTAAATATTAGAGATAGACCTAAAAGGCAATAGGCTTGTGTCCACTAACAACAAATTGCTTGGTTTTTACATAGTTTCTACATGTAAATGAAGAGACGTAGATAAGAAAAAACCAGTTTATTTCTCATAAAAGTTAAAGATTATTAATATTTTTAGAAAATAAATTCGAAAAAAATAGGCATTCAGTCACGTGATGACAAACACCAATCGGAAAATATTACGTCACGCTCTGCAATTTTTTTTTTATCAATTTTGTGGCATGGCTCCTTGGCCTTTGAGCCATTTCTACATTAAGTATTTTTACAATTTATTAATGATGGAGGATGATACATGATGATGGTTTATAATTTGGTAAATTAATAGCAGTTATTGAAGGCTGATACATGAATATACTAATTAATATAGTACTTAAAAATAATCTAAATCATAAACCTAAAACAAAATACCTAACCTCAAATTCTTGAACAAAATACATTAGTTTTATTTTACATTTACATTACCTAAGTAGATTATATTATGTGTAGTACTTACATGATCTTCACAAAAATACATCCTATTACTTTTTGATATTGATAAACAATGAGCATCACTCCTGCAAGCAAGTCTTAACCACTTTGTCTGTGTGGGTTGATTTGGAACATATATAAATAATTTGTCTGACGTTTTTATCGTCGTGCTTTTACACTGGGGCACCATACAGTACTTGTAATACGAACAAAACATTTTTACAAACAGTTGACACTTGACACAGATGTTATATCTGAAGATGCCCTTAGATACAACTCTAACATACAGCGCACCGTCATTCGATTTCGCCGTACTTCGATTATGCAACTCCGCTTCATCAATTAATAAAAACTGATCGCCCGCTTTCCGCGGCGCCTTTTGTCACCTAACATCGGGACGTTAGGACATCCTAATTATAAGTCTTAGTAATTAAGTTAATTATTGTAACTCGTAATAAATCTTTTATTATATTTAATTGGTTTTTTTTGGACTCCACCGCTGCCCATCTCGTAATTGGCGCAGTCGGTAGGATTGTCGAGTCAGTGCGTGTAAGCTATTCCACGATCCTGTTGGACACGCGCGCGCGCTGTCCACGTTTTAACGTGCATCGTCGGCAATCAAAGGAGAACCGAGAGCAGCCGTTGGAGATCCTGAGTATCCAGAAATCGATACTACGAGGAGCCACCGATATGTATATGTGAGTTGCACAAATTCTCTATAGTCGGTCGCTACTTCCTTCAAAATTTTCCACCCACGATCATCGCGATCCTGCAGGGGTATCGAACCCCTAAGTCCACGATCGTCCTCCCGCATCGCGCAGAGGGACACTTTTCGTAACTTAGACGTAGGTAACTTAGATTTAATAATGGAGCAGCAAGGCGTCGTCAATCAGGACGAAATTATTAATAAAATTGTCAAAGCACTAAGGTTGGTACCTGAGTTTGATGGTAATTGTAATACTTTAATTAGATTTTTATCACTTTGTGATCGTTTAGTTGTTAATTATGCCAACCCAACGCCCGGATATGAATTATCTAACCTAGCCTTATTGAATGGCATATTCTTCGGATACGGATGATACGTACGAGCTCCGAGGCAGACTCCGGCTGCGTAGACCTCACCTCATTCTGTAGTCGCTCCTTCGCGACTTCGGCCCGGTAGTCCATATATTCTCTTTCGAGCTCGGACATTCGGGCCGAGAGACGGGAGACTACGGACTGTAACCTCCGTATCTCCTCCGTCTCTGAGCGCCTAAGAAGCGACTCTACGGCCTCCTCCAGGAAGGCGGTGCCTGCCTTGATGTCCCTTTGGCAGGGACTACTGAGGCCTTTGGATACCTTGCCGACCTTTCGCAAGGCCGCCAAGGCATCCCGCGCCTTCACTGAAATTTCAGACGTCAGCATTTCGCTCACGTCCTGCTCCACATTACTGCTCACGCAGGACTCAGAGAGGCGAGTCACCTTATCCTCCGTGGCGTTACTGGCCAGCGCTTTAGTATTCTGCACCGCCTCCAGCTGCTTTTTGGCTTTATTATGGCCAACGTATTGGCCAGTTGCTGGAGGCCGGCCTCTGCCTCTTCTGGCTGTGGTGACCTTGGGGGCCACCGGTGCCGTCTCGTCACCTGAAGCGGATTCTGACCCCAGGTCATCCACGTCGGAGTGTGGCCTCTTGCGGAGGGAATACCCACCGCTGACCACACTCTTCATACTCGACGCAGTGTCGGACCCCGACATCTCTTCCACCTCCTCTACTTCTTCCTCCTCCTGTTTTTTGTTTTTAATTTTTGTTATATCCATTTAAGTCCCACGAATATGGGGGATAATTAAGGTCCACCCGGGCAGTGCCCCCTGTACCCGGGTAAGCCTAACGTAACCCGTCAGAGGGTCGGCCGGTACTCTGACGGGGGACGCACTAGGGACTGGAAACCCTCCAGCCACTCATCCCCTCGCGGTGCGCCGCCGCTTGAGATTGGGCGGTCCGGGCAATTAAGCCAAGACCGACGGAAGGTACCTTGCGCTGAGCCGCGAGACCTGATCCACGACACCCAGCGTGGTGCAAGATACCTCCCGATTTGACGACGGTGGCAGGGAAGAGAAGCTCCCGCTGCCTGCCCGGAGGTAGGGTAAGTACACACCGGGCCCGCCAACGTTCCTCCACTGTGCTCTCTGCTAAGTCAGAGGGACACGTGGAACAACACACCGTGGCCTCAACAAAGGCCGTTGTCCCGTCGATACGGGCTCCCCGTTGAAAGCCCGTGTCGTAGCGGCCCCACCTCGGGGTTCCTCTTGGCTTCACCGCGGAGTTCAATACTTCGCTGTTACTAAGCCCCCCCGGCGCGTCAAGCCGAGAACCCCACGGGGGGGGACCTTTTTATTCCCTACAACATGGTTGAGTAGACGGACGCCGATACACACGTCATGCTCGTGAACGGGTGCTATCAGTTGGGACTGGTCGGCTCATACATGTTATGGCAACCTAAATTGGTTTTAGTTATTTCCTGTCTGCATAAATCATACGTTTCACATCGAACTGCGCCAGTCTCATATTGATATTACATTACATACATAAATCTTTGTAAAACAAAACCAACAATTTTGTATTTAATTTAAAAGAGTATCTATGGAGTTTCTTGCCGGTTCTTCTCCATAAGACCTACCTTTTGGAACCGTGCAACTAAATTCAATTAAATATGACAATTCAAAAGCACCTGTATTGGTCTAATTGAAATAAATGATTTGATTTGATTTGATTATCTCCCATCAGATAGGGTAAATCATTAATATAAATTAGAAATAAAAAAGGGCCAAGAATTGAACCTTGCGGAACTCCCATAGTAAGAACCAACCCGGGGATCTCTTTCCATTGACGTCCACCTTCTGAATCCTCTTACCCAGGTACGAAATAAGAAGATTCAGAGAAGTGTTCCTCACGCCATAGTGGTGTAACTTCCTGATCAATGTATCGTGAAGAACGCAATCGAATGCCTTAGATAAATCGCAAAAGATACCCAAGACATCGTGTGACTCTTCCCATGCATCAAAAATGTGACCTAGAAGTTCAACACCGGTTGTTGAAAGACCCTTGGTAAAGCCAAACTGTTTTATATTAATTAGGTTGTTGGCGTAAAAGAAACTTTGTAATTGATCTAAAATAATTTTTTCAAAAATTTTACTGAATGTTGGTAGCACTGATATCGGTCTAAAATTAGTAGGGTCTGATGTGCTACCTGACTTAAACAAAGGTATAATCTTACTATTTTTCATAAGATCAGGGAATTTACCACTATCAATACATTGATTAAATATAAAGGATAAAGTGGGTGCTACAATGTGAATAATAAATTTGGCAACGTCAACAGAATTTCCCCACAGGTCTGCAGTTTTTTTTACATTTAGCGTATTGAAAGTTTTAATAATATCGCTACTGTTAACATGTTTAAAATTAAATTCAATAAAGCTAGCTTTTACGTTTTCCCTAAGTAGGTTCTCTGCAACAGTGGGTGATGAATTTAAGGATCTAGTGACCACAACAGGAATACCCGTAAAGAAATTTTCAAATGCGGTGGTAACTTCTAAGTCTGTGTAATGGTTGTGGGTGAAGCGGTCTCGAGTAAAACCCAATATATGAAGAAAAAGATAATATATTAAAACTGTAGGTACATCAGAAAATTGATAGGACAAGCAAACGTGCGGCGTGCGCAGAGTATTTCAGCCGACTACTTGTACTTGCACTACACAAATGCGATCGCGCACCGCTCGCTTACTTTTACAAAATAATATTAGGTAGGTATGCATAGATATCCGCGTAGCTATGACGACACTGGCGCAGTGGCCGAGCGGCTCCTGCGTCGTCGCCGTACGGTTCGGGGGTTCGATTCTCGCACGGAGCAAATATTTATTTTATTAATTAACGCGTCGCTTACACGCCCCACCCTAGTGCTGCCTTAGCAGCACTCATTATCCAAGGGTATCAGGGCTCATTATCCGAGCGACGCGTGCAGCTGACCTAGTAAGGATGCCTGATTTCGTTTTAATTTTGACCATTCGTACCCGGCCATCTTTGCCAGGGTAAACCTCTTGTACTAAGCCTTTAGGCCAAAGGTTACGGGGGCCATCTGGATCCACCACGAATACTAGATCGCCAACTCGTAATTTCCTCGTTTCTTCTTGCCATTTCCTGCGAGGTAACATGTCTGGCAATATTTCTCTGAGCCACCTGCGCCACATATTGTTTATAATTACGCGCTTCGTTTCGTATCCAGGTAAGCACCGTACTCGAGTCACACCAAAAATATTTTCTGTCTGCTCTCATTTTATGTTCTTTGCTAATAGTGTCAGCCAGACTGGCGGCGAGCACAGCCGCCTGGAGCTCCAAGCGCGGAACTGAAACTAGCTTAACAGGTGCAACGCGGCATCGACTGCTGATAAATGCTACATGCACACGGTCGTTGTATAACCAACGCCAATACGCCACCGCACAGATCGCCTTAGTAGATGCGTCGCAAAATATATGCAGCTGTAGGCATGTATAACAAGTCGTCGTAGCTTTATTCATAGATGTGATTTGCGCGCGAGCTCTGCGATGTGCTTGCGACGGCAGCGGCGGTGGCTCTCTGGGAACCGGTTTTGTTTCGTCCGTCTCGTTTGTACTCACACCTGCTGTCGCCATTGCATAATATCGAGGTAGGCGCACGTGTCGTACTGATTGCAATAATTTTATCCATTTGACCCATTTTTCGAATATTATGTCGGTTACGTAATCATCCCAGCCTATTTTTTGCTTCCAGGTTTCTTGTAATATAATTTTTCCATTTATAGTATACGGCGATAGAAATCCGTAGACGTCAAAAATAGACATTATTACTCTGAGCATCTCCCTCTTGGTGGGCCTTTGTGATCCATTTATTATATTTTCCGGAATGCGCTTGAAAGATATGTCGAATCTTAGTGTATCGTCGCCTGGATACCAAATCAAACCTAATGTTCGTTCGCCTTCGTATTGCTGTCCAATTTTGAACTTTACAGCCGCTTCTCCCAACGTATCTTTTGGTAAACTATTCAATACTTCTTTACTATTTATTGCTAGTCCAGTTGCGTATTTGAAATCCGCCCTTCTTGTGAATAGACATGACGTCATGAACCAGTTGTATTGCAGTTTTTTCATCAGGTAAGCTCTCGATGTAATCATCCATATAATGCTGTTTATATATGGCAGCAGATTCAATCAAATCAAAGCTAATTGATATGGAAGTTTCTAATTTTACCGATACGGATACCAGTGGCGCTGCATACGCTGCGAAAAAACCGAACTGCAATCGAAGGAATAACAACACTAGTAGTAAATATGATAGGACGTCTTCAAAAGTGACAGATGACAAGAAATTAATAACTTGTTACAAATGTAAACAAAATGGTCACTTTAGAAACCAATGTCCATTGTTGAAGAAAATTAAGCAATCAAATGCTTTTAGTGTGGTTTTTTTAATGGAAAATATAGTAAACATGAGTGGTACGTCGACTCCGGCGCAAGTGCACATATGACGGCGATAAAAGATTGGATAAACAATGCAGATAACTCGCCGAGTTTATCAAGTATTACTGTTGCGAATAATACAGTTGTGCCAGTTTTGTGTTCAGGAAACGTAATGATAACAACGGATTGTAACTTTGAAATCACAGTTAAAGATGTGCTATGTGTGCCAAGTTTAACAACAAACTTACTATCAGTGAGTGAGCTAATAAAAAATGGAAACAGTGTCAATTTTGAATCAAGCCACTGTTACATACGCAATAAGAATAATGTTTTAGTGGCAACTGCAGTGTCAACTAATGGTGTTTACAAGCTTCAGACTAAAGAGGCAGATTGTTTGTTAGCGGCACAGACAGTAGCAAGTGCGGAGTTGTGGCACAGGAGACTAGCACATATTAATCGAAATGATATGAACAAGATGAAGAATGGGATAGTCAATGGACTGATTTTTAATAGTACTAGTGACATGATGAAGGATAAATGTGTGACCTGCTGTGAAGGCAAACAGACAAGATTACCATTCTCACATGGAACAGAAAGGAGTACTGAGACACTACAGATAATACATTCTGATGTATGTGGTGCAATGGAAACAAAATCTATTGGAGGATCCCGGTATTTTTTATTGTTTGTAGACGACTATAGTCGCATGACTTTTATATATTTTTTGAAGAGTAAAGATGAAGTCCTCATCAAATTCAAAGAATTTAAAATGATGGTTGAAAATCAGCAGAATAAAAAAATAAAGATTATACGTACAGACAACGGTGGTGAATTCTGTAATAAAGAAACGAAGAACTATTTGATAACAAATGGTATCATTCACCAGAAAACAGTTGCTTACACGCCAGAACAAAATGGTGTTTGCGAGAGAGCAAACCGGACAGTTGTTGAGAAAGCAAGATGCATGATGTTTGACGCAAAGCATGGTAAACAGTTCTGGGCAGAAGCAGCAAACACTGCTGTATATCTAAAAAACCGCTCAACAACTGCAGCTCTTGAAAACATGACACCGTATGAAGCGTGGTACAAAAAGAAACCAGATTTAAGTCACATTCGTTTGTTTGGAAGCCCGGTAATGGCTCACATACCCAAAGAAAGAAGATTAAAATGGGATAAAAAAGCGGAGCAATACATTCTTGTTGGTTATGCCGATAATGTGAAAGGATATCGTGTTTATGTTCCAAAGAAAAATGAAATTACCATTAAGAGAGACATAATAGTGATGGAAGGAAAACAGGGTATTAAAAAAACAGAAGAGAAAGCTATTTGGGTTCAGAATGAAGAACAGAACTTGATACAAGAAGAGGAAACTGAAACAACACATAATGTGATGGAATCTAGCATAGGAAGCAGAGATTCAGTGGGGGATAATACCATGATGAATGAATCTCTGGCTAGTACAAGTTCTGATTCATCGGCTTATATGGATCCATATGAGACTACAGTTAATACCTCAGTTGACTCAGTTATGTCAACAGATATTTCATCAAGTGAGTTACAAGCTCTAGGAGGCGGTGAAGTAGTTGACAATAAGAGAGTGAGAAGACCACCAACTCGTTTTGGTTACACAAACATGTGTATTTCAAACAACTTGCCAGGAGCCGAGGAGATAGACTTCTCTGAAGCGCTGTGTGGACCTGGACATTTAAAAGAAAATATTTGTATGACCATTTCTGAAGGTTTTCAATGTAAAGATAAAGGTAAAGTTTTAAAACTTAAGAAAGCCATTTATGGGCTTAAGCAATCATCTTTAATGTGGTATCAAGGGGTGAAAGATTGCTTAGATAAATTGGGTTTTAAAATTAGTTGTCATGAACAGTGTTTATTTACAAAATTGTGTACTAATGTTAAAATAATAGTAGCCGTATATGTTGATGATTTTTTGATATTTTCTACATGTAAAATTGAGACAGAAAAATTGATAAGTGTATTTAGTGCAGAATTTAAGATAAAAGATCTAGGTTGTGTAAAACGGTATTTAGGTATGAGAATAAATGTAGTTATGAAGTCTAATACCATTACCATAGATCAAGAACAGTACATAGAACAATTGTTATTAAGATTCAGAATGATTAATTGTAGATCCATAGATACTCCTATAGAATGTAAGTTAAATCTTGAAAAGGCAGAAAATAGTGTAACAGATTTACCTTATCAAAGACTTATAGGAAGTTTAATGTACTTAGCTGTTATGTCTCGACCTGATATTTCATATTCCATTAGCTATTTGAGTCAATTCAATAATTGCTATAATGAAACTTATTACAATCATGCTAAAAGAGTATTGAAGTACTTACAGAAAACCAAACATTATTGTTTAAAGTATAGTAAAGATAATGTAGAATTAAAAGGTTTTGTTGATGCTGATTGGGCTAGTGACATACTGGATAGAAAATCGTATACTGGCTTCTGCTTCACCTTGTGTGGCTCAGTGATATCATGGCAGAGCAGGAAACAAAAGTCGGTTTCTCTGTCCAGTACAGAAGCTGAGTATGTAGCATTATCAGAAGCCACTAGAGAAGCTATATATTTAAGAAATTTGTTTTATGAAATCACAGGTAAATTATGTACTGTTATGTTACATTGTGATAACCAGAGTGCATTGAAATTAGCAACCAATCACCAATCACTCAATAGAACAAAGCATATTGATGTACGGTATCATTATGTCAAGGATGCTATAAAGAATAATTTGGTTAAAGTTATGTATATCTCAACGCAGGACATGCCTGCAGATTTGTTGACAAAAGGCTTATTGTCAAATAAACATCATAAATTTCTAGGAATGATAGGCCTTGTACCTAAGTAAAATTTCAACTATGTTACAGACTTTATGTTTTAAGTTGATTGATATATTTTGTTAAGTAGGGGTGTTATATTTTATTAACAAAATGTTACTTCTAACGCCATCTATTGTTCTTATATCTAATCTAATGTGTCAAATCTGTCATTGTGAATAAAGTAGTTGAAAAACACGATAGCACGTTTTAATAATCATTACCCATAAAGGACTTGCAAAACGATTTTCAAGACATTTATGACCTAATACATGTGAAAGCGCGAATTACTAGCAATTTTGTACTTTTCGAGTTGCACATCCCGTTGCTGAGTGACGCAGACTACGACATATATAAAGTAATACCCATACCGTTCCTAAGACAAGGACGTTTAAAACTAGTACAACCCACGGCATAGTTTATAGCTATCAACTTGGTGAAGAATTCGTTCATAACCATGGAAGAGCAGGACATGCAGCACTGTACATCTTACGGGGTAGATCAATTTACGTGTATCTCGCGCCAACCTGTACACAGTTTAAACGATAAAGAAGCACCCTGCGAAACTAGAGCCTTTAGCCAACAATCGTCATTATCATGCGTCATCAATGACGTCAGCTGCAAAGAAACTTGGATAAAACTACATAAACCAAACATGTGGTTATTCACCTTATGCAGCAAACAGCTGATGCGCGTCATATGTAGCGATCAGGTTACGCCGGCGGTTATTGACGGAACTGGAGTTATTGCACTGAAACCAAAATGCTTACTCCAGAAAAAAAACGCTACGATATTTACCTATAATCATTTAGGGAGTAATTTCAACCTGGAATCCATGAAATAGAACGACGGCTGTCATACCAAAAACAACATGAAATCTTGCCTACGACGTCGTCAAACATCTCCAACCACGACATATATTTATATTCAATTACTTCGTTGCTGTTAGGAGGAATGATATCAGCCAGCCTATACCTGGTTATAAGAAAAGGTTGGTTTAGTCGGAGAACTATCCTAACCGGAATTAAACAAAGAAATGGACAAGACAATGATGGAGTCGAGATCGAAATGCAGGAAATACGAAACTCCACGCAATCGGAACCAGGGAAAAGATTTCATTTTGACGACCTTGCAAATTAATTTACTTCTAATTATTTTTCACTTTTAATGATTTTTTATATTTTTACTTTGTTTTTACTTTTACCGTTTATACACTTATATTTAATTTGTACTGGATCCCCATCTCACTTTTTCCCTCGGGAGCACTTCTTGTATATTGGTTGATTCAAAAGGGTGCTCATGTACGAAGTAAATAGTAGCCTTTTGTTATCATACCTATGTGTAATTATCTCCCAGCAGGAAGAATAATTCTCAGCACGTATTCCGAGATGCTGCACCAACTTCTCAGCTTCGCCCTTGAGTTTTGTTTTTAAATGCTGCATCTTCTGAGCCTTCGACAGTAACGGATTATTATGTCCACTCTCTGTATAGAGGTTTTTAAACGTTAACCATTGATTGTAGTTCCCATAAAAATCTGGTATTACAATTTTCTTAATTTAAGGGGCTTACTTGACCAAAGGTCACAGGTAAGTCTCATCACGTCCCCTCTTTACAACTCAGTTATGAAGCGTTTGTATTCGTTATTAAGTCCCTCGTTTCTCTGTAGTTTCTTATCCGGCTCGAAGGACCACTTTTATGTATGGATCAGAACGTCGTTAGGTATAGTTTGAGTGAGTTGACGTAAACCACAAGTTAGGTACTAGTATAGTATAGTTTATTACGAAACGTCACAAAGTAAGTAGGTAAAGTTGGATGCCAATCCGTGGCGCTCGCGATGGTTACGATTTGTCAACTAACTCTTCATTTAATTATTTAAAGTATCGGCCACTAAAAGTAGGTCGCATTGTCAGCAATGTAAGCTGGCTGTACGTAACTCGTACAGCAACCACGGAACAATAAACGGAACAAATATCTCATTAAAAAAATTGAATACACAATACAAATAGCACAGATTGCCATATTAACCCATATCTTCCCAACGCCCCATTTAAGGTGCGCTTACGATTTACGCGACACAACAAAATATTAATAAGTGAAGTTAGATGCTATAATTTTATCTCAAACTAGACGCCTTTGCAGTTATTCCAACAGCGAATGGTAGTGACTTTGCTCATTCATGACTTCGGTATAAATTTTCAAATAGTGTGAATTTCAAGAAATATGGGTTCCAGAAAAAGGTAAGTGATAACTGTTATATTTATAATTTATGATTTGGCTAAAGCTATGTTTTTAGTGAGTTATTTGTTGTACTATTGAGCTATATTATGGTCATGACAATATTTAGTTTTTTTATGTGATTTTTGCAAGGTTTTATTGAACGCCCCATTTAAGGTGCGTTGGGAACAGGAGGCATCTCGGAACTTTGTTGCAATAATTTTGTTTGAGTGTCGTTTTTTATTTATTTAGAGTTATAATTTTGTTTTATTGTTACAGGTTGAATGTTCATGAAATTATATCAGCGTTAAAAGATGATAACTTAACAATTTCAGCCGATATTTTTATTACGCCACCTGAATAAATGATGATTTGAGTGATGAAGATAGTGGAAGCGGAGGTGAAGTAGAGATCAGTAATCTTTCACGTCGTCAGTTATTGAGAGGTGCGACGTACAATTCCATCAGAAGTAGTTCATAATGGAGGCACAAATGGAGGCACAAAGACATAATAGCAAAACCTAAAAGAGAGATACTACGCCCGAGTTTCGAGATGTTTTTTGATAACGAAGTATTTGAACTACTGCGTTCAAGCACATAAAGTAATGCTATTTTCAAAGGACTACCATCTATGCCAATCAAGAAAACACTGGCTGATTCGATAAGGTTAGACGGAAAAGATCACTACATAATCAGAAATGAAACTCAAATTCGCTGTCGTGATTGCCACAAGAACACAAAATTTCGATGCAACAAATGTAATGTGTACATCAACATTGTTCCCAATCTTTCCATACTGCTAAAAAATTATACCCACTGTCTTTTTTCTTTTGATTCATTATTGATTTTATAAATTTGAATTGTCTATTTAGCTTCTTATTTCATGAATAAAAGCGCACAAATATAACATTTTGTAAATTATTTTTCTATACAAAATCCGTGGGCATATTTTCCCAGCGCCCCATTTAAGGTGCGGTGCTGAAATTCAGGTTCAGTGAAACCCATAAAAATAAAATGCATACAGTGGGTTGCCAAATTAATAGGGACAGTCACATTTTTTTATCAAGTTCTTTATTTGGGCACACTTGACTGCACGTTTAAGTGATCTATGTGTTTCTGGAATATGTTTTTACGTTCACAGCATCTCTATAACTCAAACTTAAGTGATTTTGAAGTGCTAAGGGATTTAACTGTTTTTTTTTAATATTTTAATAACGCGAGATACGCACGCGTCCTTCACACGTGTAAAATGAAAAACGTAACTGATTATTTTAAAAAGTTATTTCGTGATTTTTTGCAATAATTGTGTATTAAAAGTAAGTATTATTATACTGTTATTAAAACAAAAGTAATTTAGAGTTGAAATTAGGATGAAAATAATATTTTTGAATTTTTATGGCTTTCAGTATGGGTTGAAGTCTAGATTTGTCTCCAATAAAAATATCTGAGATTAAAAACCTACTCCTGCACACGAGTCATTCTCAGAGGAAGATAGCACAACTAGCCGGTGTTTCTAAGTCTACTGTCAATAAAATTAAAATAAATTTAGACCAAAATCAACCACTTTCGCCAAAAATAAAAGGCAAATGTGGAAAAAACGGATCACGACACCACGCTCCGACAGGAAAATTCGGGATATCTGTTTACAAAACCGAAAAAAAAGTGCGGATTTCTTAACTACGATAGTTCAGGAATCTGGAATACCAGTTTGTAAGAGAACTGTGCAGCGAAGGTTGGCAGAGGAAGGCCTGACAAGTCATCGCCTAGCTAAGAAACCACGGTTGACAGAGAATATGAAGAAGAAACGGCTTGCCTGGGCTCGTGAACAGCGCCTGAAGACTGTTGAAGACTCAAATAAAGTCAGTTTTAATGTAATTTCTTATTTTATGTTATATAAAAAAATATTTATAAAGAATATAAATAGATTTCTTTCTTTTTTAGGTATGTTTATCGGACGTGTCATCATTAAAGATTCTAGCCGACACATACAACTTTGTCAGGTGGCGCCCAGGCGAGAAATATCACCCTGACTACATAGTAGAATGCGTTAAACACCCCGTTCAAATAATGGTGTGGTCTTTAACTAGGGTTAAGGGGTTGGGCACCTCTACATTGTCCAGGGAACAATGAGACAGGACCAATACAAGCAAGTCCTAGATACTCGCCTGTTACTGGAACTCCAAGAATGGTTCCCAGATGGGGAGAAATTCGTGTTTATACACGATTCAGCACCATGTCATAAAGCGAGGATCGTAACAAAGTTTCTGGGAGACCATAACATTCCTGTTTTATCTTAGCTTAGCAATTTTCCTGATATGAACCCTATAGAAAACTTATGGGAAATTATCAAGGCAGAAATTACCAAGGTAATAATAATAACCAAGGTAAAACTGACCGAAAAGCTAATAAATGTATGGCATCACATCCCTAAAACAAAAGAAAGTGCCATAAAATGCATAGAAAGTATGCCAAGAAGAATTCAAGCACTGATAGAAGCCAAAGGAAATATGACTAAATACTAACAATTCTTCATTACTTTGTTTATATATTTGTAAATATTTTATAAATATCTAAATATTACTTTTTTTTTTCTTTAAACTACTTGTAAGTTATGTATCTAATATTATTAAATATATGTCGGGTCAAGAGGCCGATTGGAGCAAGAGCCTTCTTCGTCACACATCTCGGTTGAGGTAGATATAGGTAGCAGGAATTAAAATAAACTTAAAGATTAACTCGCTGTTATAATTTCACACCAAATCAAATTAACAAAACTGACTATAATAACTTTGGATTACTGAACACGAAACGAGTAACAGTTTCTAGGTATTTGTTGTCCGCCCGGAGTTTCCAAGAGAAGTGAGAGTTGAGTTGCTTCGTTGAACGTCAACAGTCACCCCCCTCTTCAACTGTAGCGAACGTCACACTTAGACTCTGTTGAAGCGCGCCATCTACACACACTTCCGTTTCGTAGTCAGTTGACATCCCGTACTCATAACCATTTCGACATATAATTATAATTTAACACTTCGTTTTTAAATAGTTATGGACTAATATTGTACAAAAAACCAATATTTCCTGACTGTCCATATTAATTTGGCAACCCACTGTATTTCTGTCTTATTTGGGAGGCACTTAATTGATATACACAGTGCAAATTAAAATTACTTCAAAATTTGATACCTTGGGAAGATATGGGTTAAAAAAAATAAAAATAATCATTAGTTGACAATGACATGACATTGACATTTGTCAAAATTCTGCAATACCAAATTAATAAGTGGAGGTACATTATAATAGAAAAAGAAATTAAGAAAGAAAGAAAAGGATTTATATGGCACTAGTATCATGCCTTAGGGTTTCCTGAGTGATCTGATGATCGCATAGAAATCTCTTAAGTTTAGATCTAAACCCATGAAAAAATTTGGTGTTCAATTTACGTTATTCCATGAAAATGTTGCCGCAATGACTGGCGCAGCGGCTGTACAAGCGACTGTTGCGCAAGGCGTCGCGAGTTCGATCCTCGCTCGGATTTTTTTTTTATGATCTGCAGGTAATTGTTCTGTGTGAGTTAACTTGTTGCTTGAGGCAAAGTTTAAAAAATAATTAAAGTTTTTTTAAAGCTATTGTAATACCTACTTAATTTTTAATCCCTTTTATTGAATTGGAATGTAGGTTTTACGTTCGTATCTTGTATCAGCTGATTCGCTAAGCGCCAAACCTGTCATATTTCAATTTATACCTAGATAGGTAAGTTACGTAGATAGGTGTGTAAATACTTACCATCAATTTCGTCGCCATCTGCATCGTATTGCTAAATACCTACAATTTATTTCAATATTAAAATGAGATCTATAAAGTACTGACCTAGTAGCTTTTAAATAACGCGTAAGTACTTATTAGTACTTATTCGCTCGGACAGCCGTACCAGCTGACTGGCGTTCGCGTCATTGCCCCGCCGCCGCGCCACCCGCGCCGCGCGTCATTGATAAGTAGCGAGCTGGCGACGGCCGATTTTGAATGAAATATTGGTACACTGAAAAGCTGTGGTAGCCTAGCGGTGTGACCAGTGGACTGAGATGTCAGAGGTCTCGAGTTCGAACCCAAGGCACGCACCACTGACTTTTCGGAAGTTATGTGCGTATTTATCATGCTCAAACGGTGAAGGAAAACATCGTGAGGAAACCTGCATGCTTGAGAGAATTTCTCGATGGCATGTGAAGTCTGCCAACCCGCAGTAGGCTAGCGTGGTGGACTATAGCCTAATCCCTCTCAATTGAGAGGAGACCCGTGCCCAGCAGTGGGACAATAATGGGTTGATGATGATGATGATGATTGGTACACTACTACTAGCAAACTCGATCAGGTGAAAATATTCTTTTCACTTGCCAACTTTTTTATTATAAACAGTAGAGTTAATCTAAGAGTTTTTTTTGTTCTACTAATTATCATAAGTTTCCCACCTTTCGGTTCCAAAACGACTACAATTTCACGGTGTATACACCGTGAAATTATGACTATTGCGGGATCGAAAATGTTGGACTCGTTATCAATAATGGAATCTATTTATGTAAAATTTAAATAAAATAAAGTTTTTTTTTTTTTTAAATGTGACAGACGAACAAAAAACTAGAACGAAACGAGGATACATGGTAACGCCACTAAATTTAGCGTACTACGATTACTACGATCGATATCATTCAATGTTACTCACACATAGGTACACAACTAACACAACTAAGCAGTAAACCATGCCGACAAAGACATAAAAGCCGCCCGCGCTCGCTGCCGCTAACTTACCTACACGTTTGCCGACAATCCACTCGGACGCACTACCTATTATTACCTACCACGCTGCGCGGCGCCGCAGTGTCGCCGCCGGCGTCGTGCGCCCTGCCGCCAGTTCTGCTGCAACTCGCACGCGGTAAGGTTATGCAACCTTACTTACGAATTTACGTAATCGAAAGTTGTCTTTCTGCGAGTGAGTAAGGTTACCAGAGCTCATTGGGGGAGTGACTATTCTGACAGCATGGGAATTCCGTTTGTTGTCAGTTCAGTAATTCCCTATTTTAACAAAAACCTGAACGGTTTCTTAGGGGTTTGGCAACGCATTTGCAAGCCTCTGGTTTTGCAAATGTCCATGAGTGTGGTAATCACTTACCATCAGGTGAGCCGCCTGCTCGTTTGCCCCCATGGTTAAATGTGACGCGATCATGTGGGTATACGATCGCGTCACATCTAACCACGGGGGCTGTACTCATACGAGGCGTTTTCCTGACGGCATCTGGATGTTGTATGTTTGCGGTTAACTGCTTCTCTATGTTTCTTTTCTTTTTCTGCGTGTTGTGACATTTGGCGTTCTACGGCTTTTTTGAACTTCTCACATTTGAGTTGGTTGGCCCCATGACCTGTTTTTTTGCATGCTACGCTATTTCGATTTTTATGCCTTCTTTGTTTTTATTGTCGATGTGGGGTGTTTCTTCTCATCGTGACACGCCGATGTCGCATGTATGAAGAGGAAACATCTTTTATATTGTGTTACTCTCTTGGGTTCATCTTTGTATTTCTGAGGCTTCATACTGAAGGCCCCGAAGTACGCATGCTTTGTTTTTTGCTTTCATAAGCGTGGCAATTTCATCGTATCAGTAGGCACCGTCAAAGATGAATAATTGTAGATTTCCTTTGATTGTTCTCATTTTTATCGGCCTAACACCAATGCACCTCTTCATTTCCTCGAGGCATGCCTCATTCGTCTCATCATAGATCTTCGTATTGAGCACGACCTTCTGGTGCGTTTGTTGGGATTTAGGGACGCGTGCCACAAAACAGAGTCCGTCATCAAGATTCCGCTCTTCTATTATAATTTTGCCGCGGTGTATACGCGGATCGTGATGGTTATTTTTGTCAAAATATATAGAGATAGATATAGAATATGCTTTATTGTACACCGTGAAATTAAATTATACATTACATCACTGTTTATGATATGAGGGTACAATGGCTTATTGCTGGATAGCAATTTCTTCCAGACAACCTATGAATGGATAAGAAATATGTGAAATTAAACGGGTGTGGCATACTAGACTAGCTAACCTAGAATTATTAATAAATTAAAGCTAAAAAAACAAACTCAAAATAGACTATACATACAATAATACAGGCTGTTTGGTGCATCGTGTGCCAAATTGAAATGATCGACTGAAGGGGTAATCTGCAAGCCTTTCAGACCCCTTAACTCCCCTCACGCCCTGTAGATTTTTTTTATCGTCATTTAATTGTTTTACTACAAAATACCCAAATTTTACATTCAAATACAAATTTAAAAAATATATAAGGCGTAGACTCTGTCTTTTGATTTTATTTCGATGTGTATTGTTTAACAGTACATTTAAATACAAAAATAGTGACATTAGTAACCTAGTTTTTTTTAATTCACTCGCAAATGTAAAACTTAAATTAAAGCTGTAAATGTTACATCTGTTTATATGACTACAAAAAAAAAACCAAAATCGACCGGGACCTTCCAACTTCCTCATTAATTCTCCAGTCTATCCTCTTGCTAATGATGTGCTTCATGCCATAAAAATCTTTTCACAACTTTGTGAATTCCCTAGAATTGTGAATCGAGTCACCTAAGGTTAATATTCAAAATTATGTTTTTAAAACATATTATATAAAACATAATTTTGTTTTTTTTTTTTTTTTTTATATTTCGGCTTTTCCCCGATCATGAGAAACATCGGGACCTTGTTAGTCTCATGTATCATGTATTCCGTGTTCTCATTTTTTATGCCTCTGGCACCTTATAGCCACTACGTCTTTCCATTTTTAGTCCGTTCGCGATCTTTATCGAGTGGGACTCTGGCTTCACTTATGCCTATATTTTTAGTACTCTTGTTTTAATTTCTGTTTTATTTTCTGGTGATTGTTCTTGCTTTATGATTGTAATTTCTACTTTTCTGTTTTAGCTCAAGTCTTTTGGATGTGGTTTCTTGTTTATGTGCTTCACGTTTTCCATGACTTTTCGATCTATTTTAGTTTGTTTTTATGTTTCTTGCTTTATTTCGTTTCTTATTTCTTGTTTTAATTTTTGCGTCTACATTTCTTCTTTATTTGTAAAATTTGTTTGTTAGCTTGTTCTTATATTTTTGCTGTAACTATTTTTGTTCTATTTTTCCATTCATGTTAATTTTACAAGAGTCTTTTCTTTATTTCGTTGTTTTTCGTTGTTGACTGTTTTGTTTGGTCTGCGTTTTATTTGTTAAATGGGATTTGTGAGTACTTGGTGTGTTTTGTGTTTGCTTGTGTAGTTTGTGTTTCCGTCTATGTTTCTGTTCTTACTTTCCTGAGTAATAACATATATATACTAATTTATACATATCTATTATCCCTTCCTTCTTATTGTTTTCTTTCCATTTTCGTTCCTGTGTTTGTGTTGCTGTGTTTGATATCCTTCTGTATATTCAATATACGTCCCGTATATCAAATGCTTTCGTGTTATCTTGTGTTTTTGTTTGTGTGTATTTGCGTTTTTCTGTGTTATGTATTTGTGTGTGTGTTTCCCATTTTCCTGACTTGTTTTAGGCATAAGTTGTGGTTGCTCGGGCCAGATAGTCCCACTTTTTTCGTGTTGGGCACTCCCCGCTGAACGCGTCATGGTTGGTCTTCCGCAGCCCAGAGCGTGAGCAGTTGCAGCACTGTGGTCCGTTCCCTGCTGTGTAGTCTGCGCATTTTTCGCGCAGATGCGGTCCTCCACAATGACTACACCTGTCCACACTCTCGGCGCAAAATTTCCGACCATGACCAAAAGCTAGGCACTTCGTGCATTGGATGATCGGAGACTGGTCCTCAACCCTTACCCGTTGAAGGTCCAGGTAGAGGGCTCCAGCCTCCGTCATCCTCTGCCATACTTTTGGCCTGACCTGAAGGATGATGTGGGATGTGTTGGGATTCCTCGTCCGCTTTTTGAATTTGATCACTATTTCCACATCCTCCCCAGGCAGAGTGTGGACAGGTGTAGTCATTGTGGAGGACCTCCACAATGACTACACCTGTCCACACTCTCGGCGCAAAATTTCCGACCATGACCAAAAGCTAGGCACTTCGTGCATTGGATGATCGGAGACTGGTCCTCAACCCTTACCCGTTGAAGGTCCAGGTAGAGGGCTCCAGCCTCCGTCATCCTCTGCCATACATTTGGCCTGACCTGAAGGATGATGTGGGATGTGTTGGGATTCCTCGTCCGCTTTTTGAATTTGATCACTATTTCCACATCCTCCCCAGGCAGGCCCACGAAGATATTTTTACTTTGGGCGTAGAGCGCCCTGATTAACTCGTCATCTTCGTCGTCACCAAAAACATCTTTTAGGACGACGAGAGGGTTTTTGTTAATCATGGGCGCTACTCGCAGTCCGTCTCTCCGGCTTTCGATTGCGTTTTGGACCTTCCTCCGCTCGTCCTCAGTGTCGCAGCCCAGTATTATGGTCTGGTTTTTGGCCTTCCTGACCTTACTGACTTTTAGGCCGGATCCCCTAGCATCCACCGCCTTTTTCACCCTGGCGAGCACCTCGTCGGCGGTCTCGAGACCGCCTTCCAAGGTGATCGCCATCGAGTGGAGTGCGGGGCGGTGGACGGGTTTGGCCGCTGCGACACTGGCGTAGGACTTCTTCTCTCTCTTTTCCTCTCGTGTCCTATCTTTTAGCGCTTCCTTTAGCGTTTCCATCTCTTTCTGACTCTCCTTTATCATGAGGCTAAGGCTTTTCATTTCACTTCTATGTTCTGCTAATAACCTTCCTAATTCGACTTCCTTTTTATGTGGTGATGATCGTGTGTCTAAATCCTGCTTCTTTACTTTCATGGCTGCTATCTCTTCCTGTGTCATTTCCCTTCTTTTTATTTCGCCTCCATCGTCCATTTCCTTTACCATTCTTAAAAAGCTTTCGAAGCTATCCATGAGTTTCTGTTTTATTTCCTTTTTTAAGTTACCGCTGCTAGCCATGCTTTTGATCGCGTCTTTGTAGATATTGTTAGCCCACTCTGTATAACTGCCTATCACTTTGTTCTCTATTTTTGTCGTGGTCTGCTTTTTCGACTCCGCCTTTTTTGTTTCAGTTTCTTTTGCCCTTTCCTTTTCTGTAACTTTCCCCGCCATTTTCCCCCCGACCGGTTCTCTCGGGGAGCTGTCCTTTCCTTCAAGTATCCCCACGCTGGTTCTAACTGTCCCAGTTTTGATGGGGACCTTGACGATTGTCCTGGTTTTGTCCAATTCTGTGTTAGTTGCTTCTTCCGACTTCCTATTTTTATTTACTGGAGGGGTGTGATACATTTTAACACTGGTTGTATATGGACCTGTGGTGTCGATTTGAACTGACTTGGAGTGAAATAAGGCTTTAGTTAAAGATTGCAGTAGAAGGGGAAATTCCCTTTAATATATGTTTGTCAGACCCTGTAAAGGGGGGGTCTGTGTCAATACAAGGTGATTATATTAATCAGAAAAGAGTTTGTCGGACCCTGTAAAGGGGGGTCTGTGTCAAACACTTATAAACACAAAATAAATTAGAATAAAATATGTTAAAATTATTTAAAAGACCAAAACAAATTTTTTGGTCGGTCTGAATTATTTAAAATAAAAGATTAAAATTTTTCAGACCCTGTAAAGGGGGGTCTGAGTCAAAAAAACTATATATATGTCGGAGGAAGCTATAAGTCGGTTTGATTATTGTTTGCAAGAATAACTCACATAATGATTTATTACACTTTTCCATAGCTTAAAACCTCCTTAGTCCAATAAAAAGTAAAAAATATTGTTAGTCAGTTATAGACCAATCAGAGCAGAGCATTTAGCTTGAGCGTGGTCGAGGCGCCATCTTTACTTTTGGAGGGACGCGAACAGTATTGGACATTATTGAGAAATAGCGACTGATCGAGTTGGATCATTGAGATTGAGAGTCTGAGAGACTGAAAGAGTATTAATTGTTGGTAAAAGTAAGACCGGTGCCCTGAGCTCGCTGCTCGGTCTTAACTGTGCATTTTCTCTCGATATTATTGTGAAGTGATAAATTGTTATTTAATCCGAATTAAAATAATATGTAGTGCAAAACCATGATCATTATGTTTGTGCTTGCAATTAACCCTGATGATGCCCACTAAATTCTTAACCACTAATGACGATGTCAACAGAAATAATGTTTCTCCGACATCAGAAGTGGGATAACTACCTTCGCTTTCTGTCGTTTTTCAATTTATATTTCAGATTTTTCATTTATACGGACACAAAGCAGATCGGACTCTGTTAATCGTGGTTCGAAATTCGAATAAATCTGGAAGCGAGGTGCAGTCGCAATAACAAGGCATTGTAGAAAAACAGAATATCGAGAAAAACTTGGTGATGTAAATACTGACGCTGGTTGGTAACGGTGGACTTTTGCTTTTGCGGATCGTGGTATACAGGAAAGTAAATTAATTCTAGTACTTATTGAGTCAAAAGTTACTTCGTTTTCAGTAAGTGATAATGTTTAAATAAAAAATTACGAACGGAATCAAACGGATAACGATGATGGCAAAATCGTTGTACCTACTGTTGTTGTATGTTGATGCTGTTGTACTGTTGTTGTATTTTGTTTAAAAATGTTATATTATCGGAGTTTGTGCGTGTGTGACGAATACTAGTCTCTTTATAAGATACTAGGGATGATACGTACTATATACTGGTACAGGTATAAATACCCATTATGAGCTTACCAGTACGCAGACTGGCTATGTATAGCAGAAACCCGGCCGTACCCGATAAGTACAATTTTATTGTACTAGGTATCGAGTAAAACGCCGAACTAAATCGTATGATGGTACGGACTTACGCGGGTCTCTTGTCATACCCAGTACGGCGGCGCGGTCATTCATGATGCTCGCGCTCGCGGAGAATACGAAGTTACCCGAATAGTTACGGCGATTCCCGACACGCGTACGTGTAAGATTTTAGCATTTTCTAACAAATAATTCGGAGATACAAATCTGTTCCTTATTCTAATCTGAATTGAGAAGTTAATTGCGTAATAATGCTAGAGTATTTATTTTGAATTACT
This sequence comes from Craniophora ligustri, assembly GCA_905163465.1. NCBI lineage: Eukaryota > Metazoa > Arthropoda > Insecta > Lepidoptera > Noctuidae > Craniophora > Craniophora ligustri. The sequence continues at coordinate 10,249,010 of LR990976.1, forward strand.
AAAAAGAGTTCTTTACGTTTGATAAAGATAGAGGTGATTTTAGAGTACCTATTTTAAAATATTGGAATTGGTCGACAATAATAGTAATATTATTTTAATTTTAAACATTTTTTTACGTCAGTTTATTTTCCTGTGAATATTTATGAAGTCAGATGGAATTTTTGGCGGGATTTAACTGTTATCGTGTTTCTGTATTGTTTTTGTTGTTTTGATTGTTGTGTTGTTATTTGTCTGTGTATAAAGTAATCGAGTTTCTAAAAGGCGACCTCTAAAGGTGATGATGATGACGATGACCGCTAAGGCCAGGTTTGGAAAACCTATAGGTATTTTGATATAGGGTTTTAGTAAGTACTAAACACTGGAGTCCGCTGGAGCGGACACGTCGTACACATGGATGATAGTAGATTGCCAAAGTCTTTCTTCTACTCCGAACTCTCATGCGGAAAGCGCAAACAAAGAGTTCAATATCTGCGTTACAAATACGTGTTGAAACGCAATCTCGCGGCCTGTAACATATCTACTGATGGTTGGGAGGACGGAATGAAGAGTACGGAATGGCGTCATACCGTCTACACTGATGTGGTGAAGTATGGCTTTGCAAGTCACATCAGAGCCCATCACAATGACCAACTGATCATTTAGTAGTCGTCGTCACCGGAAAAGGTGTGGAGGACACATATTAGTACCTAGGTACTGGGTATACGGCCATACCCATACCTTTGAACCCGGGTACGTTGCAAGGTAATGTTGCATGGTAATGTTGCGCGGTAATGTTGAAGGTATATCTCATGCCTATAAGATACCCTAGCAGCATGGTGGTTGTTAATGTTTAGGTAGACTTTGTGAGAGGCGAGGCGGCGGATACAAGGCGAGGTGGCCATAGCAAGATGAGGTAGCCATAGCAAGGTGAGGTAGCCGTAGTAAGGCGAGGTGGCCGTAGTACGGCGAGGTGGCCGTAGTAGGGCGAGGTGGCCATAGCAAGGCGAGGTGGCCATAGCAAGGCGAGGTGGCCGTAGCAAGGCGAGGTGGCCATTGAAAAGTACCTAAAATCTGTTGGATAAAAGGCGAGGTGGCCAATTATCTAAAATGTGAAACGTGTATAACGGCGAGGTGGCTGTTTCGATACTATGAACTTGATTTCGTGTGTAGCGTGTGGGCTACTAGGAGTCAGATTTGATAGCAAAAGGCGTATAGCTAATGTAAGATAATATCTTATCATCGGTGTGCAGGAGATAAAATAATGATTCCTTTGGTCAGGAGTGGCCGAACGATAACAATATCTTTTTTGCAGTTAAAGACGATGCGCAATCTTCAACATCACACGAGGGCGTGTGGTATGTCAGGACGGCCGTGTCGGAGGAAGCTATAAGTCGGTTTGATTATTGTTTGCAAGAATAACTCACATAATGATTTATTACACTTTTCCATAGCTTAAAACCTCCTTAGTCCAATAAAAAGTAAAAAATATTGTTAGTCAGTTATAGACCAATCAGAGCAGAGCATTTAGCTTGAGCGTGGTCGAGGCGCCATCTTTACTTTTGGAGGGACGCGAACAGTATTGGACATTATTGAGAAATAGCGACTGATCGAGTTGGATCATTGAGATTGAGAGTCTGAGAGACTGAAAGAGTATTAATTGTTGGTAAAAGTAAGACCGGTGCCCTGAGCTCGCTGCTCGGTCTTAACTGTGCATTTTCTCTCGATATTATTGTGAAGTGATAAATTGTTATTTAATCCGAATTAAAATAATATGTAGTGCAAAACCATGATCATTATGTTTGTGCTTGCAATTAACCCTGATGATGCCCACTAAATTCTTAACCACTAATGACGATGTCAACAGAAATAATGTTTCTCCGACATATATAAATTCAAATTAAAATACCCGGACGTTCCCGGGGTTGTCTCCGCAATAAAATTTTTGCGGAATTTTGTCCAAGTTCACCTACCCAATCGAGTATAGGGTGGGTGGGCGGTCAATTTTTGACGTTTCGCGCGAGCTAGCCGCACGAAAGTGGTGTCGTCGAACGCGTCTCGGCGAGGGCTATCCAACGGTGCGCAAATGAGGTAAGTGCTATTTAAAATTTTGAAGTTAAGGTCGAAAAACTGGTTTTTTATTATAAATTTATGTGTTTTAATGTGTTTTTGTTTCAGGGTTAGGATTTACGGCGGGATCTAGGCGCGCACAGCGGTCCAGACACCGGCGCCGACAAGTGAGCAAGGTTGTATGGCTAATCGGTGAAGCTAATTAGCCAGGAAAAAAGAAAAACTAAATTTTATGAAAAAATTTCTAAGTTGAAATTTGTATCAGAACCTAATGTAATAAAAATTTTTTATTTCGCACCTAGACGGTATAGAACGCGTCTAGGGGTTGGACAGAGCCGAGATAAAATTATTTAAGGCGCAAAAAGTGCAATTTTGGTAAGTTTTGTTAGAAAATATCTTCTAATTTTGAATATTAGCCTTAGGTGACTCGATTCACAATTCTAGGGAATTCACAAAGTTGTGAAAAGATTTTTATGGCATGTGGCACATCATTAGCAAGAGGATAGACTGGAGAATGAATGAGGAAGTTGGAAGATCCCGGTCGCTTTTGGTTTTTTTTTTTGTAGCCATATAAACAGATGTAACATTTACAGCTTTAATTTAAGTTTTACATTTGCGAGTGAATTAAAAAAAACTAAGTTACTAATGTCACTAATTTTGTATTTAAATGTACTCTTAAACAATACACATCGAAATAAAATCAAAATACAGAGTCTACGCCTTATATATTTTTTTAAATTTGTATTTGAATGTAAAATTTGGGTCTTTTTTAAGTAAAACAATTAAATGACGATAAAAAAAAATCTACAGGGCGTGAGGGAAGTTAAGGGGTCTGAAAGGCTAGCAGATGACCCCTTCAGTCGATCATTTCAATTTAGCACACGATGCACCAAACACCCGTATAACAAATATAACACATAATATATTTATATATATATATACACCGTGAAATTGTAGTCGTTTCGGAACCGAAAGTTGGGAAACTTGTGATAATTAGTAGAAGTAATAAAAAGTCTCAGATTAACTCTACTGTTTATAATAAAAAAGTTGGCAAGTGAAAAGAATATTTTCTCTTGATCGAGTTTGCTAGTAGTAGTGCACCAATAATTCATTCAAAATCGGCCGCAGTCGCCACCTCGCTACTCTGAAGCCGCCTTTTGAAGGCGGCGCGGGCGGCGCGGGCGGCGCGGGCGGCGGGTTCAATGACCCGAACGCCAGTCAGCTGGTACTAAACGGCTGTCCGAGCGAATAAGTAAAGTACAATCGAATTCAATTGTCCATAGGCACGCTAAGGTTTACATTGCTATGAAGCGAGCATGATACAGCTAGTGTATGTGTGCGTGGGCATGTATGAGTGATGTACTGAAGTCTTAACATAGATAACAGACACAAATGAACTGTCGCTACTACTGTCGAACTACGCGAAAGAACATTATATTTCTGTTGCATTTAGAATAACTACGTCACAGTGTTCTAACCATTGGATTGTTTAATTCGCAAATATTTAATATTCGTTCGTAGCTGCTTGGGCTAGGCAATGGCTCCGTATGCAGTCAGGTCTGAGTTCGAGTCTCATTTACAACGTGTGGATGTTTTTGTTTCTTTGAAACCATGAAATATTCGTTGTAGCCAGAAAACTTAATAGGTTTTATATGTTTATTTATAATATATTCATGCTTATTATTATTTTTCAATAATAAGCATGAATACGTTATTCTTAATATTATTATTAAGAAGTTAAATATTAGTATGTGTGTGGTTATTTTACTATTTATTAAATATTATTTTTAATTTATCTTTTTGGTGTTGCGGGGTGGAAATAAGAAAGTCTGCTGAATGATAACACACATTTATTCGTTTTATTTATTTTTTTAAATAATAATCTCCTATAATAATTGTGACGTCACATTTCTAATTAGATAAAAACACCAACACATCCAACACACCCAACAGGCGGATACCTCGGTATCCGCCTGATGTGTTGGGCAGAATTGTCCAATCGATGTTGCTATGTCGCCGTAAAGACATAAGTAACATAAAGAAAGAAAAATTCAACACATCAGGCGGATACCTCGGTGGCTCAGTTGGCAGAGCGTCTGGAGTACCGATCCAGAAGACGCGGGTTCGAGTCCCGCCTGAGGTTGAATTTTTCTTTCTTAATAAAACATTTAAAAATCTTAGCTTGAAATAAGCTAAAAAAATACAAAAAAAGATTGTATAAAGGTAATGCAATATCATCCGGAATCTACTCGCTGTAAAGGGAGAATTCTGGGTTGGGCAGAATTGTCCAATCGATGTTGCTATGTCGCCGTAAAGACATAAGTAACATAAAGAAAAAAAAATTCAACACATCAGGCGGATACCTCGGTGGCTCAGTTGGCAGAGCGTCTGGAGTACCGATCCAGAAGACGCGGGTTCGAGTCCCGCCTGAGGTTGAATTTTTCTTTCTTAATAAAACATTTAAAAATCTTAGCTTGAAATAAGCTAAAAAAAATACAAAAAAAGATTGTAATTTGTTCATAATATTTTTGTAGTATACCCACTTAGTGAATTCATAATACCTTAACAAAAAAGTATATTCTCATAACACAAATATAAATTGTTAATACACACTTCTTATAGGTTTAATATATGATTCACACTTAATGAAAATTATTTCTTATGTAACGTCATAATAAAAATGTATTGAGGTTATAGCTTAAGTGTTCATTTTCTTGGCGAAAAGAGGATTGAAACTAAACCTCAATTTAGGATCGTTAATCAATTACAGATAATTATGTTAATATTACAAAAATTTTATTAACACCGTCTAATTATTTGAACCAAAACATCTTGGTATTAATATTTCGTTAGCACATATTCCGGTTCCTTAAATTCTATGGGTTTAACTGTTTCGTAATCGCTCTTCTTTATGTCTTTCTTCTTGTTAGCTGGTTTTCTGTGATGTAAACCCTCAGCGTGGAGGGCACGGTGAACAGTTTGCAATAAGTGTCTAATAATTCCGCAGTGTTTTGTTGGTGTGAAACCATTTGGTTGCACTTTGGTATTATAAGCCACGGCCTTCGACTTCACTGTATCCACAAACTAACAGTATTCCTCTAAAACCAAAAAGAATATATAAATTAGGCAGCTATAACAAAACACTACAGTTAATATACTATACATATACTACCATATATATATATAATAAAAACAAATATATAATATATTATTATATTATACACTAGTTATAGGCATATTATTTACTTTTAGGCCTCATGATTAATAAAACACAATAAAAAGAATAAGAAATTCATATGAGTAATTCATCAACTCGTCCTACATGCATACGGCCCAATTAGGACGACTTGCAGAAAATGAAAATAATTAATATTTTCAGTCTGCAACTCGTCCCACGTTCCTTTTTGTGTGGAATTTTGAACTTTATGAACGTTTGGTACAGTTAGTAAGACAAGTTATAACAATATTTTTATGAAGATACAATTAAAATCTTTAGTTTTTACCAGTGATGTTTCTCCGGTTATATCAGTGAGTAAACAATGGTTATAGCGGTTACTTTTGAAGTAGGTAAATGATGACAGGACATACCTATGAATCTTTTGTTCAAATATTAATATAGCAATAAAACTACTTATATTAGCACACACACGGGACATGACGTATTTCATAGAATTTGTTAATGTTAAATAGAGTTAGTATGATTTATTTTTTTTACTTACTGATAGAAAAGGTTATTTAGCGAATGTGGAACCAAATTTTCATTTCTTTTTGGGTTTGATTTTGGACTCTGTAGAACCTATAAAATTTGTGACTTTGGCTGTGCATATTGGACTTGAATTTAGACTCACTGTACTCTCCGAAAGCGAAATCAGTATCCTATTTTTATCCTATGTAATATTAAAAAAATATAATATATAAATTAGATTGAAGTTTACAATGTGTTATGGTTAAACTGTTATGGAGACGCAAGAAAAGTTTTTGAAACAATTACGTCTCGTCTAAATTGTGGTGATTATAGACATGACATCCTCAGAAATAATTCTATAAAAAAAAACAACTTCAAATTTTAGAACTAGACCAGACACCAGCTTCCAAATAAAAAAAAACATCAAAATCGGGGTCTCCCTGTCTTCAATTCAGAAGTAACAAACATAAAAATATGCAAACGAATGAAGAACCTCCTCTTTTTTTGAAGTCGGTTAAAAATAAAGACAAATCAACTGTTTGGCAAATCACCGTTGCATTTTCATGCAACAGTTGACACATCTGTCAAACTATTTTAACAATTACTTGTGCTAATAGGTCAAAAGAGAAGACAATCATGTTTGCCAGCCAGACAGAACCAAAAATTTTATTTTATAGTTTTACGTTTGTTATTATAAAAACCTTGTTAATATTAAACCTATATTCATAAATATATAAGTTTAAATGTTCGTGTGTTAATTGGTGTCTAATTTGTCATTATTTAATATTTTCTGTTTACATGTTGTGAACTTGTGATTATTAAATATTATTTAACAATTTTTATAATACATTTGCTGCTGATTGTACCTTTTAACTGTTTTTCGTAACGTGGGACGAGTTGCAGAATAGAAAAAATATTTACATGTTGTGACACACATGATAGAAACTTAAGGTCATCGGAAAACTTGATACTCCAAATGTCAATGCATTCCACAATGCAATCGAGGCTATCCGGTTGTGGAATGCTTTTACTTCTTTTAATGCTCTGGTAAAAGAACACTTTCTGTCATAATTAGTGTCTCGTCATATTATGCTTACATTTATATATATTATTGTATGTATAGTCTATTTTGAGTTTGTTTTTTTAGCTTTAATTTATTAATAATTCTAGGTTAGCTAGTCTAGTATGCCACACCCGTTTCATTTCACTTATTTCTTATCCATTCATAGGTTGTCTGGAAGAAATTGCTATCCAGCAATAAGACCCCATTGTACCCTCATTTCATAAACAATGATGTGGTTTGTAGACTTTTTCAAAATCCGCATGAACCTTCCAAAGTACGATAAGATGAACTTGTATGTAAATTTGATTATTTTGTAAAAAGCTCCAATTTTTTAAATACGCGAATACTGCGCAAGGCGTCGCGAGTTCGATCCTTGCTCGGAAAAAAAAATTATGATCTGCAGGTAATTGTTCTTGGTCTGTGTGTGTGTTAACTCTTTGGTTGGGGCAAAGTTAAAAAAAAAAAAAGGTTTTTTTAAAGGTATGTACCTGCTTAACCTAGGTACCTACTTAATTTTTAGTCCCTTTTATTTAATTGGAATGTAGGTTCTACGTTCGTATCTCGTATCAGCTGATTAAATTAAGCAGCTAAGCGCCAACCTTGTCGTATTTCAATGTATACCTAGATAGGTAAGTGAGTTACGTAGATAGGTGTAAGGTAATACTTACCATCTATTTCGTCGCCATCTGCATCGCATTGCTAGATACAATTTATTTTAATAATAAAATGACATCAATAAAGTACTGACCTACTAGCTTTTAAATAACGCGTAAGTACTTATTAGTACGGTGGGTTCCAGAAGTCCATAGGCATTCTCGCAAAGCGATAGCTTGACGTCAAGTTTGACTTACGACCTTCTATTTTCATGCATCATTATAGTCGTCTAATAAGTGATTCTAGTTCATAATTTCAACGTAATATGAGTGAAAATGACCTAGCAGTTAAGTGTATGCACAGAAATATAAGAATCAGTGAGATGTGAGTTCGAATATCACGCGGTACTTATAAACTTTTTGTAAGATTTTACTCGATAGGAAGTAATGAGACAGAAATATAGTATTCTTTATCTAGTCCGCACACATTTCATCAAGTACGGTAGATGATAAAAAACAACGTAAAGATTTAGATTTGCGTGGGGTAGTCATGAGTTTTACGAATATTTAACGTGATCGATATGAACGTTGGAGTTTGGTTGCAGTTGTTAATGTTAATGTGTAGTTTTGGTTAGTAACGTCATAGATGAGTAACGTGTGGTTTAATGAATAGCGGTATTATATTCATTCTCAAAATGCAGGCCAATATAAATAGACAATAGGGCGAGAACAAATATAAATAGTGCGACTATTATTACGTTGCATTAAAGTGTTCGTAATAGAACACAAATATCTGATGAAACCGGACTGAAAGTGAGTATTATAATATTAATTAATTGTAACTTAAGCTTTTACTTTAAATGCTTTGTTACTTAACATTGTTTTGATTGTTTTGGTGACATATGAATGAGTAATTCATCAACTCGTCCTACATGCCTATGGCCCACTTGGGACGACTTGCAGAAAATCAAAATAAATATTTTTTCTATTCTGCAACTCGTCCCACGTTACGAAAAACAGTTAAAAGGTACAATCAGCAGCAAATGTATTATAAAAATTGTTAAATAATATTTAATAATCACAAGTTCACAACATGTAAACAGAAAATATTAAATAATGACAAATTAGACACCAATTAACACACGAACATTTAAACTTATATATTTATGAATATAGGTTTAATATTAACAAGGTTTTTATAATAACAAACGTAAAACTATAAAATAAAATTTTTGGTTCTGTCTGGCTGGCAAACATGATTGTCTTCTCTTTTGACCTATTAGCACAAGTAATTGTTAAAATAGTTTGACAGATGTGTCAACTGTTGCATGAAAATGCAACGGTGATTTGCCAAACAGTTGATTTGTCTTTATTTTTAACCGACTTCAAAAAAAGAGGAGGTTCTTCATTCGTTTGCATATTTTTATGTTTGTTACTTCTGAATTGAAGACAGGGAGACCCCGATTTTGATGTTTTTTTTTATTTGGAAGCTGGTGTCTGGTCTAGTTCTAAAATTTGAAGTTGTTTTTTTTTATAGAATTATTTCTGAGGATGTCATGTCTATAATCACCACAATTTAGACGAGACGTAATTGTTTCAAAAACTTTTCTTGCGTCTCCATAACAGTTTAACCATAACACATTGTAAACTTCAATCTAATTTATATATTATATTTTTTTAATATTACATAGGATAAAAATAGGATACTGATTTCGCTTTCGGAGAGTACAGTGAGTCTAAATTCAAGTCCAATATGCACAGCCAAAGTCACAAATTTTATAGGTTCTACAGAGTGCGAAGTGCTCGCGTAAGGGGCGCCTCGTTTAACAGATTCGTGCGGCCACGAGGTACAGCCAGCAGCTGAGGCCGACGTCGCCGCCACACATATCTGTCTGGCACACTTAAACTCACTAATTCTAATATGTTGGCCTTATGTATCTTGCCTCTAATTAATTTAAATAAATAGGAGACAAGTGCAAACTCCAGCCTCACTCTCAGCTCGTTGTATCCAACCATGCCTAATATAAACAAGGTCGGATACATAAGCGGGTAAAAAGGATATACTCCATAGAGTCTCAAATATAAAAACCTAACAAATTTATTTTGTACTCGCTCCAACATGAGACTATATTTAATCTCATGTGGGCCCCAGATGACTGCATTACATTCTAATTGGCTTCTCACTAGAGTATTATATAAAGCGATAATCGCCGTAATATTTGTGAAACCACGAACAGTACGTAGAACGAACCCTACATTTCTGTAGGCCTTTTTACAGCACTTTACTACATGATAACGAAACGTTAGCCCCGCGTCAAGACTAACTCCTAAGTCCTTAACCTCTGCGACCCTGAACATCGGCATCCCATCGATCGTGTATAATAGGCCTACGTGCACGCGAGATGGTGATGGTGACACATTTTTGGGCATTGAATTGTAGACGATTTTCCTTACTCCAAGTAACTACGCTATCTATGGCCTTCTGTAAGCGTTCACAGTCATCGTCACCCCTCACTGCAATAAGCAATTTGCATCTTTGACAACTTTTGGTAAATCGTTTATCATAATTATAAATTGCAGAGGTCCGAGGTTACTCCCTTGACTTACACCAGACCACGTAAAGTACGGCTCTGACTTGTGCCCCTCGTACTCTACGTATTGCTGCCTATCCCTCATATAACTGGCGAAAAAAAGAAGTAGGTGCGGAGTGAAACCAACAGCTGCTAACTTCTTGAGCAACACGTCATTATAGACTAGGTCGAATGCTTTCTTGAAGTCGAAATAAGCAGCGTCAGCTTGCTCTCCACTGTCTACAATCGGTAGCACAAGAGCCATGTAACACAGCAAGTTACTAGTGGTGCTACTCATTGGTCGAAACCCGTGCTGTGCATCTGAGAGTTGCGTTTTCACTTGCATAAAAATGCTTTTATGAATAGCGCACTCCAACACTTTAGCCGGCGATGACAATACCGCAATAGGTCTGTACCCACTGACCTGGTCTTTGGTTGCACCTCTTTTCGGTACCGGCACGACACGCGTGGTTTTCCATCTCTCCGGAATATATATATAATCCTATTCTTTATACTACTAGCGCCAGTAATTCTATGTTATTGTCTATGTATTCAATTCTACTTTGTAATAAAAGTTAGTCTATGGCAACAGCTATCGTGTTTTTAGTAGGCAATGGGCCCTTGCAAATTTTCCAAATAATTCGGAGTATCAAGTGTTATTTTCTCAAAATGTCGACCTCAATTTACATAATGAACGTGCCTAAATTGAAAGGAAGAGAAAATTATGATGATTGGTTATTTGCTGTCAAGAATTTTCTGGTGGTAGAAGGCGTCGATATAGACGACATTTCGTCGGCTTTGAGTGAAGCAGAACAAAGAAAAGCGAAAGCCAAACTTGTGATGACCTTGGAACAAGTTAAAGCAGTTATTCGATGACAAAGGATTCTCAAGAAAAAACAGTTTACTACGGACATTGATAAATATTCGTCTTGAAAACTGTGAGAGGATGACAAATTACGTGACTCAGGTTGTGAAAACTGCTCCGCTGTTTTAAGGCGCAGAATATTCGCCCCTCGCTCTGCATCCGTTAGCTCAACTGCAACTCAGGGTGGCGGACGCGCGGCGGCGCGGCTGCAGCAGGTCCCAGGGAGGACGACGGGGACGTGGATGACTCGGACTGGCTAGGGCTCTGCTTTATTCGGTAATCCGCCACGAGTACAGCAGAAAGTTTTTGGCACTTTAAAAGTAATGCTGCTCTTACCAACAGCGATTCCCACCAAACCATAACCTAGCTCCCCTCCCCAATCACAACACAGATGCAAGGCAATAATAAATATTCCTGGACATTATGACACAACGCCATCTAGTTCCGTGGCAAGCAACGAGGCTTGTGTTACGGATACTAATTGGTTGATATACTACATATACATATATTTATTTCTTACACTTACGTGAATACTAGACATTGAAATAAAACTACTTTTTACGGATTTTATTGCGGTATATTGATATTATTTTAACCCGACGTTTCGGATCGTTTACAGCATCCATGGTCACGGGCCGACTGAGGTGTTGGTCGTCTTGAAGTTATAATTACTAACAGCTACCTTACATTTCTAATTATTATTGACAATCCGGTTTACACAGAACGAGCTCACTGTGTTCTTCGGTCGTGCAGTTCGGTTCTTGGAATTAGATTTAATAGAATCTATGATGGGGTTCCAAGCAGGTGGTAATACCCAGCCATCTTCTCTTTTGAAATTTGGGTGTTTTTTAATTTCAATAGCCTCACGAATCATCCTGGGTAGGAATCGGTTTTCTTTTACGAGGACTTGTGGTTTATCAAATCTGATGTAATGCTGGGGTTTGTCTATGGTATGTTCACAAACTGCTGACTTTTTGGCACGGCGGTGTTTAACATCAGCAATGTGTTCTTTTACGCAGGTCCCTATGCTTCTTTAATTTTGGCCTATGTAAGAGAGACCGCAATCACAATCAAGCTTGTAAACTCCTGCATCTTATAGAGGTATGTGACACTTGATCGATGGTAAAAACTGACTAATCTTCTTCAGCGGCTTGAAGCAGGTTTTGATTGAAGTGCGCTTCAAGATGTAGCCAATCTTGTCTGTGACTCCTCTTACAAATGGTAATACAGCAGGCAAGCGCCCAACTGTGGCACGTTTCAGGCGGTTTCTATGATGAGGGTGCGGTGTTCGGAGCTTGTTGTCATACAGTACTTGCTTGACATGTTTAAGCTCACCAGCCAGGTGTTGCTCATCGCAGATCCCGCGTGCTCTCTGAAACAAAGATTTACCGAGAGTAGATAACTGTGTTGGATGGTGGTGCGAGTCACCGTTTAAGTATTTGTCTGTATGGGTTTTCTTTCGATACACAGTGTGACTCGAGGTGTTGTTTGGGTTATGAATAACTAAAACATCTAAGAAAGCTAAAGAGTTATTTGCCTCTGACTCCATAGTGAATTGGATTTTAGTATGTATGGAGTTCAGGTGATCTAAAAATGCAGTTACTTTATGGGATGGAAGTATTGTGAAAGTATCATCCACATATTGCTTATAGAACCTAGTTGTTACATGCGCAGATTGTAGGGCTTTCTCCTCAAAATCTTCCATGAAGATGTCGGTGATAATGGGAGGTACTGGTGAGCGCACCGCCACACCATCTACTTGCGTGTAGAAATGATTATTCCACAATAGATAGCCAGATGTTAGGCAATGTTTTAAAAGTTCAGCATATTTGAGTAGTGATCGATCGATCACTTTACTGAGCAGACGTGTTGTTTGTTTATCATGTGTTATAATTAAATATCTACAATTTAATTCAGTCGATTATAATTATCTGCGGAGTAAGTAATAAAAGTTAACTAGGTCGCGCTCGCGAGTGTGTTATAATACTGCTTCGTCATAAACTAAGCATGAACTAATAATCTATCTGACAAATCAAGAGTGTTCCTGTGTTAGCTATATCTAATCCAGGATTTAGTCCGTTTAGCCGTAGTCAACTGATACGACGAAGCCCTCCACCGACGCCAACTCAACCACTGCGTTCTAATGACGAAAATCCGCCTTTGTCTACGGAAGAGGAACTACCTAGTGAAGTAATATCTACTCCTGAGATCCAGAAATGGCTAGGGACCATTGATACGCTTCTAACTGAAGTGTGTTCTGTGGTATCAGAGGGTAAAATGAACTCAGACCAAAAGCTTCGCGTCACAAATCTATGTCGTAAAGTTACGAGTGGGACGTCTCAGATGGCTGTCTTATACCAAGCCTTAAAACAGAAAACCATTTAGGCACACACTACCATCCAACACTTAAAAGGACAACACGAAGTAGCGAGCACACTTCAACAGTTTAAAAAGTTCGTTGAAGACAAGATAAAGCCCTCAGAAAATAAAACTTTTGCCGATATGGTTAAGAGAGGTGCAGACAATTTTATTCGTCCAAACAACCTGAGCTCGGTTGCTATCTACCCTAGTGACAAGTCTAAAACTAGTGAGGATACGAAGTCTCTCGTCCAAAAAATCATCTCGCCGGAAGAACTGAACTTCATGTCCGTGGCCTGAAAAAAGTAAGGAATGGGGGTGTACTCATTAGTACGGATAATAAAAAGGACATTGAAAAATTGAGAAATTCCGAGAAGTTGGTGTCTTCAGGTCTTACAGTCAAAGAACCGATAAAACGCCGCCCTAGGATTGCTGTCGTTGGGGTCCCTGTAGCCCTCAGTGAAAAAGAGCTGCTTGAATGTCTTTACGAACAAAACCTTGCCGACAAGTTTCCAAATTCTACTCGTGAGTCCTTTCTGTCGACTATCAAACTAAGCCATAAATCAGGTAAGAAAAACCTTCCTACATGCAACTACATATTGGAAGTGCCTGCCAATATCAGAAAGGCTCTGGTCAATCAAGGGCGCCTTTTTATAAACTGGAATTCATGCCCAGTAAGAGACTTCACCATAGTGACCCGTTGTTTCAACTGCCAGCAGTTTGGCCATGCAACGAAATTTTGTCGTGTGTCCAGCCCTACATGTAATCACTGCGGAGAATCTGGGCATGACCACAAGGAGTGTAATAAGAAGTCGTCTCCGCCAAACTGCGCAACGTGCAAGCGCTTTAAAAGAAAGTGTGACCATGAAACTGGTGATGTAACTTGTCCGGCACGTAAGTACGCAGAGGACAAATACATTAATTTTTTGTATCAGTTCATACAGTTCGTGAGTCACCATGACTAATCAGTCACTGTGTGACCTGGATAGTTTTTCTGTGTCTGAAACTAAAACCTGTAATGTTGAAGAATGTAAACATCTCATTCCTGATAATGGAAAAATGCTTACTCTACTTACACAAAATATTCGCAGTATAAACAGAAACATTGATGGCTTTGAAGTTTTGTTGCATGATTTAGACATAAGCTGTGATGTGATTATACTAACAGAGTGTTGGCTTTCGAAGCAGACATCTCAGCTACCATCACTTGAAGGGTATTACATGTACAAAACGGAAACGTACATCAATCAAAATGACGGAATAGTAATCTACATAAAAAATAATTTACAAACATCAGTGGAGGAACCGTTTTTCCAGGATAGTAATTGTTTAATAATTAGAGTTAATTCCGACACAGTAATTTTAGCTATCTACAGGCCACCTTCTCGAAATATTGACACATTTTTAGAGTCACTTGATGTAAATTTAAGAAAATTATCATCTTTCAGCAACATAATTTTAACGGGAGACATTAACATTAACATCGCCTCTGGGAAAACTGATGCACTTGCTCATAATTACTTAAATATTTGTTCATTTCATGGGCTTTTACCAGCCCACAATCACCCCACTCACCAAAGCGGATCATGCTTAGATCATTTTATAATAAAGTCTAATAAATCATCCATTACGCTAATAACTAATTCTAGTCTTACTGATCATCAAGCTGTTTTACTAACAATACAATAATCGGCACCTAGAAAAAACTGCATGCGTAGCTATAGCAAAGTTAATATGACTAACCTAGAAAGAGATATACGTAATATAAATTTTGACCCAGTTTACTTCTCAGACGATGCAAATATTTCTTTAGGTTATTTTATAAACTCACTACAATTAGCAATATCTAAACATACTTTTATAACAAAAATCCCTAGCAAGTGTTAAAGTATTAAACCATGGATAACTCCTGGCCTCGTCCGATGTATTAGACATAGGGATAAACTTCAATTACAATGCAAACAGGCACCAGATAATGAATTTCTTTCTGTAACGTATAAAAGATACAGACATTTTGTCAATAACCTATTAAGAAAATTAAAAAATCAATATAATAGAAATGAGTTGCAGAAGGCAGGAACAAACAGTAAACTTGTATGGAAATATATAAAAAGTAATACATTTAAAACAAAAATCGAGAATTCATCAATTCATTTATTATCAACAGAGTGTAACACGTCTGATGCAACTAATAAAGTAAATAATTTCTTTGCTGAAATTGGCAAAAACCTGGCAGAAAAAACCTTATTAACAAAAAACTTCCCCCCTCAGAATAAGACTTTAGAATCTTCTTCAACACTAAAGTCTTTTGTTTTAGTAGATACCGACGTCGATGAAGTCTTGAGAATCATAACTGGGTTGAAGGATGTATGTGCAGTTGGTTGGGATAACATACCTAATAATATACTAAAAAGATTTAAATTTGTACTTGCACCTCCCATAACGCACATTTTTCATTTATGTTTATCGAATGGAATCTTCCCTAAATTGCTTAAGAAAGCAGTGGTTACACCTGTATTTAAATCTGGAGACAGTACTTGTATTAACAACTACAGGCCTATCTCAATCTTATCTGGTTTGTCTAAGATTTTAGAAAAAATCATAAATAACAGATTAATAAAATATCTCGAAGAAAACAAACTACTTTCAGACCAGCAATTTGGTTTTAGACCTAAAAAATCAACGGCCCAAGCAGTACACCAGTTAACAGACTATATATCTAACCACCTGGATGATGGTATGCATTCCATTGATATATTTCTAGATCTTGCAAAGGCTTTTGATACAATTTCTTGCTCAATACTTATGCGAAAGCTTGAAAAACTCGGGATAAGGGGTACGCAGCTCGAACTATTTTCTGACTATCTTAAAGATCGTCAGCAATGTGTTAAAATTGGTCCCCATATAAGCTCTGAAATAGATAACAGCGGTTATGGAATCCCACAGGGCAGCAATCCTGGGCCCCACCCTCTTCCTGATTTATATAAATGACCTCTGCAACCTGAAACTCAGAAATGGTGTCATACTGTCATATGCGGATGACACAGTTCTATTGTTTTCAGGAAAATCATGGGTTGAGGTCTACGAGCATGCTCAGTATGGCTTTAACACCGTGTATAACTGGTAACATAACAACCTTTTAACCTTGAATGCCGATAAAACAAAATACATTTTATTCACAATGAGAAACACTAACATGATAACTCATCAAAACATTTACGTGCATAACTGTAGAATGCATGCTGACACTGCATGGTCTTGTCCTACATTAGCTAAAACTGAATGTATAAAATATTTAGGAATTACACTTGACGCGAATCTAAATTTTCGCATGCACATCGATTTATTATGTACCAGAGTGCGGAAGCTAATGTACATATTTAAGAATTTACGCAGTATAGCTGACTTTAAAGTAATAAAACAGGTTTATTTAGCTTTGTGTCAATCCATACTAACATATTGTATTACTTCCTTGGGTGGTGTTGGAAAATCAATTTTACTTCCTTTAGAACGTTCGCAAAGAGCCATTCTAAAGGTAGCCACGTTTCGCCCTTTTAGATTCCCTACACACCCGCTTTATGTGTCGACTAAAGTACTAACAATTCGCCAATTATTTATTTTAAACATAGTGCTAAAACAGCACACTGAAATTCCGTTCAAACCCGTAGCCATAGATAAGAGAAGAAAGGACATAGTTTGTATAAAACCTCAAACCAAACATGCGTTCATCAATAGATTTTACTCGTTTTTAGGACCATTTCTATACAATAAAGTTAATAAGTTGTTGAACATTTATGGGTGTACGTCCCCCCAGCAAGAAAGTAGCTCCTAGAGTGATATGAGTGGTACGTATAATTAGTGCGTAGTATGCTGTAAATGTGCGCCAAATAAAAAATTTGTGCGCCCTGTCGTTTTGGAAAAAAACGGAAAAAACCGTTTCTGCTGGGGCGACGCTGTTCCAGCAAGAAAATTCTAAACGAATGATCGGAGGGAGAAAATTTGTAGAGAGCTTATATTTGTGCATAAATGTGCGCCGAAAATAAAATTTGTGCGTCTTCATGTTTCCGAGATATTGAGATTCCTGCTGGGGCGACGTTTTGCAAAATCGTGTATCTCGGAAACCATTGTATGTGCGCCTGTAGAATAAAGATACACGAATAGCTCTTAATTTGTGCGAATTTGTGACGGAGTTAGATTTAAGAAAATATTTATGATTTCGAAGTAATCGCGCTTTTTCGAAATACCTAAAACCTATCGCAGCGCCCAAACAAGAAGACGTATACACTCGCTGAAAACGGTATTCGCTGCCCCTGGACAATTATATTAACCATACGGAGTTTCAAAAATGTGCATGCATGCGTTACTGAATAATATTCTGTAAACTATTTATCTCAATCCCGTTGCAGGCACTCACCGTCGTTGTAATTGAAACACTCAATAATTATATGAAGGTATATTTTGAAACACTCAATATAATTATATGAAGGTATATATATATATATATATATATCCACAAATAGAACAAGTGACACGTACGCGCGCTTCGGTTGTCAGGAGCTAAGTGCCCCCTCCTGACGTCCCTCGCTCTGCCAAGTCATTCGCCACTGTGTTGCCAGTAAAATAATTAGGTCTCCCAAAGTTGATTTAAAAATAAGGGAAAATATATTGAAAACCTTACACTCGACCATCCTGACGACATGTATGTCCCCATACATGCACCAGGTGGAACCCAGAGAAACCTTACACTGCAGAACGACAGAACGAGGAATTTAACAATAACAACTCTATATACATTTATAAATTGATATAACCTAATACGTTAATATGATATCTAATACATTAATATGATCACCACAATCATGACAATTTAAGAACCAACGCCGAATTATAAATATAATAATCAATATAGTTAAAATTTATAACAACATATAAGTAAAGCAGATTCACAATCTGAAATTTATCCATATAGCAAAATAGCAATTCAATTCATACTCTTAAGAAATTAAGACATATCTATCCTGGTAACCTTGTAACAAAGTGTCTTATATCTATCCTTGTAACCTTATAACCAAATAATTAATATCCATCCTTGTAACCAAATAAATTATATCTATCCTTGTAACCAAATAAATTATGTTTATCCTTGTAACCTTGTAACCATACAATCTTTGTTACCTTAAAATCACACTTCAAGCGACAATCAAGCACAATTTTATGCATAAATAATATATAAAGCTCATTTATTAGATTCCTGTTCCGTGCGGTATCAGGCCAAGACACGAACAAGTTAGCGTCTCACACTTGATCTGAAACAACACGAAACAGTTTTCGAAATAAAGTATCGAACGTTTACATTCAACATCATCATATCAATAATCCAATATCAGGCGGTCTTATAGTAACAAGCTAGGTAATTAACATTTGAAGTAATGATCAGCTTACTCAGTAGCACTTTGTTCATTGTCCGTATCATCTATACTCAATGAAGCTACAATGGGCGGTTGCATTCTGTCAGCGGCAACCGTAGTTTTCCGTTTGTTTTTTGTTCCTCCAAACCCCGCAATTGGAGCTATTTTGTAACGATCGTTCCCTAAGACCTTTACGACCCTGAAGGGGCCTTTGTAAGAAGGCATTAGTTTTGTACTTTGACCTCTATTTTGGAATGCTACTTTAGTTATTTTGACCAGGTCCCCTTTGCAGTAGGCGCGCGCAGGGTGCCTACCTCGGTCGTAATATTCTTTTTGAGTAATTTGGGCTTTATCAATTCTCTTGTAGTGTACTGTTAGGACTATTATTTAATAATTTATTGTTTTATATATTCGCTTTTGACTTTTACCTATGTAATAATTTAAATCAATTCTATTTATCAAACTAATCTGTTCTTTTATATAATATGTAGTTTCACACAGGCAGAAGCGAGTGCGCACCATTGCCTTCTCTCTCGCGCAGCATGGAATGCGACCGGTTCGGCTGCCGCGTACTTTATATCAGTATATAGCCGCGGGCGCAGACCTCAGTGTTTTACCGGCTCCGACGGCGAATGCGCGCTCGCTTGCGCCTCACAAATATTCACGCTTTTAGCTAAAATCTGTGCCTAAATCTAGACCTATCCGCTCATTCTTCTCTTTCATACTTCGCGCTTGTTTTCTGTATATGTTCTTCTAACCTATAAACGTGCTTGTATCATTAAGGACATTAAAAATTCATAGTGTGTGCAAAAAACGCATTTTAATTAAATCGCCCGAACACCTAAATTGGTGACCCCGACGTGATCTGAACACGCAACCTTCTGGTTTGACTTCAGCGCGAAGCTGCGATAGATCGGTATCCCCACGGGCGTCTTCTGCAATTACGTTTACGGCCGGCTTGACTTCGCTGTTCATTGATGTGCCAAACATGACCTCAGCCGGTGTCTTACCTAAATAAATTATATTTTAAATTTATTTTTTTATTTAAATTTAAAATTAAAATAAAAAAATAAATAAAATTTAAAATTTAAATTTAAATTTAAGGTTTTCTGCACTGTATTGTTTAGACCCCATTGTATTTTTCCTAGTTTGCTATCCCATTCCTTCTCATTGTCCCTTATATTTTGCGCCGTTAAAGAATCAAGTATAGTCCGGTTATAGCGCTCTACTTGACCGTTAGATCTCGGACTCGCTACAGCGTTCAATATGTGTCCTATACCTCGGTCAAGGCAGAATCTCCTGAACGCATGTGCAGTAAAACAAGAACCTCGATCACTAATGAACCTGTCTGGGGCACGAAATATATCGAATATATCTTGTAATGCCTTTATTACATTTTGGGTGTTAGTGTTACGAACCGGTCTAATAAACAAAAACTTGGTAAATGAATCTACAACAGTCAGTATATGCGTGAACCCCTTTTTAGATTTCACAAAGGGCCCAAGGTGGTCAATATGCAAGGTGTGGAACGGTATTGCGGCCTTTTCAATGGGGTGCAGTAGCCCCTCTCGCTTGTTCGAAGTGCTTTTTGCATATGCGCAATCAATGCACGCACCTACATACTTCTTTATAAATCTCTTCATTTTTGCAAACCAATAAGTTTTTTTAATACGTTTCAAGGTTTTCTCGAAACCGACGTGGCCTATGTCATCGTGGTTCATCTTGCAGAGCTGCCACCTTGCACCCTTGGGAACTACCCACCTAACATTTTCTTTATCGCCCCCAATACACCTAAACAATCTATTATTTCGCGAGACATAATTATCTTTAAGGTAATCTAACCCTTTGGGATCTAAGTCACTGCTGATAATATCACGTATCCTACTTAATTCCGTGTCCCCCATCTGTAAGGTAAGTAGCCAGTCTTCGTCGGATATAACCAGCACTGGCGGTCATCTCACGGGATCCGAAGTGTCTGTATGTTGAGCAGGGTTCCTGGAAAGAGCGTCAACATGACTCATTTTCGTCCCCGCTCTATACTCGATACAGCACTCGAATTCCTGTAACGCAATCCACCAGCGGGCAATTCTTGGTATAAGATCTCGCTTTTCAAACGTGGAGCGTAGCGCACTACAGTCGCTAACTACTTTGAAAGCCTTTCCTAAAAGATACACTCTGAATTTTTTTAAAGCGCATATAATCGCCAGCGTTTCTAATTCATATGAGTGGAAGTTCCTTTCTTCAGGAGACGTCTGGCGGCTGTAATAAGCCACAGGATGGAAAGGGCCTTGACTTCCCGGTGGACGCTGTAACAATATTGCTCTGATACCTATCTTGCTGGCGTCTGTATGGAGCTCTTTCTCAGCCGCAGGGTCATACAGGGCCAGTACTGGCCTTTCTACGAGCTTAGATTTTAAAATCTGGAATGAGTCTTCCTGTTCAATGGGAGTGGACGACCCACTCCCATGCAGCGTTATTTTTCAGTAACTTAGTGAGTGGATGAGCCAATTGGGCAAATGACTGTATAAACTTTCGGAAGTAACTCCCGAGTCCTAAAAATTGGCGCACGTTGTGTACATTCTGAGGTAGAGGAAAATCTATTACGCTCTGAATCTTTACCGATCCTGGGCGCATCCCAGCCAAGCTGATCTCGTATCCCAAGTAATCAATTTGATTTTGTAGGAAACTACACTTTGATAAATTTAGCTTGAGTTGCGCATTTTCTAATAACTTAAGGACTTCTTCCAATCGATCCATACATTCCGAAGGAGTCGTACCAAAAATCAGTAAGTCATCTAGGTAGACCGTGGCCTTACTGAATCGAGCCTGTCCCAAAACCTGGTTCATCATCCTTTGGAAGACAGCTGGGGCATTTGCCAAGCCGAACGGCATACGATTGTACTCGTACTGACCGTCCGGTGTGACAAAAGCAGTCAAATGCTTGCTTCCCTCTGTGATGGGTACTTGGTAGTATCCTGACATTAAATCAAGCGTAATGAACCAAGCCTGCCCAGATAGTCTAGCTATTTCATCCTCTATTATGGGGATGGGGTACCTCTCCTTCACGGTGATCGAATTGAGTAGCCTGTAATCTACGCATAGCCTTATACCACCGTTTTTCTTCCGCACGAGTATTATCGGACTAGCATAGTTAGACGTTGACTCTCTGATAATTCCCGCCTTCAGCATTTCATCGACCATTCTTCGAACTTTCTCCCGTTCATGATGAGAAAGACGGTACGGCCTATAAACTACAGGGCGCTGGCTGTTCACGTCAATGCTCATTTCTGTTACGTTTGTACAGCCAAGGTCCAATAAGCTATGTGCGAAACACTGTTCATGGCGCCGTAGTATGTTTAGGAGCCTTATTTTAGCCTCCTGGGAAACTGGTTCGCCTATCTGTACTAGATTTTCATCGAGTTGCATAGTTGGGGAAGATTCGGAATATGTGACTCTAACAAAGGAATCTTTTGTGCTAACAAGTCTGTAAACCATGTCTACCCTTTCAGCCCTTGAGAACACAGAATTTTCCTGGAGGCAGCATGGTATCCCGCAGGGTTGTATTGTTACGTAAAGCGAACCGTTCTTTACTACGTGAACCCCACCGCAGGTAATGTATTGATTACCTATTTTACCTACTACTTTTGTGTCGACTATTATGCTGCCTGTAAATGGAGTTTCAGTGGTGGCTCGAACGCTGGCAGTCCCATAAAGCTTGCAATACGCGTGTATCCTAATTTTCTCTAGTCGCTCATCGTCTTCGTCTTGTACGACGTTAGGTATTTCGGCGCTGACATGTATAAACTGAAGCCTATTTACGTCTTTATAAATAACTATGTGTGGTTGCTCCGTGAAACTTTAACCAATGAGCATGTGCTTCTCTAAGAAACGATCCTCTACTACGCGACACAAAACGACAGCATCCACGCCATCTACTGATAAATTCAATTTTGCCGAACCCACCGAGTATTCCAGCTGGTTACCAAAACCCTTCATAGAAGTTGGGATATAGTCATGACTCAATCCGAGCTTCGCAAACCGGGACTGCGCAATCAAAGTGACTTCACTACCAAGATCAATATACGCTTCGAGTGGAACACCTTCCACGCTTACATATTTTATGAACTTGTTGCATGGTTGTGTATTGGATATACGCATAGTTTTAGCCACTGTAGCAGCCCTCGTTGATCCCGTGTCCAGTTTAGAATGACACAGTTCGGGTTTATGTCCTATCTTATTACAGTGACTGCATTTTACTAGAGGTTTAGGACACCTAGAATAGGGGTGACCCCTTTCCTCGCAATTGTAACAAAAGAAGCCAGGATTGATTTTGGTATTTCCCCGATTGTTTGACTTATCGTCACCCGTATTCAAATTCCTGTCTTTGGTAAATAGCTGAGGAGCAAAAGGTTCTCTATTATTGCTAATCAAGAACTTCAATAATGCGTCGGGCTCGTCACATCGCAACGCTAACGCGCTTGACCTTGTGGTCCTGTCATTTATGCCATGAATGATGCAGTCTACGGCGCGCCTACCGGTAATATCACACTGATTAAGGAGCGCCAGTTTTTCGTAAAAGTAGTTTTGAATAGGTTCGTTAATCCTACTCTTGCGCTTAAGCATATCCTCAAGCATCTGACCGTAATTTTGTTCGCATGGAAAGGCGTTTAACAGTTTGACTTGCCACTCTTCCCAACTGTATAATATTGTACTCTGGCTTTCGTACCAGGTTTTTGCTAGCCCCGATAATTTTTGCATACAAAAATGAACAATGGTCCCTTCATCCCAGCCGTAGACCTTCGCACACTCGTTTACTTTTCTCAGCCAGGTGTCTATACGCTGGTTTTTCTCAGAAGGGTTAAACTCAGGTATAATATTTTTATTATCTCTGTTCGATACTTGTGTGCTTAGGCCCGACTGCGATGGAAGGATGTCTTTAATAGACTGAATAATTTGGGTAACATCTTTGGTAGAAAATAAGGGACTACGTGACCTTTTTGCTGAGCATTCTTTGGGATGTCTCCTGTTGTCCGCATCAGAAGGACGGCTTCGGCTACGGCGGCTGGTGTGGCGGCTACGGCTGCGGCTGTCGCGCCTCGTCTCGTGGCGTGACCCATGCCTCTCACTCCGTTGTCGGCGTCGCTCGTTTTCTCGTTCTTGTTGCAGCTCGAGTTCCAGTAGACGAATTCGCTCCTGTTCTTGCTTTAGTGCCGCTTCGCGCTCCAGCAACCGACGACTGTGGCTGCGACTTCGTCGAGTACTGTCGTGACCATAGCCCCGAGTGGAGCTACGCCTGGAGCGCGAACGGCTCCGCTGAGGAGTTGTTTTATAAAATTGGAAATGGTTGCCGGGCAGTCTGGGCTTGTCATGCTCACTCAAATGTCCTGCTGGTGGTGGCGTTGTGTGTCGGGTCTTTTTATTCCCTACAACATGGTTGAGTAGACAGACGCCGATACACACGTCATGCTCGTGAACGGGTGCTATCAGTTGGGACTGGTCGGCTCATACATGTTATGGCAACCTAAATTGGTTTTAGTTATTTCCTGTCTGCATAAATCATACGTTTCACATCGAACTGCACCAGTCTCATATTGATATTACATTACACACATAAATCTTTGTAAAACAAAACCAACAATTTTGTATTTAATTTAAAAGAGTATCTATGGAGTTTCTTGCCGGTTCTTCTCCATAAGACCTACCTTTTGGAACCGTGCAACTAAATTCAATTAAATATGACAATTCAATCAGTCTAATTGAAATAAATGATTTGATTTGATTTGATTTGATTTGCCACACTCCGTGTACTATTTCCCGGTTCCATTCCCTGAAACTCGTATAATGAAATTGTGTGCATTAGAAGAGTAGTTAGTGCATCCTACGCGAAAAACAGCGAAATTTTGACCCCCTTACCACATGTCACCATCACGAATCCGTAGCAAAATTTTTTTTATATGTACCCTCATTTTATATAAATTTAGTTTACCTTTATAAATTAATTAATCTATAATAGTTGTAATATAATTCATTCAGAGGGTACGCCGTACTTATAGGACCATGTAACGACCACATGCAACGAGACCAGAACTTCATTGGTTGGAAAGCCGTGCATTTATTGCGTACATACGTCAGAGCACGGCTGTGGTTTATTTAATATAATGTATATGGTTCGATACTAAGGGTTAATAGTTAAGTTCACCAGCAAAGTAATAATATTGAAACTTTGTTAAATAAATAAGTTGCAGGCGTTACTTACAGTTTTGTTCATCCCCCGGCTTCTGAGATGTAAACTATTTATCTCAATCCCGTTGCAGGCACTCACCGGTCGTTGGTCGTTGTAATTGAAACACTCAATAATTATATGAAGGTATATTTTGAAACACTCAATATAATTATATATATATATATATATATCCACAAATAGAACAAGTGACACGTCCGCGCGCTTCGGTTGTCAGGAGCTAAGTGCCCCCTCCTGACGTCCCTCGCTCTGCCAAGTCATTCGCCACTGTGTTGCCAGTAAAATAATTAGATCTCCCAAAGTTGATTTAAAAATAAGGGAAAATATATTGAAAACCTTACAATTCATATGAGTCAATACGACGGTATCGTAACTTTGACGGCGAAATACGAGAAACCGGCTCAACCAGGGATGTGCAGGTGTAAAACAATAATTAGTGCGTTTAGTCAAGAATGTATGGTGAAAATATTGAGCTTGAAATGTTTCACATTAAGTAGATATCAACAGAAAACAAAACAAATAAACAACGGCTGGCTATCCGACCAAATTCGAATGACTACAAAAAAGCGGCGGTTTCATACATATTGACATATTGACTCATATGAATATTGATTTCGTACACTTACGCGAATATTAGACATTGAAATAAAACTACTTTTTACGTATTTTATCGCGGTATATTTGATATTATTTTAACCCGACGTTTCGGATCCTTTACAGCATCCATGGTCACGGGCAGACTGAGGTGTTGGTCGTCTTGAAGTCATGTTGGTGAAGTTGGGCGCTGCGATAGGTTTTAGGTATTACGAAAAAGCGCGATTACTTCGAAATCATAAATATTTTCTTAAATCGAACTCCGTCACAAATTCGCACAAATTAAGAGCTATTCGTGTATCTTTATTCTACAGGCACACATACAATGGTTTCCGAGATACACGATTTTGCAAAACGTCGCCCCAGCAGGAATCTCAATATCTCGGAAACATGAAGACGCACAAATTTTATTTTCGGCGCACATTTATGCACAAATATACCTAAGCTCTCTACCCATGCACAAATTTTCTCCCTCCGATCATTCGTTTAGAATTTTCTTGCTGGAACAGCGTCGCCCCAGCAGAAACGGTTTTTTCCGTTTTTTTCCAAAACGACAGGGCGCACAATTTTTTTATTTGGCGCACATTTACAGCATACTACGCACTAATTATACGTACCACTCATATCACTCTAGGAGCTACTTTCTTGCTGGGGCGACGTACACCATTTATGGCGTAAGTTATAAAAATTGTAGCATAATGTTATCACAATATTTCGATAAGCTCAACTACGACGACACAGAAATAAAATAACTAATATCTTAGATTCTATATGTTTTATATTTTTGCTTGATTTTTGTATTAGTAGTATTATTTTATTTTATTTTATTTATTTATTTATTTCCATGGAAGACTTACAGCTTGATATGACAGATAAGGAAGCAGTATAATAGACCGAGAGCCAATTACAAGTCTTCACGTATAAAAGTTGTATATAACAACAAGAATGTGAGCAAACAGTCAACACTAACGAACATTAAATTAACATAATCTTACTAGATACAAAAAAAAAAGAAAAAATATATGTTTGTCTGACCTACTACTATTATTGTTTGAAAAAATCAAGGCTTAAGCACCTCCTTACCGATACCTCACTTACTAGAAATGGATCAAAGTTATGCCGCTTACACACTTTGTTAATATTCCTGCCTGCACGCACAATATAAGAGTTTTGCCTGTAGTCAGACGAAGCAAACTGTACACAAATCGGTGGAGTAAACCGTGTCCTGCACGGAACATTAAAATAAAGCTTCGACAAAAGATCAGGGCTATCAATTTTATTATTTAATATTTTAATAAATAAGACGCAGTCGGAAATCTCACGCCTATTAGTGAGAGGTAACAGGTGATACTTCTTACAGAGAGCTAAGTAATTTTCTGTCTTGTACGGTATTTTCTGATGGTAACATAAGTATCGGATAAATCTTCGTTGAATGTTTTCAATTCGGTCAATGTATTTGTGATAGCACGGATTCCAAATTTGGGATGCATACTCCAAATGACTTCTTACAAAAGTACAATATAGAATTTTTAATGTTTTAGCTTTAGTGAAGCATTTAGCAATACGCATAATAGAACCCAATGATCTAGAGGCCTTAGTGACAATTGAATTAACTTGAGTATCAAATATGAGTTTTGAATCATAATGAACCCCTAAATCACGAATAGAATCACACCTAGGTAATAATTGACCACCCAGGTTTTACGATGCAGCTAAAGCTGAGCGCTTTCGCGTATATGTAATAACCGAGCATTTAGTGGGATTGAGATCGAGCTTACTAGTTCGACAATACTCCTCTAATTTGGTCAGTCTGAAATGCCATCATATCATCGGTTGATGATATACTGGCATACATTTTCATATCGTCGGCGAAACACAGAAGTTTGGAGGACTGCAGGCAGGAGTCGATGTCATTTACATAAATAATAAATAACAGAGGTCCCAGAAGGGAGCCTTGCGGCACACCACTAGGGACAGGAACCCAGCTAGAGATGTAATTATTTAACACTACAGCCTGAGACCTATTCTCCAAATAGGAGGAGAACCATCTGAGTAAGTCCCCACGTATTCCCATGTTATTCAACCTAGAAAGAAGGATATTGTGATTTATCCGATCAAAAGCTTTGCTATAATCCGTATAAACGACATCGACCTGCCTGCCTTTTTCCATGGCCTCAGTAATGAAATCATTAAGCAGTATCATATTTGTTACAGTAGATCGACCTTTCAGAAAACCATGTTGGTACGGGCTAAATGAATTTTTCAATGCTGAATACAGCTGGTTGTAAAGAATCCTTTCAAAGATCTTGGCTACAATACATAATTTGGATATCGGCCTGTAGTTAACAATGTCAGTCTTGACACCCTTCTTGTGCACTGGTGTTATAAATGCCGATTTCCAAAGCTTAGGAACAACACACGTATATAAAGATTTTCGAAATAGAGCTGATAGAGGTTGGGCTAAGGATGAAGCGCATTGAACAAGTAGCTTGGGAGATATATTATCCGGACCTGCTACTTTTGAAATGTCTATTTTGCTTAAGAGGTTGGTAACATCTTCAACGCTTACCGAGATGTTACAAATATCAGATGGTGAAGCCGAATCGTTAAAAGAAAGGGAAGAATAGTCTAGTTTCTGATTCGTTAAGTGGTTAGGGTCAAGGTAAGTAGAGTGAAAATATTTAGAAAAAGCCTCACATATCGTTTCACCCGTTAGCATAGTTTTATTGTTGTAGTTAAAGACACTAGGTACAGCGTTAGTATTATGACGTTTTTTTACAAAACTCCAAAACGCCTTAGGGTTGTTTTTAATTGATGTCTCGGTAAGGTTTAAGTAATTAGCATAACACTGAGATTCAAGGAGTTTTACTCTTTCCCGCAGGAGCTTAAAGGTTGATTCATCAGATTTGTTACCGTATGTCTTAAATGTTTCTCTTTTATTGATTTTATAAGCGATGAACTGTACCAGGCTGGATATGTATTTTTGCGAATAAGTTTCTGCGGTATGTATTTAGTTTGAAGATCAGATATTGATTGATTAAAGAAGTGAACTGATTCGTCTATGGAACGGCCGGCAAATTCAGACTCCCAATCAATCAAACATAACTTACTATTAATAGATTCAAAGTCACCTTTGTCGTATAAAAAACGAATACGTGACGCGGACTCGAGCAGAGGTGTCTCAACAAAATCCATATGTATTGCTAATGCTGGATGGTAGTTATCAACCGGTACTAAAGGATATAAGCACTCCTCTACGTGCACTGAACTGTTACAAAGGACTAAGTCTAGTATTTTATTAAACTTATTGGTCACACCATTAAATTGATCTAAATCAAGAGCACATAATTCGTCTGCGAGTAAATATTCGTCTTGTGTGGTAAGGTTAGCTGGGATAAATGACATATTGTTCGAATACAACCAGCTGATTCCGCTCATATTAAAGTCTCCAAGCACTAGAAAGTGATCTGAGATATTATTAGTCACCGTTTGGTTTAATTTTGCAAGAAAATTCGACAACTGCAGAGAAAAGGAAAGACCTAAATTTTGTTTACATAAATATAGGACACAAAGATGTATATTAACGTACTTATTATATATGTAGATAAAGTTAATAATACCTCGAATTGAATATGTATTTATAATATTATTTCCCTTGCAAATTTGTTCAATCTACCGTATGCTTAGTAAAGTGATACCCTGAAACACAGGTCTAACCTAATTCAGGAATATTGCTAGTAAGAAAATTAATATGAGTTATTTGTATTTAATTGTAAGATACCTATTGTTAAATGTATTGCACTTTTTATTTAATAAATATTATTAATTATTTAAATTTTACCGGCAGTTTTTTAACGACGTTTGAGAATTCGTCAATAGAGGGGAAGTTTGACATAGGTGACATTGGTGGTTCAGCTGCCCAGGCTCTGATCTGACGGTGGTAATCGTTGTCCTCAGAAGTTGAGTCGTCCGGAATTAGAGTGTTAAGTAGGCATTCCGTTGTCTCTTCTATACCAGCGGTATGTGTGTTGTTAACTTTAATGTTTTGAATATAAGCTAGGTCTATCGACCTGTTAGCTTTGAACTCGTGGTATAAAGGCGACCACGGGCCTTCACTTGCGAGTTTTTGGACAACTTTGTGCAGTAAATTATTCTTAGATTTTTCCACAGATGCTTTTTACCGGGATAAAGAAGAAAGAAAGAAAGAAAATATCGTTTATTTAAAACAAACACAATCCACATACACACAAATATAAAATATAGCAACCTATTAAACATATATATATACATAGTTATGTCCGCTAAGTAATCACGCGATCCCGGCCGCCGCGCACAGACCCCATCGCCCCGCCATCATTTAATACGGCGTCAGACATGATACAGGCCGCCGGCGTGGCGTGGCGGCGCGCAGCGATTCTGCATGGACGCGCATACGCATTTCTAAAAATTGCATTACAATTTAAGTTAACGCCACCTAGACGGGAGTCAGCATCTTTATTATAAGTTATTAGCAGTGCAATTACTAGTTCTGCGTGTACACTCAGCTTGGTGTATACCAATCTATACCCACATAGTGCCTAAAAAATGTGCGGCAAATGCAAGAAGGCCAGCCACATTACGGTCTGTAACAATAATAGTTTATTATCATATATTTAACAGATTTATCTGCTATAATCCGAGTACTTAGTTTTAGTTTTTTATATCCAGACACCGCTGCGAAACATTTGAACCGGGCAGAAAATGGCAGAAACTATAAAACAAGCAATCTACATAGGTTGTAGGTACACTACATTGACGCGTCGCTGTAAGTCCCCACAGACATAACCAGTATCACGCGCAAGATGGCCGAACCAGCGGGTAATAATAATAATGCCAGCTTAATGTATACACATAGTTTTGTTACACCATTGCGGCAAGCACAATTTAAATCATAACATCTTTGCAGGTCACCAGCCACAGGACGCTGGATTGTTGGGACGACTTGCACCCATGCCACGCCACGGACCTCCCGCACAGATACATAGCATAGGTACCAATTAAAGTAGGTAATGCGTAATTGTTTGTCAATGTACATTCCTAAGTTTAACGTAAGAAAGCAAGTTTAGTATAATAGGCCCAGTGTGGAATTGTGCGTTTAAAAAGGCCACAGCTCAGCAAATGCTGCGGATATAATATCTACAGCGCTGATTTTCAGCTGAGGCTTGAGGACACAAAGGTAGCTATAAACGGTAGCCTTGGAATTTGTGATAGTCAATGTAAACGGTAATATAAGCGTAACTTATTTTAACACCTACTTACCTAACAATACTATATAAATATTCCTTATAAATAGGTACTCCTTATTGATAAAAGTTATACATTTCTAACCCTTTACACACATAAAATGTAGTTTTATTTCAATGTCTAATATTCGCGTAAGTGTACGAAATCAATACCTTTACTCACATTTTATTATTTTAATATATATATATATATATATATTTTATTATTATTATATGTACGTTTCACTTACAACTTTTATTTATTTATACACCGTGAAATTGTAGTCGTTGTGGAACCTAAAGGTGGGAAACTTATGGTAATTAGTAGAACAAAGAAAAGTCTTAGATTAACTCTACTGTTTATAATAAAAAAGTTGGCAAGTGAAAAGAATATTTTCACTTGATCGAGTTTGCTAGTAGTAGTGCACCAATATTTCATTGAAAATCGGCCGCAGTTGCTAACTCGCTACTCTGAACCCGCCTCGTGAGGGCGGCGCGGGCGGCGAGTTCAATGACCCGAACGCCCGCCAGTCAGCTGGTACTAAACGGCTAGCGGCTGTCCGAGCGAATAAGTAAAGTACTAATAAGTACTTACGCGTTATTTAAAAGCTAGTAGGTCAGTACTTTATTGATGTCATTTTATTATTGAAATAAATTATATTTAGCAATACGATGCAGATGGCGACGTAATTGATGGTAACGACATACCTCTGTCATGCCTCGCACCATGCGCTCTCCTCCACAAAGCTCACCGAACACCCGGATACTTCCTGAAACGCAGTCCGAGCCTGATCTTTCTGAAGCTTCGGCACCGTGCTCTGCCACCAGAGGGTCAGCTAACGTGTCGACCAGGCCACATAAGCGCTTCCGAGGTGATGAAAGCGACCCGGAATCTGATAGGTTCGAGGAACTTAAAGTCATGCTACAGTCTTGGAAGGATGACCAGGACACAATTCTTCACAAATTAGTAGCTGACGTTGCGGAACTAAAGCGACAAAATCTTACCATTCGTAATTCTAATTTGGAGATCGAAAAATCTATCTCCTTCTTTAATAAGAGTTATGAAGACATGAAGACCCGGATTGAAGCTCTGGAGAATGTCAGTAAAGAAAATGAGGTGCGCCTACGGGATCTGGCCACTTCTAATAGTGAACAGTCGATTGCAAGGTTAGAAGCCAAAATTGATTTAATGGAACAGCAGGCTCGACAGTGTAATATCGAGATCTGTAACGTACCAGAAAAACGTAATGAGAACTTACTCACCACCGTGGAGTTAATTGGTAATGCGGTCAAATTCCCTATATCATATGGTGACATTCTTTCTGTGCACAGAGTTCCACACGCCCAACAAACCGACCACAAACCGAAGAATATCATCGTTAAACTTAAGTCCCGGATCATGCGAGACAATCTACTCAGCGCCTACCGAAAAATTAAGAGTGTTAAATCTGACCAGTTGAATATCTCAGGCGCCCCGGTACCTGTTTATTTAAATGAACACCTGACACTAAAAAATAAGGCGTTATTTCGCAAAACTAGAGATATTGCTTACAATAACGGTTACAAATATATATGGATTTCGAATGCCACAATTCTGGTGCGTGAACGAGATGGCATGTCAGCCTTCGCAATACGTTCTGACGAAGATCTCCACAAAATTGTTAGTCGTAAGAAGACTGTTATTGATACTACGAAATGATATTTCTAAGCCTCACCAGTTTTTGTTTTTGTTTTTTTATATATGTATTTTTAATGCATTATTAAGTTGTTTGGTACTTACTTTTGACACAATATTATTTAGCCGAGTGCCTTTGTGCACTTATGTTTTTCGGATTCAGTGCCGATTGTTTATGTTTTTGCTGTGTGATGGATGTTGTATACATACCTTTAAGTCGTTTTATATAAAACTACACAACAAAATCACGATTAATTACGTACGTATTATGAGATATCTTTGCTTCTTATATTTAGTTTTTATTTGTATGTCATACAATACTATACAATGTACTATAATTGTGTTACGCATCAATCAATTTCTTATAGTTATAATTACTTACTTACCACTGCAGTTTCATAAATGTCTGCTAACAATCTAACTATGTATTACCAGAATTGTCGAGGGATTCGCACAAAGTTACAGACACTTCACATGAATATTCTATCCTGTTCTTACGATATTATCATGTTGACGGAGACCTGGCTGACCCATCAGGTGTGTGATAACGAGTTTATTGACGACCGTTACCTGGTATTCCGGTGTGACCGTGATCGTTGTGCTACGGGTAAAAAGGAAGGTGGGGGTGTTTTAATTGCGGTACGCCGAGAGTTGCGCCCCAGGATGATTAAAACTTGGTTTCCCACAACGGACATTGAGCAGATTGTGGTTGCCTTGCCTGCAAGTCAGTCAAATAAACGACATGTCATTAGCACTGTGTATATACCTCCACGTACCCAGGAAGAGATATATATAGACTTCCTAGACATGTTACAAGATATCAGAAACGATCCTACAACCGACTCATTCTGCGTTGTTGGTGACTTCAATCTGCCCAACATTGAATGGATCGACCACGGCAATCACATGTCTGCGCGTAGCTCTACCTCAGCCGACCGTATTTTACAAAATTTTATGTCTGTAACAAGTAGCTATCAATACAATATATTCAAAAATAATTCAGGTCGAATATTAGATTTATTTATTTCAAATACTGATTGTCAAGCTCTTTACTGTAGCGCACTTCTAGACGTTGATAGTCACCATCCCAATTTTATGGTAATCTCTGGTTTTACAACACAATTTACTGCTTTGAAACGCAGCTCTTCACTAAGGTTCAACTATAATAAAGCTAACTATGATGGTATCAAGGATGAGCTTGGTAGGGTGGACTGGACAAATATGCTTCCTCATCTCTCTGCCGAACAAGCTGTCGATGTCTTCTACAACACTTTGTACAAAGTAATCAGATTGAATGTCCCGTTAACCCGAAAAAGAAACACAAACTTTCCCATTTGGTTTTCACCTTACCTTGTTCGTACTTTTAAGATCAAGGAACGTGCTTGGGTGAAGTGGAAAATGTATCATAACCTCTCGGATTACGAAACCTTTTCTAATGCCCGCAAGATATTTCACACTGAATGTACTAAGTGCTACCGTCAGTACATTAAATCAGTCGAAGACAGCATTCCTACAAATATAAAACACTTTTGGTCGTATATTTCAAATAGAAAAGGGAGCTCTAGTTACCCAGCTAAAATGTATTTTAAAGATGTGTCTTCAGATAGTCCTAGTGAAATATGCAACATATTTTCTAAATTTTTTTGTTCTGTTTATGAACCCTCGCACTTTGATCTAAAATCATGGAAACCATCTGCCAATTACTCTGACAAATCTGCCTGTTTATCTGATATTTTTATCCCTACAAAAGCAATACACAAAGCGCTAAAATCTTTAGATCCATCCAAAGGAGCTGGTCCCGATGGTCTACCACCCTGTCTCCTCATTAACTGCTCCGATTATATCTTTATTGCCTTAGATATTATTTTTAATAAGTGTCTGCGTGAGGGTATCTTCCCAGCTACGTGGAAGCGCGCGTTTATTACTCCGGTGTACAAGAGTGGTGATAAAGATAATGTAGAGAACTACCGCCCTATCTCTATCCTCTCCACCTTGTCGAAACTTTTTGAGAAGCTTGTGCACGAAGCTCTATATCCATTCATACATCCTCTTATTGAACCCGAACAACACGGGTTTGTTAAAAGAAGGTCTACCACCACAAATCTTATTACATTCACTAACTATTTATTTGAGAACATGGACCGTAGAACTCAAGTGCCGTATATACCGATTTTAGAAAGGCCTTCGACAAGGTGGATCATACAATACTTCTTGACAAGCTTGCTTTTAATGGGATACGTGGCCATTTGCTCAGGTGGTTTATATCTTATATTTATAATAGAAGTCAAAAGGTAGTAGTTAATGGCTTTGAGTCTGATACTATAGTTGTGAACTCCGGGGTACCCCAGGGTTCAATTCTGGGCCCACTCCTTTTTATTTTGTTCATCAATGACATAAAAAGCTGTTTCATCAACTCACAGTTTTTAATGTACGCTGATGACATTAAAATATATAAAACCTGCAAAAATCTCCAGGACTGCCTACTCCTTCAAGATGACCTTAATAGACTTTTCACATACTGTGTTAATAATAAACTTTTTCTCAGTCTTCCTAAATGTTGTAAGATATCTTTTACAAAAAATAAAAACATAATAAATTACGACTACAAGATAAATAATATCAGCTTAGATCGGGTCAATTTAGTTCGAGACTTGGGCATAATGTTGGATTCGTCACTTCATCTTGACACACACATTGATGCCATTGTCAGCAAGGCTTTTCGAATGTACGGTTTCGTCATGAGATCATCTAGTAACTTTGTGCGTCCCTCTACTTATTTAAAATTGTACAATACTTTAGTTCGTTCACAATTAGAGTACGCGACACCGATCTGGAATCCTTTTTATAAAAAATACAACTATAGACTTGAAATGGTTCAAAAAAAATTTTTGCGATCTGTAAATTTCAAATGCTATCACTCCACAATTCCTTACGATGGTTTATTGAAGCGATTTAATATTTTGAGCTTGGAATCTAGACGTCTTCTCCTCGGTACTATGACTCTGCATGGCTTGTGCAATAATAAATTTGATTGCATAGATATTACTAATAAGTTATGTTACTTAGTACCTAGAACTGTCCGACCCAGGGGAGTTCGCAACACTCGACTGTTTTACATGGGCCCATGTAAAACTAATGCCGGTGTGCGAGCTCCCCTTCGTCGCCTTGTGGAAATATACAACACACATTTCTTGGACATAGATATCTTCTCTCTATCCAATTCCAAATTTAAATCTACAATTACTAAGGCGCTATGTACTAATACTTAATTAATGAATATCCTTTTTGCAATGTGACTTAAGTACTAACTGGATGCTAACATAGTCTGTTTTCTCTTTCTTTTTCAATATTCTATTACTTAATTCGTGGACAATGATGTGGGTTATATGTTTGAAAAATCACAATAAGAAACTTACTTGTAACACGCAACATGTAACTGTTTTTTGTCCCTAATAAATAAATAAAATAAAATAAATAAAGTATTACTTTACACCTATCTACGTAACTTACCTATCTAGATATAAATTGAAATACGACAAGGTTGGCGCTTAGCTGCTTAATTTAATCAGCTGATACGAGAAACGAACGTAGAACCTACATTCCAATTAAATAAAAGGGATTAAAAATTAAGTAGGTACCTAGGTTAAGTAGGTACATAGCTTTAAAAAAACCTTTTTTTTTAACTTTGCCCCAACCAAAGATTTAACACACACACAGACCTAGAACAATTACCTGCAGATCATACTTTTTTTTTCCGAGCAAGGATCGAACTCGCGACGCCTTGCGCAGCAGTCGCTCGTACAGCCGCTGCGCCAATCATTGCGGCAACATTTTCACGGAATAAATTGTACTCCAATTTCTCCTTCATACATTCCACGAGCTTAGGACCGCCAGAAATACTTTACTTGAACATAGTTTTAGGTATTTACTGTATCAATATTAAAAACAGATAGCTGAAACAGTCTAGAGACTGGGTAGGTATTTCAGGCGTATTTAAAAAATTGGAGCTTTTTACAAAATAATCAACTTTACATACAAGTTACCTGCTAACAGTTTATTTACGACGACGAAGTGGAGTCCGCCGCGTTAAATACACAAACGTGCCCGTTTTATACTATTGTCTTTTAGCTTTCTTAACGTGTCTCTGTCACTTTTCATTTTATCAAAGGCGCCCACTATCGCACTGCGTCACGATTTTCATGTTCACGGGTATAAACAAGTCTTTTGATTTCCGACAACAAAAAAAAGTCCAAAGGCGTTCAGTCCGGGCTCCTAGGCGGTCAAGCCACGGGACCGCCGCCGTGGCCTATCCACCTATCACTGAACTGAGTGTTTAGGTAGGCACGCACTACACTTGAATAATGAGCGGGGCAGCCATCATGCTGATAGTAAATCCCTGTTAGTACGCTACAGGGATATCATCTAACAGCCAGCACCGATATTATCGTTTATAACATGTCTAAAAACGAGCTGTTAGATAGCGTTCAATGAAAATAGTCACTATTAATTGGCCGTTATAATAACTGCCTACACATTAGCACTAAACTGAACTTGGTGATGGTCTTCCCGTATTAAGTATGGATTCACGAGAGTCCATTAATGTGCACAGTACAGCTGAACAATTGCTAAGTACTTCGCGTTCGTATATTCGTACTGACGACACATTTTCGCGTGACAACGTAAATCGTAAGTAAGGTTGCATAACCTTACCGCGCGCGAGTTGCAGCAGAACCAGGGCCCGCCCCGCACGCCGCCGGCGGCGACACTGCGGCGCCGCCGCCGCTCAGCGTGGTAGGTAATAATAGGTAGTGCGTCCGAGTGGATTGTCGGCAAATGTGTAGGTAAGTTAGCGAGCGCGGGCGGCTTTTATGTCTTTGTCGGCATGGTTTACTGCTTAGTTGTGTTAGTTGTGTACCTATGTGTGAGTAACATTGAATGATATCTTTTTTTTTTTTTTTATGGAAATAAGGGGGCAAACGGGCAGGAGGCTCACCTGATGGTAAGTGATTACCGCCGCCCATGGACATCTGCAACACCAGGGGACGTGCAAATGCGTTGCCGGCCTTTCAATAAAGAATATACTCTCCTCTTGAAGGTTCCCACGTCGTAACGGTTCGGAAAGACCGCCGGCGACAGCTGGTTCCACAGAGCGGTGGTGCGAGGCAGAAAATGCCTTAAAAACCGCACTGTTGTGGAACGCTGGACATCGAGGTGATACGGATGGAACTTTGAGTTCTGGCGCGATGTCCGATGGTGAAATTCAGCGGCCGGGATCAAACCAAACAATTCCTCGGAACACTCCCCGTGATAGATGCGGTAGAAGATGCAGAGTGATCCAACATCTCTACGCAGAGCCAAAGGATCAAGCCGATCGGAAAGAGCCTGATCATCGACAACTCGAGCCGCCCTTCGTTGGATTCGGTCAAATGGAAGTAGCTGGTACTGGGGGGCCCCCGCCCAGAGATGAGAACAGTACTCCACGTGGGGCCGGATCTGCGCCTTATAGAGATTTAGGCGCTGCACCGACGTGAAGTACCGTCTCGCCTTGCTGAGCACACCAAGCTTCTTTGAGGCCAATTTGGCCTTACTTTCCAGTTGACCGCGGAACTGGACGTTGCTCGAGATGTCGACACTAAGTATTCCGATGCTGGCTGTGGCGGATAAGGGAGTGTTCTCAAAATTAGGAGTTACGACGAATGGTGACTTCTTAGCGGTTAACGCGCAAACCTGTGTCTTTTTGGGGTTGAATTGGACTAAGTTAAGTCTACCCCAGTCCGAGACTTTGGTGAGCAAAGACTCGACTTCAGACACAAGTTTGTTCCGACACTCAACGACGCATTCCCGAGAAATGTTTGCTCGGCCAGTGTACACGGCATCCACAGTGCTGTCGTCTGCATAGCAATGAATGTTGCTGATATGCAACATGTCATTGATATGCAGAAGAAACAGGATAGGAGACAGGACACAGCCTTGTGGAACACCAGCATTGACAAATTTAGGATCAGAGCATGCACTGTCAACGACGACCTTGATGCTCCAATCTGCCAAAAAACTGGTGACCCAGTCGCACAATTTCTCGGGAAGCCCAAAGGAAGGCAACTTCGACAGAAGCGCTTTGTGCCACACCCGATCAAAGGCCTTCGCCATGTCCAGACTAGCTGCAAGCGCCTCTCCCTTGCTCTCAACTGCCTCCGCCCATCTATGTGTTAGGTAGAATAGAAGATCACCAGCTGACCGACCCCGACGAAAGCCGTACTGGCGGTCACTAATCAGCTGGTGCTCTTCCAGGTATCGCAGGAGCTGGCAGTTAATAATGGTCTCCATTATCTTGGAGAACAAGGAAGTGATTGCTATAGGCCTGTAATTGGACGGATCCGAGCGATTGCCCTTTTTAGGGATCGGGTGCACTAAAGCGGCCTTCCAGGATTTCGGGACTATGCCTCATTCGTAGGAGTGTCGGAAAAGACGCGTTAAAACCGGTGCCAACTCTGGAGCACATGTCCGCAACACGATCGGAGGGATGCCATCGGGCCCACTCGACTTGTGAATGTCCAAGGAAAAAAGTGCTTTGCGAACTGCAATTTGCCGGAACTTTATCTCCGGCATCGTGGTATCGCACCGCGGGATTGTCAGTGGTGAGTTTCCTTGGTCATCCAGGGTTGAGTTGGACGCGAAGAGAGAGCCCAAAAGATCGGCTATCTCTTTCGCGGTATGGGCCAGCGAGTCATTCTCCGTGTGTAGGGGCGGAAAGGATGGCTGACAGAAATTCCCTAAGACAGCCTTGGCGAGAGACCAAAACGCACGGGTTCCCGACGGGAGACGTGCCAGTCTGTCGCCAATTCTGCCAATGTGCTCCGACTTCGCCTTAGCAATAGCACTTTTGAAGGACCTAGAGGCAGAGTTATACTCCTTTTTCGATCTACGATTACTACGATCGATCGTAGTAATCGTAGATCGAAAAATTGTGCGTTAAATTTAGTGGCGTTACCATGTATCCTGGTTTCGTTCTAGTTTTTTGTATGTCTGTCACATTTTTATAAAAAAAAATATCTTTATTTTATTTAAATTTCACATAAGTGGATTCCATTATTGATATAGAGTCCAAAATTTTCGTTCCATAAACCTATACAATTTCACGGTGTATATAATATTTAGTAACTAAGTCGAGAATAGCATTATCAGTACCTGCCCGAAAAACAATGCACCGTAGTTGCCTGATTTACACAGTATATGTTTTACATACATGTTTTAACTACATCTTTTAACTAAGTGCTGGAATGTTGGAGATCAAAAATTTTTTTTTAAAATTTACATTTAAAGTTATAAATACTTTTTAGGCTCCTCAGTGGGGGTGGTATATTGTTCCAGCACTTAGTAGCAGCATACTTGAAACTACCTTTAAATGCAGTTGTCCGATGTCGCGGTATGCGTAGCGTGTTGTATGAGGCTCTAGTAGGATACTTGCTGTAATCTTTAATCCATTCTAACTTGGATTGCAAGTCCCTTCTATATTTCATTTTCAACACATTGCCTTTGTTGAGAAACGGAGTAACATGGCTCCTTGGAGGGATATTATAGCAGAACCGGGCGCACGCGTTTTGCACTCTTTGAATAAGGTGTGCCGTTTTAGCTAAAAGTCTAGGTCCGTAGACTGTGTCCAAGTAATTAAACTTAGACAGGACCAAAGAGTCAACTAATTGTATGCGTAACTCAACTCTAAGATAATTTCTTATCTTGTAGAGGAGCTTAAGTCTGTAAAAACAATTCTTTACAGTGTTCGCAATATGATGTTCAAACCGAAGTTCCTCGTCCATTAATAACGCTAGGTTCCTGGCTTCATACACTCTCTCAATTTGTTTATTGTTTACATAGATCATAGGTTTCATATTAGCGATCTGAGTTATTTGATGTTTGGACATCATCTGCATATATATGATATTTGCAGTGCTTGATAATTTTTGTGATGTCTGCACTGTACAAAATGAATAGGAGGGGATCTGGCAACTCTAAACGCATTTAGGGCAAGGGTGAGTGAGTCACCCCTAACTTGATGTTTTTTTAGTTTATTTAATTTTCTACGCGCTCTTCGAAAAAAATTACGTTGTTCTATTAAATAGGCACTCCACCAA
Organism: Craniophora ligustri; assembly: GCA_905163465.1. Classification (NCBI taxonomy): domain Eukaryota; kingdom Metazoa; phylum Arthropoda; class Insecta; order Lepidoptera; family Noctuidae; genus Craniophora; species Craniophora ligustri. The sequence goes on from LR990976.1 coordinate 10,289,498, forward strand.
TCACATCTACGGATATTGGTCATAGAACCTCGACCAATGGCAATATCAGCACAGTATGTGAAGGTGTCTGACATGATTTCAGCACACTCTTCAGCTGACAATCCGTCGCGAGTGAAGTCCTTGGCTAGTGACGCGAACAATGAACTAAAAAATTGCCAATCTGCGCCCTTAGACTTATATCTAAAATTTTGAGCTTGATATTGATTAGAACCTTGCGTTAACATAGGGATAAACTCGTACACGATTAAGCGATGATCACTACATGACGCGTCTGGGAGGACACGCCACCTATCCAAGCGGACGTCGGCACTAGAAAGTGTGACATCAATACAAGATTCGCTGCAATAAGTAGGTGGTGAATCGGGAGTATTATGAACTGATAGGTTCATCTCAGCGATGAAATCCTCAACGGCGTGGCGCCGTTCAGAGTCCGTGGACCGAACCTTGCTATACCAGAGTGGCGATGACGCGTTAACGTCAGCGCCAATGATTATTTTGCAGTCCGCAAGTGACCGCAAGACATTACGGAGGTTGTGAATATGAGGACCAACAGGGTCAGAATATTGAAAATAATAGCTCACAACATAATCAGTCTACGCGCGAGCGTCACTGTATACGGGCGTGTGTGCGTTTGTCTCGTGTGCGGTCATTGACCTATAGTGTCAACGATGACCTCTAAAGTTTTAAAATGTTCCAACTGTAATATTGTTATCAACGAGGTGCTTGCATTTGTGCAAAATAAAATAGAAGTCATGAATGAAGAGAATTTAGTGCAAATTTGTGCAACGGCTTTTTCTGAGGAAGAAGTCGAGAATGCTAAAGTTCTGTTATTTGGATCTGTTCAAACTTCAATACGTAACATAACGCGCAAAAACAAAGGCAAGAAGAACAGAAATTTGGAAGACATAGTAAGTCTTTTCAAACAGACAGACCCGGAGATAATACCAGTTTTCGTTGCACGCGATCTGCAGAAGTTGCCACCAGTATCCTTTGACCATATAGATGTTACTAGATTACTTAAGGATCTTTTAGTAATGCGAAGTGAGATATCTAATATTCAGGAGAAATATGTCACGCGTGAGCAATTCAACGAGCTAAAGTGTGACCTAGATAATCTCAAGAGGGCTTCATTAGTTAACGTACATCAAATGAACGTTAATATGAAAAGAGGTGCGTTTTTATGTGATACCTATGACAGTGGGCCAATGGGCATAGTGACACACAGCGAGCCGGCCGGGTCAACTGCTGGCGAACAGGTGGTAATGCGTGCGGCAGATCAGCTGTCTCTCTCACCCAAGCTCGCTAGCGTTAGTCGCGTCCCGCTTGCAAAGCCGACCCCGCGGGCGTGTTCGGAGCAAGTATCTTCTAAGCTGAGTCATGCGCATGTTATAATTTCTGAGCCCGCGCAAACGGAGGTAGTTCGTGAAAAAGTTATGCACAATGAGAATGTTAAACGAAAACAAAAGACTTTGGCGGACGTAGTACAACAACCGGGATTTTGGAAAGAGAATAAGCAGGATGGTGAATGGATTGAGGTTCAACATAAACGATACAAAAATCGTTTTATTGGTCAAAAAGGTACAGCGACAAACGAGTTGCATAGTAAATTCAAAGCGGCTGATATTAAAGTCCCATTGTTTATTAATAACGTAGACAAAGGTGCGTCGGTGAGTGACATAGCGAACTATATTCTAAGTAAAACTCAGGTGTCTGTCCAGCTAGAAAAGGTTGTTATGAAACAGGACAGGGACTACGACGCCTACAAGGTTTTTGTTCCTAGACAGAAGTTGCACATTTTCATGGACGACAACCTGTGGCCGGAAGGCGTAAATTTCAGAAAATTTGTGAATTTCAGAGATAAACCCACTGAAATATTACGTGTAACTTCACCTAATAGCTCTAATGGAACAAAATATAATTAAATTCGTAAGTTTCAACTGTAAGTCTATTCATAGATCGATTGACGGTGTCAGAACACTTTGCCAGTCAGCGGATATTGTTGCACTTCAGGAGACATGGCTCCTCCCACACGACATTGCGTTCTTGGGAACTATCCACAATGAGTTTGCTTTTACGGGAAAGTCAGCCGTGGACACATCAGCAGAGATAGTACGAGGGCGGCCATATGGAGGGGTGGCGTTGTTATGGAGAAGAAGTTTGTTTAATTCAGTGTCCGTTATCGAATGTAAAAGTGTACGTCTAGTCGCTATTAAGGTAACAGTGGAAGAGCGTGCGTTTATAGTTTTTTCTGTGTACATGCCTACGGACTCGGCGGACAACCTCAGTGAGTTTACGGAATGTCTTAGCGAAATAAGTGCAATTATTGAGAACGAGAACGTCGTAAGTATCCTTGTGCTGGGAGACTTTAACGCGCACCCAGGTGAGCGATTTTGTACTGAATTACTTAGTTTCTGTAATGAGCAACAGTGGTTCTGTGCAGATATAAATAGGCTCGGACTGAACTCTGATACGTACACTTATGTTAGTGAAGCTCATGATGATTGTCGTAGGTGGCTTGATCACTGTGTGGTCACAGAGGCCGCATTTCAATCTATTGTTGATGTTAAAATTATATATGATGTTTTCTGGTCTGACCACCTGCCACTTGAAGTGTCTTGCAACATGAAAGTATTACCACCGAAAATTTTTAACAGTAATGTACCATTAAACAATATTAAGTGGGGGATTAGAGATAATAGTCAAACTAAAAAGTATAAAGAGATCTGTCATAATAAGTTGAGAGAGGTTGACTTTCCTTTTGTTTTCCGCGAATGCTGTGATAATATATGCCACAAGCTCGAGCACAGACTACATATAGATAGATTGTATAGTAATGTTACTAGCATTTTAAGTGAGGCAGCAGCAGTGACATGTTTGTGTCAGTCTGAACGGAAGCGAAGGCATGTCACGGGATGGAACAAGCATGTGAAAGAGGCTCATGAAAAGGCTCGGTTTAGGTTTCAGCTTTGGGTGCAATATGGTAAACCCAACACGGGGCCCATTTATAGCCAAATGCACGAGTCTAGGAAAGCTTTCAAGGCTAAGTTGAAGTGGTGTCAAACCAACCAGCAACAAATTCAAATGGACATTATTGCTTCGCACCACACAGCGAAAAGTTTTGGAAGCTTCTGGAGAGAGATTAAAAAGTTGAACCCTAAATCGAGCCTTCCCCCGAGCGTGGAGGGTATAACGGAGCCGAAAGACATTGCTAACCTATTTCGGAAGCAATTTATAATAAAACCACCCCGAGGTTCTGCACACAGATTGTCTCATGTAAGTTCTAACGACTTAAGTGTACGTTTCACTGCCCGTGACGTATCTTCTGTTATTAAAAACATGTCTAGGGGCAAGTCACCCGGTCACGACAGCCTAAGTATAGAGCATTTGCAGAACGCAGGGGTCCATCTCCCCAGGGTACTTGCTTTACTGTTTAATTTGTGTCTGAGTCATTCATATCTGCCGGCGGACCTGGTTAAAACTGTGGTGGTGCCCATCCCTAAAAACAAGACAGGTGATATGTCGCATTGTAGTAACTATAGACCGATATCCCTAGCTACCATTATAGCAAAAATTTTAGATAGTTTACTGGACCGTCAACTTGGTAAACATTTGAATATCAATGATAGACAATTTGGATTTAGGAATGGATTATCAACCGAGACTGCGATTATGACGCTTAAGAGCACGGTGCAGTATTACACTGGGAGAGGGACCCCTGTGTATGCATGCTTTCTAGACTTGTCCAGGGCTTTCGACCTTGTTCCATACGATATCTTATGGAACAAGTTATCGAGTGAAACCAACCTGCCGCCTGAGATAACTAATGTGTTTAAGTTCTGGTATGAGAACCAATGTAACACAGTCAGGTGGACTGACACTTACTCTGATGTATACAGATTGGAATGTGGGGTGAGGCAGGGGGGGTTGACCTCACCTAAGTTGTTCAATATATACATGAACAAACTGATCGAGGAACTCAGCAGCACAGGAGTCGGATGTATGATAGACGGCGTGTCGTTTAATAATATAAGTTATGCTGACGACATGGTGCTGCTGAGTCCGTCGATCAGTGCTCTCAGGAAGTTATTGAATATATGCGACAGCTATGCCGGGGCCCATGGACTAAGTTATAATGCCAAGAAAAGTGAACTGTTAGTTTTTATGGCACATAACAAGACCTATGAAGTAGTTCCACCAGTATCTTTATGTGGTATAACTCTAAATAGGGTAAAACAGTTCAAGTACCTTGGTCACTGGGTTACGGAGGATGGCACTGATAACTGTGATATGGAGAGAGAGCGCAGGGCGTTGGCCGTGAGATGCAATATGCTGGTTCGAAGATTTGCAAAATGTGACAGTAAAGTCAAAATATCCTTATTTAGGGCGTACTGCCAATCATTATACACCTGCAGTCTTTGGACCAGATATACGCAAAAATCGTACAATGCCCTGCGCGTACAGTACAATGATGCTTTCAGGATGCTGTTGTCGCTGTCGCGTTTCTGTAGCGCGTCAGAGATGTTCGCAGCAGCGCGTACGGATGACTTTTTTGCAATAATGCGTAAAAGATCTGCATCGCTGCTACGACGAGTGCGCGACAGTGACAATAGTCTCCTAAGTATTATTGCTAGCAAGACTGAGGGCCATATGATGGGGCACCTGTGCGCTATACATGTGTTGTTGCCTACTAGATCATTTAGTTGGTAGCCTGTATATGTCCGTACTATGTCTGTATTTATGTATAATTATTTGTATTACGTCCGTGTTATGTCTTATTGTCTATGCAATTATGTATTTCAATGTAGTATACTAACATAGTTTAAGTAAATACTAACAAAGTGTATGGGATGTTTGTCCTGAAATAAATATAAATAAATAAATAAAATAAATAAACTTTAAACGATGCCGAAGAAATCTCCGCTACGGCACAGTGTGGTGCGGTCATGAGATTACACAAAGATGTTACAGTTATGTTTGAAGAACGCGATACAAAAATTCCAGCTCGTGATTTGCCATTAAGTTGTACTACCTTGTTACGTAAACTCGCGTTTTGATACTGTTCTTGGATTAGTACAATGTCCAAATTATATTCCGTAATTAATGTATCGAGCTCAGACGTCGCCACCCTGACGTTATGTAAATTTAATTGTCCGATTGAAAAACCAGCCATCCTAGTTAGTAGTTAGTATTAAGCACTAGTTGCTCTAATTTCAATTTATACGTGCCACAATCTTGTGACCCGCAACGATGGTTGGACGCTTTCTTAAAACGTTTGCACGCGACGCAAGTCGGGGTAAAGTTTAAATCGTCTTTATGCGAACAGTCTTTGGTCTCGTGGGTCTCGGCACAAATTGCACAGGTGGGAGATTTAGCAGCGCAGTGTTTTCTGACATGTCCGAATTGTTGGCAGTGTAAACAACGGACCACATCGATGTCGTCTACGAAGCGGCAAGTAGCCCAATCAATAAATATTTTTTCCTTACTGTCAATTAAATGTTTACGCACCACGGATTCAATTTCTATGCCTATCCATTTTCTACCGTTATCTAACGTACGTTTACGTATAATTTTAGTTGATTTTATAAAATCCTCCTCTTTTATTGGCAGCTCGCCTTTGATATTTTGGCGGAACAGCGCGGTCAAGAAAGCACCATCCTCCAAAGACGATGGGACGTCCCTTACCAAAATGCGGGGTCTGCGGCCTTTTGGCTGTTCGAAGCGTAAGCCGGCAGATTTAATCGCGTCTACTGATTGTAATTTTTTTATTTGGTTCTCGTTAGAAACGCGTAGTACGACGCCAGACTTAGCGGTTTTCTTAACGCCTACAATTTGAAAACCATCATCCGTAGGTTTTATGGTTTTCATTAACGCCTAATTTGTAGCCGACGACGACGCGTAATCAGCTGAGCGCTCTGTGGTGGGATATGCGACTACGCACGGCAGCGGCGCGCGCGACTGTATTGCTGGGGTAACTTTAGTAGTTCGTAATTTCAACGAATCCGCGTATGACAAATTATTCTTAAATTTAACGGTGACATTGGATTTTGCTTTCTCTAATTCCCGCTCTGTGTGGAGTAATTTAGTTTCAATACAGGATGATTTAATGGCTAGTAAAGAAACAATAGCTGTAATACGCTGAGTCATATCCATAATGGCAGACTTATTCGCGATGTTAATTCGTGATCCTTGATCGTTGACAAGGTCATTTATTTTGGACAGATAAGCCGATGCCTCTGACACTAGGTCACAGTAGTCGGCATTGCTCGCGTCACCAACATTCAATACTGGTCTATCAGTTTCAATTGGGTTTAATGGTTGTACACGCTTGGACCTATCTACGGGCGAAATGTATGACGGAGACATTTCGCTAAACAAACGCTTAGAACTCGCGGAGGTCAATCGAGGGATTTGAGCTAAAAAAAAAACTCATCCGACACAGCACAGAATGGGCAGTATGGTATAATACCTTCGCAGTATAATTTCAGATGCTAAATGGCATAATCGTGTCGTTGCTTACTGGCAGCCCTGTAACTACCATCGAAAGTAAAACCCACTTGCATTGAACCACTCTATCTGCTTCCTTGTCAGTTACCGCTTCCCAGGCTTGGTTTTCTTCGAATGCTTTTAACTCTTCGTTCATAGCCTGTCTCCACATCACACTTTCTGCACCGTTCATCGCCTCCTCATAAGTGATTTCTTCGTCACAAATGCTCAACTCGTCTACAACACAGAGGTTTGTAACACCATACCTCTCAACTGGTTTTCTGACACGCTTACTGCTTACTCTGAGCACTTCATCTGCGCCTGAATCATTTTCCTCTCCACATAGCGTATGGTAGGAGTCATCCGATGTAAAGCTAGAACTTGATGTGTCACATATGTAAGTAGGGTCATTCTTATCCAAGACAGTATCATTCATTTCAACTGTTTCTTCTTGATCTGACAGTTGATCCTGCTCTTTATTTCCTTCTTGTACTACAATCTTAGCCATTTCACTAACTTTTTCTTTCTTTTCCATTATAGTTACATCTCGGCTAGTAGTAACTTTTTTTGTTTCAGGATTGTATAACCTATATCCTTTTGTATTTTCTGGATAACCAATCAAAACAGATTTGATGGCTTTCTTATCCCATTTTTGTCTCTTAATCTTGGGCACATGCACCATTACAGGACTACCGAACACTCTTACATGACTGAGATTTGGTTTGTTCCCTGTCCATTTTTCAAATGGTGTCACATCTCCTAGACCTGAAGCCGGCGACCTATTTTTTAAGTATACAGCCGTATTCACTGTTTCGGCCCAGAAGGTTTTATTCAAACCAGCCTCAAAAAGTAAACATTTTGCACGTTCTACCACAGTCCTATTGAACCTCTCAACTAGACCGTTTTGTTCAGGAGTATACGGGTTTGTTTTTTGATGGACAATACCTGATGCCTTCAGGAATGCTTCCATCTGTTGAGAGCAATACTCTCCTCCATTATCCGTTCTAAGATTTTTTACTTTATTTCCAATTTGTTTTTCGACCATATATAGAAATTCTTTGAAAAACAATACCACTTGATTTTTTTCTTTTAAAAAATAAACAAATGCCATTCGGCTAGCATCATCCACAAATAGAAGGAAATACTTTGCTCCTCCGATGGATTTTGTCTCCATAGAAATCTGAGTGCACAACTTCTAACAATGTTTCACTTCTGTGGTTTGAAGACGGAAATGGTAAACGAACTTGTTTTGCTTCACAACACACCTCACAGTTTGCTTTTGTTATATCAGCCTTTTCTTTGTAGGTGACTCCTTCTACAGCTCCATTTTTCATTTTTTCCAGGTCACAGCTGTTGATATGTGCCAGTCTTCTATGCCATTGCCTTGCTTCTGTGTTGTGAACTGCCGTTGCTGCAAGCAACTTCTCTGACTTTACTGTGTTTAATTTATACACTCCATTTTGTAGACTTGCTATTCCTATTAGCACATTCTATTGGTTACGGATATAACAAGAATTTTTATTAAATAATACTTTTGTAGCGACATCTATCTCGCCACATAAGAACTACGGACTCAGCGCGATGACGCAAGTAATCCTACATCGCGCAAGTGACATTTGCACGCGAGATTGCATATATACAACCACCCAACATCAACCGTTGGGCAGTAGCCCGCCAGGCACAACACCACGCCTGGTCGGAGGATCCTCCTTTACCAGTGGAGGGATTCACACCTCCTTCCCTCCATACTGGTGATCCCGAGCTGAACATCAACGCAACCTTCGATGACCAGCAGCTTCGCCTTCATCACTCCTCTCAGCACTCTCCAGCGCATCACCCTGCCAGCCAGCACCCTTCCGGCTTCAACCCTGACCACACGCCTGTAGCGGACGCACATGCCTGGTCAGGACCTTCAGCCAGCATCAGCAACTTGGCATAGCACACTGCACTTCGGCCGGTCATCTAGCAGAGCCACTCTCTCCTGGTCGACGCAGCAGCCAGCCACTACGCTTCACTGCACCACCTCGACACACTGAGGAATTCGCAGCAACACAGTCCCGACTCACCGTGGACTCACCGCAACACAGTCCCGACTCACTGCGGACTACGCGGCAACCTGTTCCGACCCACTGGAACATCACACCTGGCACTGGCAACACGCAACCACCGCTGACTCTTCATCAGAAGAATATCGACCTCCGGTCTCGGAGGGGAGTGATGTAGCGACATCTATCTCGCCACATAAGAACTACGGACTCAGCGCGATGACGCAAGTAATCCTACATCGCGCAAGTGACATTTGCACGCGAGATTGCATATATACAACCACCCAACATCAACCGTTGGGCAGTAGCCCGCCAGGCACAACACCACGCCTGGTCGGAGGATCCTCCTTTACCAGTGGAGGGATTACCACCTCCTTCCCTCCATACTTTGTTTCCATTTGCAATCAACTGGCTAACTGATAATAGATTTGTTGTGACGTTAGGAATGCACAAAATGTTTCGCACCGGTATGTCAAACTGAGAATCTTTCACACACGTCGTAATCCGTGTATCACCTGTACACATTACTTGCATTGACATTTTATTTGCAACAACTATAATAATAATAATAATAATAATAAATAGTTTATTTTCTTTCACGGGTACAAAAGTAAATTAGTGTTTGGAGTCTCCTTTTAGGCAAATAATGCCTGTGTTAGGAGGCCCCGCTCTTCCATAACAGAACAATTCAATTGTAATTGTAAGACCAGTTTATACAGTTCAAGTAGAATTACACTTATTATCTAAGAGTAAGTAACAAAACAGTCTATTAGGCTGTGCATGCTTGTTTGTGTGCGTGTGTGTGTATGTGTGTGTGTATACGTGTGTGTATGCGTGTGTGTGTGTTCGCGTGTGTGTGTGTTCGCGTGTGTGCGTGTGCGTGTGTTGTGTGTGGTGGGTGTCTGTTCTGCGCGTGTCTGCTATTTTATGTGTTCCAGAAATGTCTCCGTGTCTTCATAGGTAAGTGACTTTATCCAATTTATTATGGCTTTCTTACTTTCGTAATAATTTTTTGTGTATATATATATACATTTATTAACTTTGTTGTAAAGCTGAGCTGAACGTTTATTAAATTGTCTACAGGCAAATACAGAATTACTTTGGGGAATTTCCGCAATTATGTATTTTCTTCTTTTTGTTATTAAGTTCTTGTCATATTGTAGTGTTTTATGTTTTTTTAAGACAGTTTGGACTATGTAAAATTTTCTTACTGTGAGTAAATTACTAATCTGGTAAAGGGTTTCTGTGGGGAATCTTCTATTTCGAAAATGCATGATCTTTATTAACGCTCGTTGGGCCCGCTCAATATTAATAAAATTTGATTTAGCTGCACCTTCCAAATGGGAATGCAGTAAATCAAAACAGACTGCACCAGGGCCACATATATCTCGTCTAGTATATTTCTATGGGATTTATGGTTATTAGATATGTGTTTAGGTATAATATGTCTAAGTGTCTTAAAAATCCAACTCAATCTTCTAACTCTATTTGCAACCTGTTCAACATGAGGGTACCAGGACAGTCGCTGATCGATTACCACTCCTAAATATTTTGTCTGTTTTACTCTATTTATGTATGAACAGTTACAGTAAATGTTATTCGGGTCACCACATAAGTGAACCTTTATACATAGATTCTCACTTGGTTGGGTACGATTACTTATACTGAAGGTTATATCATTGGTTTTAACTGTGTTTAATGTAAGTAGGTTGCTGTTTAGCCAAGTAGCTACCCGAGCCATGCCCTTCTCAGCCTTGGTTTTCACCTCGTCCCAGGAATTCCCATAGAAAATGACAGTGGTATCATCGGCGTAAGATAGGATTTTTGCATTATTTATGTTCATATTGCAAAGATCGTTAATGTACAAAAGAAAGAGTGTAGGGCCTAGTACACTTCCCTGGGGCACACCGTACGATACCTCTGCATCTCTACTGATGTTATCCCCCACCTTAACCCTTTGCCTCCTATATGAGAGGTAGTCTGTTAATAATTTTAAAGCGTTTTCTCTTATTCCAGCTTTTTCCAGTTTACTCACAAGGACGGGGACAGAGACGGTGTCAAATGCCTTTTTTAGATCTAGGAATACAGCCAAACATTTGTTCCCAGTATCAAGCTGTGCAGTTATGAGTGAAGTAAGAGAAGTAACTGCATCCTCTGTAGATAGTCCCTGCCTAAAGCCAAATTGGTATTCAGACAATAAATTGAATTTGTTTAAGTATGCCATTAATCTAGTATTTAGTAACTTTTCTAATATTTTAGAGATTGATGGTAAAACAGATATAGGCCTATAGTTATTGACATCATCTCTATCCCCCCCCTTATGCACTGGAGTAATAACAGACTGTTTCATAAGGTCCGGGAACGTTCCTGATTGTAAACAGAGGTTTGCAAGTTGAGTACCTCACTGAGGAGTACAACTGCCCCTTTGTTTAGCGTTTGTGGACTATGAGAAGGCCTTCGATTCGATCGAAACTTGGGCGGTACTACAGGCTTTACAGCGGTGCCAAATTGACTATCGGTACATCGAAGCGTTGAAATGTTTGTATGAAAACGCCACTATGTCAGTCCAATTACAGGATCAGACCTCAAAACCTATACTCTTGCAGCGCGGTGTGAGACAGGGTGACGTTATTTCCCCGAAACTGTTCACCGCTGCATTGGAGGATGTCTTTAAGGTTCTGGACTGGAAAGGGCTTGGCATCAACATAAACGGCGAGTACCTCACTCACCTTCGATTTGCCGACGATATAGTAGTCATGGCTGAGACCGCTGAACAGCTTAGTACTATGCTCAATGACCTCAGCAGAGCTTCTGAATGTGTCGGTCTTAAAATGAACATGGACAAGACGAAAGTTATGTCAAATGTCCATGTTGTGCCGACTACGGTGAAGGTCGGAAGCTCTGTTCTCGAAGTTGTCGACGATTATGTTTACCTGGGACAAAATGTCCGGTTAGGTAAGTCCAACCTAGAGAAAGAGGTCAATCGACGAATCCAACTCGGCTGGGCAGCGTTCGGGAAGCTACGCCAAATCTTTTCGTCCCAAATAGCGCAGTGTCTCAAGATGAAAGTCTTTGACCAGTGTGTGTTACCAGTGATGACTTATGGCACCGAAACATGGCCGCTTACAATGGGCCTTATAAGGAAGCTCACTGTCACTCAGAGAGCGATGGAGAGGGCTATGTTAGGAGTTTCACTACGTGATCGAATCAGAAATGAGGAGATCCGTAGAAGAACCCGAGTTGCTGACATAGCCCGAAGAATCGCCAAACTCAAGTGGCAGTGGGCAGGGCACATTGCTCGAAGAACGGATGGCCGATGGGGCTTGAAGGTTCTAGAGTGGCGACCACGTACTGGAAGACGCAGTGTGGGCAGGCCCCCGGCAAGGTGGACCGACGACTTGGTGAAGGTCGCTGGAATCCACTGGATGCGGGCGGCATATGACCGGTCGTCGTGGCGATCCTTGGGGGAGACCTATGTCCAACAGTGGACGTCAAACGGTTGAAATGATGATGATGATCATCACAAAAATCGCGAGTTCGTTTTTTCCATATCTTAATTACAGGTATTTTCTTAATAGGGAACATCATCAGCTGCGCCGTAGGATCTGACAAAGCCAATTCTAACACTTCAGTCTTACATGGTTTTTTGAAGTTGTGAGCAAAATTATCAATACATGTTTTACTTATGAAGCTTGTCAGTTCTCTTACAGCTAAAGTCATATTGCACTTTAATAATAAATTCTCAAAATCGCATGTTACACTGTTTCGTTAAGGCCGTATAAATAAAAGATGTTATATACTTGCTAGTTTAGTGGACTGTATTATAATTATAGATTCAAGTTACAATAAATGCACCCCGACATTAGTTTGCACTCGTGTGTGCGTGCGAGACGTGTGAGCTGATTACGGTCTGAATTTGAAATGAACGAACTGCCGAGCCGGCCGCCGCGTCGAGCCCGCGCAGCCGCTAGAGATGTCCCGCAGCGTAGGGCGGGGACGCTTTGCGTGTCATAGACATTCTGCCGGGCCGCAAATGAGATATGCGGTTGAATGCCCTTCTGATTGTCCCAGTGCTGGTCTGGATGTCGGCCACTCGCGTGACTCCGTCAGGCCCCGGATAGAGCTGTGTCACTCTTCCAAGGACCCAACGAGCTGGTGGGAGGGCGTCATCCTTCACGACGACCAAGGCGCCTTCTGTAAGCTGATTCGACGACTCTTTCCATTTGGTTCTAATCCGAAGCTGAGATATGTATTCTTTGTTGTGTTGTAATCGGGGTAGGTGCAATGGATTGCAGTCAGGCAGTGGTGGATGAGGTAGTGCAGATAACGATCGACCAATTAAGAAGTGAAAAGGAGTAAGGACACTGAGGTCAGATGGGTCTGAGGAGAGAGGCGTTAAAGGCCTGGAATTTAAAATGCCTTCAATTTGGCATAAGACTGTATACATTTCTTCATATGTGAGATGAGCCAGCCCTAGGACTCGCCTGATGTGATGTTTTGTTGATTTGACTGTGCTTTCCCATAATCCACCAAAGTGAGGAGTATACGGGGGAATGAAATGAAAGGTAATACCTTGTTCTGCTGCAGTTTCACTAATTGAGTTTTGATTCTCCGCTAAGAAACCTGTGATAGCATTTGACGCGCCTACAAAATTAGTGCCATTGTCTGAATAAATGTGGGCAGGCTTCCCTCTTCGGCTGATAAATCTGTTTAGTGATGCTAAATATGATTCCTTTGTCAAATCGGTAACCAATTCCAAATGTACAGCCTTTATTGCGAGGCATACAAATATGCATATGTAAGATTTAATTAATTGACTACCACGCCCCTCACTGTTACTGATCATGATTAGTCCGGCGTAATCTACCCCGACATTGCTGAATGTGAAATCTGAATGCATGCGTGGCTCAGGTAAGTTACCCATGATTGGTGTAATTGTTTTACCTTGAAAACGTTTACATGTGATGCAGGATTGTACTGTTTTTCTGGCTAGGTTGCGGCCACTGATGGGCCAGTATATTTCACGTATGTGAGCGAGTAGCAGCTGTGGACCTGCATGGAGAAGTGTTCTGTGGTTATGTGGTAGGTAGAGAAAATTAGTTCGCAAATGTGATGATTAGAATGTAAAAGCATTGGAAACTTTTTGTCATATTGAAATCGCGAATTAGCGAGCCTGCCGCCCACGCGAATGACTCCACCGACTTGATCAAAAAATGGGTGTAGGGAACTTAATCTGTTTTTTACTGGTAACTTGTTACTTGCTGACAGTAATTCATATTCATTAGAAAATGAATATAATTGTGACATTTTTACTAAATTTAATTTAGCCTGATAGATCTCATTTGTACTCAATGATTTAAAATTGTTTGAAGCTGAATTACTTCTCTGTGTTTTATTTTTACAGTTGTTTATGAATCGCAACATGTATGCAGTTATGCGTGTTAATTTTGTGAAATTAGAGTAATTGTGAATGAATGAATTGTTATCTATCTGTGTGTAACACTGATTAGTGTTTTTGGGGTTCTGGGTTTTTGTTTCTGGCAGGTCAGAATAATTGCTGATATTACCAGGTGGTCTTGGCCAGCTGCTGTCATCATCCCTGAGAAAGTTTGGACCAGAAAACCACATGTCTGAATTTATGAGTACTGATGCTGTGACTCCGCGAGATATAAGATCTGCGGGGTTGTGTTTTGTAGGATCTGATTTGAATCGTTTTTCTATGTTTAGAAAACGATTTTTTGCCTGATTGTATGACTGGCCTAAACATTCTGGTGATTGTTTAAAGGGTATGGTGACTACAAATCTGCCATCACCTTTGCGAGTTGTGGTTGATGTAAATGTTTCTTCATATGACTGTAGAGTAGTCTGAGATATATCTCTGAAGGAGTAGAAATGTTTTCTTATTCCCAAAATCTGATTATATTGTCTGAGATCTGATTAACAAAGAATGACGAGTTCTGATCTGTGTTCTGATTATGAGTGTCTGAGATGCAGCCTGATATCAACCAGCCTAACTCTGTTTCTTGTAGTACTGGTTGCTGTTTACCTACTGGTGTTTTTCCAGTGCCTATGACTTGCCAGAATATGTCTGCTCCCAGCAATAAGTCAATAAGGGCTGGAATATTGAAATCTGGGTCCGCTAGTTGTATGTGACTAGGTATCTGAATGGTATTTCTGTGTATGTATGTGTGTGGCACCGAGTTGGAAATCTGATTGATTACAAGACACCACGACGACCCAGTTAGTCCAGCGGTAGTTAACACTGCCTTCTGTGCTATGGGTCCCGGGTTCGAATCCCGGTAGGGACAAATGTTTGTGTCATCATCATCATCATCAACCCATTAATGTCCCACTGCTGGGCACGGGTCTCCTCTCAATTGAGAAGGATTAGGCTATAGTCCACCACGCTAGCCTACTGCGGGTTGGCAGACTTCACATGCCATCGAGAATTCTCTCAAGCATGCAGGTTTCCTCACGATGTTTTCCTTCACCGTTTGAGCATGTGATAAATACGCACATAACTTCTGAAAAGTCAGTGGTGCGTGCCTTGGGTTCGAACTCGAAACCTCTGACATCTCAGTCCACTGGTCACACCGCTAGGCTACCACCGCTCACATGTTTGTGTGATGAGCATAAATATTTGTATCCGAGTCATGGATGTATCTATCTATATTATGTATGTATTTATAAAAAAAAAGTATCTATGTAGTATATCAACCAACTAGTATCCGTAACACAAGCCTCGTTGCTTAGCTTGGAACTAGATGGTGCTGTGTGTCAAAATGTCCAGGAATATTTAAAAAAAAAAAAAAAAAAACAAGACACAATGTGTTAGTGCTGTAATTACTTTTATGTGCTGATTGTATCTGAATGCGAGTGTGTTTTGTAATGTTTGTGTAATGATTATTGATACTAGTGACAGTGGTGTCAATAGTGTGTGTGGGTAATCCTAGTTTTAAGCACAGGCGCCTAGTAATGTAGCTTGAATTACTGCCATTATCTAGAAGTGCTCGTGCTGTGTGTGGTTTTCCCTGTTTATCTAATATGTTAACTTGTGCGGTTGACAGTAATACTGTATTGTTCTGTGTGCAACTTATGAATGTGACCGACGATGATTTTGGTGTTTCTAAATGTAAAAGTGTATTGTGCTTCCGGTTACAGTACTTACATGTTCCTCCTCTGCATGACTTATTGTCATGACCGGGGTGTAAACAGTTAGAACATACTTTTGTTTTTTCAACCTCTTTAATTCTCTGTTCGATGGGCATTTGTCTGAATTTTTCACAAGAATATAATTGATGTCGCTGTTTACAAATAGAGCATGTAGGTTCTCTTGGTGTTTGTTTTGTGAATGATTTTGTGTTTTGTTCCACCACTTGAGTATCTGGTTTGCTTGTATTATTATTGGTTTGTGTTTCTTCTAGAGTTTCTAATAAAACAGCACGATTTTTTAAAAACTTGTCCAGGCACTCAAGTGTGGGCATGTCTGTGAGTGTATTTTTATGTTCTTCCCAGTGTCTCAATGTCCTTGAGTCCAATTTACTTGATACTAAATGAATTATTAATGTATCCCAGTACTCTGTTTTTTCACCGAGTGTGGCTAATGCTCTTAGGTTTTTCTGTACTGTATCAGATAATTGTCTCAAACACACTGAAGATTCTTTCTGAATGTGTTTCGTGTTGTATAATGCATGAACGTGATTGCCTATCAGTTGTCGTTTGTTATCATAGCGTTCACACAAAAGTTTCCAGGCTACCTCAAAGTTGTGACCGGTCATTTCTAACGATTTAATAACTAATTATGCACTGCCTGATAATGATGAACGTAAGTAGTGAAACTTTTGGATGTTGTCTAGTGTTTTGTGTCTGTTGACAAGTGATTGAAATGTTTCCCTATACTCGAGCCAATCATGATGGTCGCCTGAGAAGTGTGGTAAGTCGATTAGTAGGTAACTTAATAAATGTTTTTTTCCCACCTGTATGGTCCTTGTCTGAATCTGGATTAGTTACCGGTTTGTCATTCAACTGAATTAGCTGAGAAGCCTGCGCCACCAGTAACTGATAGTCATTCTCGAACTCTTCACTTTCTGAGTCCGGCTCATCGGTGATTTCTGAAATGTTTTTATTTACTTCTATTAATGATTGAATGTCTTGAAATTACTTGTGAATTGGCTTTAAGTCTAATAATCTGTTTTTTAATTCTATAATTTGAATATCTGTTAATGAAGGATAGGTCTGAACAAGATGGATGTGTTTTTTAAATAGAGTAAGTTTTCTTTTAATGATGCCACGCTGTTTGATTAAGTCGTTTTCGTTCAATGTATCTTTAGTAGCCATTTCTGTGAATAGTGTTATTCCAATTTATAAAAGTGATCAAAAGGACAACATTAAAAATTATAGACCTATCTCTATCTTATCAACCTTTGCTAAGGTTTTCGAATCCCTAGTTTGTCCTTACATTCAGGCACATTTTAAATTGTATTTGAGCTTTTCTCAGCATGGTTTCGTAAGGTCTAGGTCTACTTGCACTAATCTAGCTACTTTCACAGAAATGCTATCGGATGCCATTGACCGCGGCAAGCAGATTGACGTGATTTACACAGATTTTAGCAAAGCCTTTGACCGCGTGTCTCATCATATACTTCTATCGAAGTTATCGGCGTATGGAATCACCGGTACACTTTACGACTGGCTTAAGTCTTATCTCGAAAATCGTTCCTTCTTCGTCGCGGTTAACGGTTTCCAATCTGGAACCTACAAAACAACATCAGGGGTCCCCCAGGGCTCACATATTGGACCGGTTCTATTTATTATGTTCGTTAATGATATTCCGCACTGCCTAAGATTCTCAGAATGTTTTATGTATGCAGATGATCTTAAATTCTCATGGATAATCGAATCTGAAAATGATTCTACATTACTTCAGAGGGACGTAGACTCGTTGGTCAAATGGTGTAATGATAATGAAATGAGCTTAAACATAAACAAGTGCTACCACGTGAAATACACCCGAAAAAAAAAGCATCTGCTACTGTATATCGCGTGGGCCCTAATGTTATCCAAGAGGTAGAGCAAACAAGGGACTTAGGAGTTGTTTTCGACAGCGCCTTGACATTTGTACCTCAGGTCGAGGGCGTCATCAAAAAGGCTTCTAGAATGCTAGGTTTTGTCATAAGAAATGTTGCTAGTTTTAAGCGTAATCGGACGAAGATCTTATTGTACAACTGCATCGTTCGTAGTATTTTAGAATACTGCAGTACGATTTGGAGACCTCATTACTCTACGCACATTCTTCGACTAGAGCGAATACAAAAGAGATTCCTATGGCATCTAGCCTACGCTGGCGGAAATGCTAAAAGGATACGATCCTATGAATCCCGACTATCTTATTTTAAGATGGTCACACTTGAGAAACGTAGAACAATCATTGACTCTTCCTTCGTTTATAAACTACTCCGGTGCAAAATAGATTGTCCTCTACTATTATCAAAGTAAAAGTTAAATAGCTGCAGTGATCTTACTGACGTGCATTTTGATTCACATGCCATGTTTCATAGAACAACTTTATCAATAGTTTGATTTAAACTTAATTTAATTTTGATTTGTTTTTACTTGTACTTGTTTTTTTTTTTCTTTTATTTTAATTTTAACTTTGATTTTGATTTTAATTTCGTTTTTAATTTTAATTTTGATTGTAATTTTATTAATTGTATATTCCGGCGAATGGACCATGTTAAGGCCGTATAAATAAAATATGTTATATACTTGTTAATTTAGTGGACTGTATTATAATTATAGATTCAAGTTACAATAAATGCACCCCGACATTAGTTGGCACTCGTGTGTGCGTGCGAGACGTGTGAACTGATTACGGTCTGAATTTGAACTGAACGAACTGCCGAGCCGGCTGCCGCGTCGAGCCCGCGCAGCCGCTAGAGATGTCCCGCAGCGTAGTAGTTTCTAGTTTACTGAAAAATTTATTCAAATTCTCTCGTTTGGGCATCCTGTAAACACATACAATAACTATACTATAACTAGTAAGTTCTATTGCGCAGCATTCACATAGTCCTGAAATCGATGGCCTTTATATTTCTGGTAACTCCTTCCACTGAGTTCCATTTTTTACGAGTATGCAAGCACCTCCACGTTTACAGTGGAGCTCCTACCATAAAACGCTGCTAGTGTGTAGTTTGGAATGACTAAGTGATTTTTATAGCCGTCCATAATAAAGTGCTAAGTGATGCATAATATTTCTACTTGTATATTTTTTTCAGCAAGTTCTTCAAAGTCATAGGATTTACTGCAGTTGATCGTTTGCTGGTAGGAGTTTGTGACTTTGTGTTTTATGTTATGATTAGTTTGCTCAATGTAGTTTTTGTTCAATAACCTCCAATCAATTAATATTTTACCCATTATTCGGTTATTATTAATTGGTGTCAAACAGATACGCGTAGTTATTGTTTTGTAAGTCAAGATAAAGTAGTTTACCAAACATTTATGCCTTAAAGTTGAATATGGGAGCCCCCCTGATATACGTAGGGGCACAGATAACTACATTGGTGTGCTTAATTTTCTGAAGTGACTCTTTTAACGCATTGATGGCGTTAATGTGTTCGCTCTCATTTCTAAACTATTTTTTTTTCTGTAAATAGATCTTTTTAAAGACAGTTTTACAAGTCATGTAAATATTTTTTTTAGTATCTAGTTGGCGTCGGCATTTCCTAACTGACGACCTCTGAGAAGAAATGCCGAAACAAACTCAGAGAATCATGGTCTCTTTTAAAGTCCAAACATCTTTGTTTACAATATGTGAGCCTGACGATGTAGGTTAGTCTGAGATGGCCTTTTGAAGAAAGCACCAGTGCAGCTTTGAGTTGACCTGTCCATACTGACAGCACGCATACATCAGCCATCGTGTAGCTCAACCATTATTGAGGGAGCTCCACGACCCGACGCACGACAGTGCAAGATCAGTGGGACATTTGCGTAGGCCAATTTAAAATCCCAAAGCCGCCAGACATAAAAAGCTAGTAAGCGTATGTGTGTCTACCTACATAGTGCTCACATTCACATTGTGTGTGTTTTTTTTTAGGATAATTAAGTTAATATAATACAAAAAATTATGTAAGAACATAATCAAAAATAATGTCAAAAATAATAATAATAATGTCAAGATACAAAATAATGTCGAAATACAAAAAATCATGTCAAAAATAATAATATCCATATTAAAAACCAATGTCAAATAATAATAATTTGTAAAATAATAATAATGTCCAAATTATATAAAACAATTGACAAAAGGTGTTCCGATAGCCTGGTTCATTAGAACTATTCAATCCCAAGCAGTTTTATCATCCATGTAATCTTTTAACGTATGCCTTTAAGCCTTTAAGTAGCCTTTAGCACAAAGTTTCTGTTTAATAAAGGATTAAAATCTGCTGAGACTTAATGTTTGTATATGCGTTGGGATTTTATTCTTATTCCTGGTATTAAATTACTAGTATTATTATTACTAAAGCGTTTGATTGCGTTCTCCACGAAACATTGATCAGGAAGTTACACCACTATGGCGTGAGAAAAACTTCTCTGAATCTTCTTATTTCGTACCTGGGTAAAAGGATTCAGAGAGTGGACGTCAATGGAAAGAGATCTCCCGGGTCGGTAGTTTAATGGGAGTTCCGCAAGGTTCAATTCTTGGCCCGTTTTTATTTCTAATTTATATTAATGACTTACTCTACCTGATGGGGAATAATCAAGAGATAGTGTTGTTTGCAGATGATACCTCGCTTTTATTTAAACTAAAACGCCAACAGATGGCTACTGATGATGTGGACAGCGCTATTTCGAAACTGCAGCTTACGCCGTAAGAAAGATATGTCATTTAACAGATATAGAAACAGCTCGTTTAGTATACTTTAGCTATTTTCATAGCGTGATGTCATACGGCATTCTGTTGTGGGGGAATGCTGCTGACATCCAAACTATTTTTGGGTTGCAGGAAAGAGCTATTCGATCAATTTACAGCCTAAGTCCCAGATATTCACTGAGGGAGAAATTTATAGAGATTGATATCTTGACAGTGCCATCGCAGTATATTTACGAAAATCTATTATATGATCACAAGAATATCAATATTTTTGAAAAGCGATGTGATATCCATAATTTTAATACCAGGAATAAGAATAAAATCCCAACGCATATACAAACATTAAGTCTCAGCAGATTTTAATCCTTTATTAAACAGAAACTTTGTGCTAAAGGCTACTTAAAGGCTTAAAGGCATACGTTAAAAGATTACATGGATGATAAAACTGCTTGGGATTGAATAGTTCTAATGAACCAGGCTATCGGAACACCTTTTGTCAATTGTTTTATATAATTTGGACATTATTATTATTTTACAAATTATTATTATTTGACATTGGTTTTTAATATGGATATTATTATTTTTGACATGATTTTTTGTATTTCGACATTATTTTGTATCTTGACATTATTATTATTATTTTTGACATTATATTTGATTATGTTCTTACATAATTTTTTGTATTATATTAACTTAATTATCCTAAAAAAAAACACACACAATGTGAATGTGAGCACTATGTAGGTAGACACACATACGCTTACTAGCTTTTTATGTCTGGCGGCTTTGGGATTTTAAATTGGCCTACGCAAATGTCCCACTGATCTTGCACTGTCGTGCGTCGGGTCGTGGAGCTCCCTCAATAATGGTTGAGCTACACGATGGCTGATGTATGCGTGCTGTCAGTATGGACAGGTCAACTCAAAGCTGCACTGGTGCTTTCTTCAAAAGGCCATCTCAGACTAACCTACATCGTCAGGCTCACATATTGTAAACAAAGATGTTTGGACTTTAAAAGAGACCATGATTCTCTGAGTTTGTTTCGGCATTTCTTCTCAGAGGTCGTCAGTTAGGAAATGCCGACGCCAACTAGATACTAAAAAAAATATTTACATGACTTGTAAAACTGTCTTTAAAAAGATCTATTTACAGAAAAAAAAATAGTTTAGAAATGAGAGCGAACACATTAACGCCATCAATGCGTTAAAAGAGTCACTTCAGAAAATTAAGCACACCAATGTAGTTATCTGTGCCCCTACGTATATCAGGGGGGCTCCCATATTCAACTTTAAGGCATAAATGTTTGGTAAACTACTTTATCTTGACTTACAAAACAATAACTACGCGTATCTGTTTGACACCAATTAATAATAACCGAATAATGGGTAAAATATTAATTGATTGGAGGTTATTGAACAAAAACTACATTGAGCAAACTAATCATAACATAAAACACAAAGTCACAAACTCCTACCAGCAAACGATCAACTGCAGTAAATCCTATGACTTTGAAGAACTTGCTGAAAAAAATATACAAGTAGAAATATTATGCATCACTTAGCACTTTATTATGGACGGCTATAAAAATCACTTAGTCATTCCAAACTACACACTAGCAGCGTTTTATGGTAGGAGCTCCACTGTAAACGTGGAGGTGCTTGCATACTCGTAAAAAATGGAACTCAGTGGAAGGAGTTACCAGAAATATAAAGGCCATCGATTTCAGGACTATGTGAATGCTGCGCAATAGAACTTACTAGTTATAGTATAGTTATTGTATGTGTTTACAGGATGCCCAAACGAGAGAATTTGAATAAATTTTTCAGTAAACTAGAAACTACTACGCTGCGGGACATCTCTAGCGGCTGCGCGGGCTCGACGCGGCAGCCGGCTCGGCAGTTCGTTCAGTTCAAATTCAGACCGTAATCAGTTCACACGTCTCGCACGCACACACGAGTGCCAACTAATGTCGGGGTGCATTTATTGTAACTTGAATCTATAATTATAATACAGTCCACTAAATTAACAAGTATATAACATATTTTATTTATACGGCCTTAACATGGTCCATTCGCCGGAATATACAATTAATAAAATTACAATCAAAATTAAAATTAAAAACGAAATTAAAATCAAAATCAAAGTTAAAATTAAAATAAAAGAAAAAAAAAAACAAGTACAAGTAAAAACAAATCAAAATTAAATTAAGTTTAAATCAAACTATTGATAAAGTTGTTCTATGAAACATGGCATGTGAATCAAAATGCACGTCAGTAAGATCACTGCAGCTATTTAACTTTTACTTTGATAATAGTAGAGGACAATCTATTTTGCACCGGAGTAGTTTATAAACGAAGGAAGAGTCAATGATTGTTCTACGTTTCTCAAGTGTGACCATCTTAAAATAAGATAGTCGGGATTCATAGGATCGTATCCTTTTAGCATTTCCGCCAGCGTAGGCTAGATGCCATAGGAATCTCTTTTGTATTCGCTCTAGTCGAAGAATGTGCGTAGAGTAATGAGGTCTCCAAATCGTACTGCAGTATTCTAAAATACTACGAACGATGCAGTTGTACAATAAGATCTTCGTCCGATTACGCTTAAAACTAGCAACATTTCTTATGACAAAACCTAGCATTCTAGAAGCCTTTTTGATGACGCCCTCGACCTGAGGTACAAATGTCAAGGCGCTGTCGAAAACAACTCCTAAGTCCCTTGTTTGCTCTACCTCTTGGATAACATTAGGGCCCACGCGATATACAGTAGCAGATGCTTTTTTTTTCGGGTGTATTTCACGTGGTAGCACTTGTTTATGTTTAAGCTCATTTCATTATCATTACACCATTTGACCAACGAGTCTACGTCCCTCTGAAGTAATGTAGAATCATTTTCAGATTCGATTATCCATGAGAATTTAAGATCATCTGCATACATAAAACATTCTGAGAATCTTAGGCAGTGCGGAATATCATTAACGAACATAATAAATAGAACCGGTCCAATATGTGAGCCCTGGGGGACCCCTGATGTTGTTTTGTAGGTTCCAGATTGGAAACCGTTAACCGCGACGAAGAAGGAACGATTTTCGAGATAAGACTTAAGCCAGTCGTAAAGTGTACCGGTGATTCCATACGCCGATAACTTCGATAGAAGTATATGATGAGACACGCGGTCAAAGGCTTTGCTAAAATCTGTGTAAATCACGTCAATCTGCTTGCCGCGGTCAATGGCATCCGATAGCATTTCTGTGAAAGTAGCTAGATTAGTGCAAGTAGACCTAGACCTTACGAAACCATGCTGAGAAAAGCTCAAATACAATTTAAAATGTGCCTGAATGTAAGGACAAACTAGGGATTCGAAAACCTTAGCAAAGGTTGATAAGATAGAGATAGGTCTATAATTTTTAATGTTGTCCTTTTGATCACTTTTATAAATTGGAATAACACTATTCACAGAAATGGCTACTAAAGATACATTGAACGAAAACGACTTAATCAAACAGCGTGGCATCATTAAAAGAAAACTTACTCTATTTAAAAAACACATCCATCTTGTTCAGACCTATCCTTCATTAACAGATATTCAAATTATAGAATTAAAAAACAGATTATTAGACTTAAAGCCAATTCACAAGTAATTTCAAGACATTCAATCATTAATAGAAGTAAATAAAAACATTTCAGAAATCACCGATGAGCCGGACTCAGAAAGTGAAGAGTTCGAGAATGACTATCAGTTACTGGTGGCGCAGGCTTCTCAGCTAATTCAGTTGAATGACAAACCGGTAACTAATCCAGATTCAGACAAGGACCATACAGGTGGGAAAAAAACATTTATTAAGTTACCTACTAATCGACTTACCACACTTCTCAGGCGACCATCATGATTGGCTCGAGTATAGGGAAAGAAAGAAGAAAGAAAGAAGAAAATAATATTTATTGACACAGTCACGAACAATGCACACAATAACATAAAAAAGAAAGAAAAAAAAAAACATTGGACAATAAACAAACTCATTGTGTGCCCCACGGCTGTGCCAAATGGCCCAGTTCAGCTAAAAGCCAGACAACTGGTAAGCTGCCTGGCGCTGGTTTTCAACTGGACCAGGAGGTGAGTGTCACGGATGCAAACCAGTTTCACGACGCAGAATTGTATGTGAATAATAAATAAGTACATAATAATACAAGAATATATGAGAGCTAATAAATATAATTATAATCAAACAATATACGTAAATAAGTGGTATGTAATATGTAAAATACACACACATATATAAAATATAGCAACCTATTAAACACATATATATACAGTTATGTCCGCTAAGTAATCACGCGATCCCGGCCGCCGCGCACAGACCCCATCGCCCCGCCATCATTTAATACGGCGTCAGACATGATACAGGCCGGCCGGCCGGCGCGGCGGCGCGCAGCGATACTGCATGGACGCGCATACGCGTTTCCAAAAATTGCATTACAATTTAAGTTAGACGGCACCTGGACGGGAGTCAGCATCTATATTATAAGTTATAAATGAGCAGTGCAATTACTTTTTTTACAAAAACATTTCAATCACTTGTCAACAGACACAAAACACTAGACAACATCCAAAAGTTTCACTACTTACGTTCATCATTATCAGGCAGTGCATAATTAGTTATTAAATCGTTAGAAATGACCGGTCACAACTTTGAGGTAGCCTGGAAACTTTTGTGTGAACGCTATGATAACAAACGACAACTGATAGGCAATCACGTTCATGCATTATACAACACGAAACACATTCAGAAAGAATCTTCAGTGTGTTTGAGACAATTATCTGATACAGTACAGAAAAACCTAAGAGCATTAGCCACACTCGGTGAAAAAACAGAGTACTGGGATACATTAATAATTCATTTAGTATCAAGTAAATTGGACTCAAGGACATTGAGACACTGGGAAGAACATAAAAATACACTCACAGACATGCCCACACTTGAGTGCCTGGACAAGTTTTTAAAAAATCGTGCTGTTTTATTAGAAACTCTAGAAGAAACACAAACCAATAATAATACAAGCAAACCAGATACTCAAGTGGTGGAACAAAACACAAAATCATTCACAAAACAAACACCAAGAGAACCTACATGCTCTATTTGTAAACAGCGACATCAATTATATTCTTGTGAAAAATTCAGACAAATGCCCATCGAACAGAGAATTAAAGAGGTTGAAAAAACAAAAGTATGTTCTAACTGTTTACACCCCGGTCATGACAATAAGTCATGCAGAGGAGGAACATGTAAGTACTGTAACCGGAAGCACAATACACTTTTACATTTAGAAACACCAAAATCATCGTCGGTCACATTCATAAGTTGCACACAGAACAATACAGTATTACTGTCAACCGCACAAGTTAACATATTAGATAAACAGGGAAAACCACACACAGCACGAGCACTTCTAGATAATGGCAGTAATTCAAGCTACATTACTAGGCGCCTGTGCTTAAAACTAGGATTACCCACACACACTATTGACACCACTGTCACTAGTATCAATAATCATTACACAAACATTACAAAACACACTCGCATTCAGATACAATCAGCACATAAAAGTAATTACAGCACTAACACATTGTGTCTTGTTTTTTTTTTTTTTTTTTAAATATTCCTGGACATTTTGACACACAGCACCATCTAGTTCCAAGCTAAGCAACGAGGCTTGTGTTACGGATACTAGTTGGTTGATATACTACATAGATACTTTTTTTTTATAAATACATACATAATATAGATAGATACATCCATGACTCGGATACAAATATTTATGCTCATCACACAAACATGTGAGCGGTGGTAGCCTAGCGGTGTGACCAGTGGACTGAGATGTCAGAGGTTTCGAGTTCGAACCCAAGGCACGCACCACTGACTTTTCAGAAGTTATGTGCGTATTTATCACATGCTCAAACGGTGAAGGAAAACATCGTGAGGAAACCTGCATGCTTGAGAGAATTCTCGATGGCATGTGAAGTCTGCCAACCCGCAGTAGGCTAGCGTGGTGGACTATAGCCTAATCCTTCTCAATTGAGAGGAGACCCGTGCCCAGCAGTGGGACATTAATGGGTTGATGATGATGATGATGACACAAACATTTGTCCCTACCGGGATTCGAACCCGGGACCCATAGCACAGAAGGCAGTGTTAACTACCGCTGGACTAACTGGGTCGTCGTGGTGTCTTGTAATCAATCAGATTTCCAACTCGGTGCCACACACATACATACACAGAAATACCATTCAGATACCTAGTCACATACAACTAGCGGACCCAGATTTCAATATTCCAGCCCTTATTGACTTATTGCTGGGAGCAGACATATTCTGGCAAGTCATAGGCACTGGAAAAACACCAGTAGGTAAACAGCAACCAGTACTACAAGAAACAGAGTTAGGCTGGTTGATATCAGGCTGCATCTCAGACACTCATAATCAGAACACAGATCAGAACTCGTCATTCTTTGTTAATCAGATCTCAGACAATATAATCAGATTTTGGGAATAAGAAAACATTTCTACTCCTTCAGAGATATATCTCAGACTACTCTACAGTCATATGAAGAAACATTTACATCAACCACAACTCGCAAAGGTGATGGCAGATTTGTAGTCACCATACCCTTTAAACAATCACCAGAATGTTTAGGCCAGTCATACAATCAGGCAAAAAATCGTTTTCTAAACATAGAAAAACGATTCAAATCAGATCCTACAAAACACAACCCCGCAGATCTTATATCTCGCGGAGTCACAGCATCAGTACTCATAAATTCAGACATGTGGTTTTCTGGTCCAAACTTTCTCAGGGATGATGACAGCAGCTGGCCAAGACCACCTGGTAATATCAGCAATTATTCTGACCTGCCAGAAACAAAAACCCAGAACCCCAAAAACACTAATCAGTGTTACACACAGATAGATAACAATTCATTCATTCACAATTACTCTAATTTCACAAAATTAACACGCATAACTGCATACATGTTGCGATTCATAAACAACTGTAAAAATAAAACACAGAGAAGTAATTCAGCTTCAAACAATTTTAAATCATTGAGTACAAATGAGATCTATCAGGCTAAATTAAATTTAGTAAAAATGTCACAATTATATTCATTTTCTAATGAATATGAATTACTGTCAGCAAGTAACAAGTTACCAGTAAAAAACAGATTAAGTTCCCTACACCCATTTTTTGATCAAGTCGGTGGAGTCATTCGCGTGGGCGGCAGGCTCGCTAATTCGCGATTTCAATATGACAAAAAGTTTCCAATGCTTTTACATTCTAATCATCACATTTGCGAACTAATTTTCTCTACCTACCACATAACCACAGAACACTTCTCCATGCAGGTCCACAGCTGCTACTCGCTCACATACGTGAAATATACTGGCCCATCAGTGGCCGCAACCTAGCCAGAAAAACAGTACAATCCTGCATCACATGTAAACGTTTTCAAGGTAAAACAATTACACCAATCATGGGTAACTTACCTGAGCCACGCATGCATTCAGATTTCACATTCAGCAATGTCGGGGTAGATTACGCCGGACTAATCATGATCAGTAACAGTGAGGGGCGTGGTAGTCAATTAATTAAATCTTACATATGCATATTTGTATGCCTCGCAATAAAGGCTGTACATTTGGAATTGGTTACCGATTTGACAAAGGAATCATATTTAGCATCACTAAACAGATTTATCAGCCGAAGAGGGAAGCCTGCCCACATTTATTCAGACAATGGCACTAATTTTGTAGGCGCGTCAAATGCTATCACAGGTTTCTTAGCGGAGAATCAAAACTCAATTAGTGAAACTGCAGCAGAACAAGGTATTACCTTTCATTTCATTCCCCCGTATACTCCTCACTTTGGTGGATTATGGGAAAGCACAGTCAAATCAACAAAACATCACATCAGGCGAGTCCTAGGGCTGGCTCATCTCACATATGAAGAAATGTATACAGTCTTATGCCAAATTGAAGGCATTTTAAATTCCAGGCCTTTAACGCCTCTCTCCTCAGACCCATCTGACCTCAGTGTCCTTACTCCTTTTCACTTCTTAATTGGTCGATCGTTATCTGCACTACCTCATCCACCACTGCCTGACTGCAATCCATTGCACCTACCCCGATTACAACACAACAAAGAATACATATCTCAGCTTCGGATTAGAACCAAATGGAAAGAGTCGTCGAATCAGCTTACAGAAGGCGCCTTGGTCGTCGTGAAGGATGACGCCCTCCCACCAGCTCGTTGGGTCCTTGGAAGAGTGACACAGCTCTATCCGGGGCCTGACGGAGTCACGCGAGTGGCCGACATCCAGACCAGCACTGGGACAATCAGAAGGGCATTCAACCGCATATCTCATTTGCGGCCCGGCAGAATGTCTATGACACGCAAAGCGTCCCCGCCCTACGCTGCGGGACATCTCTAGCGGCTGCGCGGGCTCGACGCGGCGGCCGGCTCGGCAGTTCGTTCATTTCAAATTCAGACCGTAATCAGCTCACACGTCTCGCACGCACACACGAGTGCAAACTAATGTCGGGGTGCATTTATTGTAACTTGAATCTATAATTATAATACAGTCCACTAAACTAGCAAGTATATAACATCTTTTATTTATACGGCCTTAACGAAACAGTGTAACATGCGATTTTGAGAATTTATTATTAAAGTGCAATATGACTTTAGCTGTAAGAGAACTGACAAGCTTCATAAGTAAAACATGTATTGATAATTTTGCTCACAACTTCAAAAAACCATGTAAGACTGAAGTGTTAGAATTGGCTTTGTCAGATCCTACGGCGCAGCTGATGATGTTCCCTATTAAGAAAATACCTGTAATTAAGATATGGAAAAAACGAACTCGCGATTTTTGTGATGATCATCATCATCATTTCAACCGTTTGACGTCCACTGTTGGACATAGGTCTCCCCCAAGGATCGCCACGACGACCGGTCATATGCCGCCCGCATCCAGTGGATTCCAGCGACCTTCACCAAGTCGTCGGTCCACCTTGCCGGGGGCCTGCCCACACTGCGTCTTCCAGTACGTGGTCGCCACTCTAGAACCTTCAAGCCCCATCGGCCATCCGTTCTTCGAGCAATGTGCCCTGCCCACTGCCACTTGAGTTTGGCGATTCTTCGGGCTATGTCAGCAACTCGGGTTCTTCTACGGATCTCCTCATTTCTGATTCGATCACGTAGTGAAACTCCTAACATAGCCCTCTCCATCGCTCTCTGAGTGACAGTGAGCTTCCTTATAAGGCCCATTGTAAGCGGCCATGTTTCGGTGCCATAAGTCATCACTGGTAACACACACTGGTCAAAGACTTTCATCTTGAGACACTGCGCTATTTGGGACGAAAAGATTTGGCGTAGCTTCCCGAACGCTGCCCAGCCGAGTTGGATTCGTCGATTGACCTCTTTCTCTAGGTTGGACTTACCTAACCGGACATTTTGTCCCAGGTAAACATAATCGTCGACAACTTCGAGAACAGAGCTTCCGACCTTCACCGTAGTCGGCACAACATGGACATTTGACATAACTTTCGTCTTGTCCATGTTCATTTTAAGACCGACACATTCAGAAGCTCTGCTGAGGTCATTGAGCATAGTACTAAGCTGTTCAGCGGTCTCAGCCATGACTACTATATCGTCGGCAAATCGAAGGTGAGTGAGGTACTCGCCGTTTATGTTGATGCCAAGCCCTTTCCAGTCCAGAACCTTAAAGACATCCTCCAATGCAGCGGTGAACAGTTTCGGGGAAATAACGTCACCCTGTCTCACACCGCGCTGCAAGAGTATAGGTTTTGAGGTCTGATCCTGTAATTGGACTGACATAGTGGCGTTTTCATACAAACATTTCAACGCTTCGATGTACCGATAGTCAATTTGGCACCGCTGTAAAGCCTGTAGTACCGCCCAAGTTTCGATCGAATCGAAGGCCTTCTCATAGTCCACAAACGCTAAACAAAGGGGCAGTTGTACTCCTCAGTGAGGTACTCAACTTGCAAACCTCTGTTTACAATCAGGAACGTTCCCGGACCTTATGAAACAGTCTGTTATTACTCCAGTGCATAAGGGGGGGGATAGAGATGATGTCAATAACTATAGGCCTATATCTGTTTTACCATCAATCTCTAAAATATTAGAAAAGTTACTAAATACTAGATTAATGGCATACTTAAACAAATTCAATTTATTGTCTGAATACCAATTTGGCTTTAGGCAGGGACTATCTACAGAGGATGCAGTTACTTCTCTTACTTCACTCATAACTGCACAGCTTGATACTGGGAACAAATGTTTGGCTGTATTCCTAGATCTAAAAAAGGCATTTGACACCGTCTCTGTCCCCGTCCTTGTGAGTAAACTGGAAAAAGCTGGAATAAGAGAAAACGCTTTAAAATTATTAACAGACTACCTCTCATATAGGAGGCAAAGGGTTAAGGTGGGGGATAACATCAGTAGAGATGCAGAGGTATCGTACGGTGTGCCCCAGGGAAGTGTACTAGGCCCTACACTCTTTCTTTTGTACATTAACGATCTTTGCAATATGAACATAAATAATGCAAAAATCCTATCTTACGCCGATGATACCACTGTCATTTTCTATGGGAATTCCTGGGACGAGGTGAAAACCAAGGCTGAGAAGGGCATGGCTCGGGTAGCTACTTGGCTAAACAGCAACCTACTTACATTAAACACAGTTAAAACCAATGATATAACCTTCAGTATAAGTAATCGTACCCAACCAAGTGAGAATCTATGTATAAAGGTTCACTTATGTGGTGACCCGAATAACATTTACTGTAACTGTTCATACATAAATAGAGTAAAACAGACAAAATATTTAGGAGTGGTAATCGATCAGCGACTGTCCTGGTACCCTCATGTTGAACAGGTTGCAAATAGAGTTAGAAGATTGAGTTGGATTTTTAAGACACTTAGACATATTATACCTAAACACATATCTAATAACCATAAATCCCATAGAAATATACTAGACGAGATATATGTGGCCCTGGTGCAGTCTGTTTTGATTTACTGCATTCCCATTTGGAAGGTGCAGCTAAATCAAATTTTATTAATATTGAGCGGGCCCAACGAGCGTTAATAAAGATCATGCATTTTCGAAATAGAAGATTCCCCACAGAAACCCTTTACCAGATTAGTAATTTACTCACAGTAAGAAAATTTTACATAGTCCAAACTGTCTTAAAAAAACATAAAACACTACAATATGACAAGAACTTAATAACAAAAAGAAGAAAATACATAATTGCGGAAATTCCCCAAAGTAATTCTGTATTTGCCTGTAGACAATTTAATAAACGTTCAGCTCAGCTTTACAACAAAGTTAATAAATGTATATATATATACACAAAAAATTATTACGAAAGTAAGAAAGCCATAATAAATTGGATAAAGTCACTTACCTATGAAGACACGGAGACATTTCTGGAACACATAAAATAGCAGACACGCGCAGAACAGACACCCACCACACACAACACACGCACACGCACACACGCGAACACACACACACGCGAACACACACACACGCATACACACACGTATACACACACACATACACACACACGCACACAAACAAGCATGCACAGCCTAATAGACTGTTTTGTTACTTACTCTTAGATAATAAGTGTAATTCTACTTGAACTGTATAAACTGGTCTTACAATTACAATTGAATTGTTCTGTTATGGAAGAGCGGGGCCTCCTAACACAGGCATTATTTGCCTAAAAGGAGACTCCAAACACTAATTTACTTTTGTACCCGTGAAAGAAAATAAACTATTTATTATTATTATTATTATTATTATAGTTGTTGCAAATAAAATGTCAATGCAAGTAATGTGTACAGGTGATACACGGATTACGACGTGTGTGAAAGATTCTCAGTTTGACATACCGGTGCGAAACATTTTGTGCATTCCTAACGTCACAACAAATCTATTATCAGTTAGCCAGTTGATTGCAAATGGAAACAAAGTATGGAGGGAAGGAGGTGGTAATCCCTCCACTGGTAAAGGAGGATCCTCCGACCAGGCGTGGTGTTGTGCCTGGCGGGCTACTGCCCAACGGTTGATGTTGGGTGGTTGTATATATGCAATCTCGCGTGCAAATGTCACTTGCGCGATGTAGGATTACTTGCGTCATCGCGCTGAGTCCGTAGTTCTTATGTGGCGAGATAGATGTCGCTACATCACTCCCCTCCGAGACCGGAGGTCGATATTCTTCTGATGAAGAGTCAGCGGTGGTTGCGTGTTGCCAGTGCCAGGTGTGATGTTCCAGTGGGTCGGAACAGGTTGCCGCGTAGTCCGCAGTGAGTCGGGACTGTGTTGCGGTGAGTCCACGGTGAGTCGGGACTGTGTTGCTGCGAATTCCTCAGTGTGTCGAGGTGGTGCAGTGAAGCGTAGTGGCTGGCTGCTGCGTCGACCAGGAGAGAGTGGCTCTGCTAGATGACCGGCCGAAGTGCAGTGTGCTATGCCAAGTTGCTGATGCTGGCTGAAGGTCCTGACCAGGCATGTGCGTCCGCTACAGGCGTGTGGTCAGGGTTGAAGCCGGAAGGGTGCTGGCTGGCAGGGTGATGCGCTGGAGAGTGCTGAGAGGAGTGATGAAGGCGAAGCTGCTGGTCATCGAAGGTTGCGTTGATGTTCAGCTCGGGATCACCAGTATGGAGGGAAGGAGGTGTGAATCCCTCCACTGGTAAAGGAGGATCCTCCGACCAGGCGTGGTGTTGTGCCTGGCGGGCTACTGCCCAACGGTTGATGTTGGGTGGTTGTATATATGCAATCTCGCGTGCAAATGTCACTTGCGCGATGTAGGATTACTTGCGTCATCGCGCTGAGTCCGTAGTTCTTATGTGGCGAGATAGATGTCGCTACAAAAGTATTATTTAATAAAAATTCTTGTTATATCCGTAACCAATAGAATGTGCTAATAGGAATAGCAAGTCTACAAAATGGAGTGTATAAATTAAACACAGTAAAGTCAGAGAAGTTGCTTGCAGCAACGGCAGTTCACAACACAGAAGCAAGGCAATGGCATAGAAGACTGGCACATATCAACAGCTGTGACCTGGAAAAAATGAAAAATGGAGCTGTAGAAGGAGTCACCTACAAAGAAAAGGCTGATATAACAAAAGCAAACTGTGAGGTGTGTTGTGAAGCAAAACAAGTTCGTTTACCATTTCCGTCTTCAAACCACAGAAGTGAAACATTGTTAGAAGTTGTGCACTCAGATTTCTATGGAGACAAAATCCATCGGAGGAGCAAAGTATTTCCTTCTATTTGTGGATGATGCTAGCCGAATGGCATTTGTTTATTTTTTAAAAGAAAAAAATCAAGTGGTATTGTTTTTCAAAGAATTTCTATATATGGTCGAAAAACAAATTGGAAATAAAGTAAAAAATCTTAGAACGGATAATGGAGGAGAGTATTGCTCTCAACAGATGGAAGCATTCCTGAAGGCATCAGGTATTGTCCATCAAAAAACAAACCCGTATACTCCTGAACAAAACGGTCTAGTTGAGAGGTTCAATAGGACTGTGGTAGAACGTGCAAAATGTTTACTTTTTGAGGCTGGTTTGAATAAAACCTTCTGGGCCGAAACAGTGAATACGGCTGTATACTTAAAAAATAGGTCGCCGGCTTCAGGTCTAGGAGATGTGACACCATTTGAAAAATGGACAGGGAACAAACCAAATCTCAGTCATGTAAGAGTGTTCGGTAGTCCTGTAATGGTGCATGTGCCCAAGATTAAGAGACAAAAATGGGATAAGAAAGCCATCAAATCTGTTTTGATTGGTTATCCAGAAAATACAAAAGGATATAGGTTATACAATCCTGAAACAAAAAAAGTTACTACTAGCCGAGATGTAACTATAATGGAAAAGAAAGAAAAAGTTAGTGAAATGGCTAAGATTGTAGTACAAGAAGGAAATAAAGAGCAGGATCAACTGTCAGATCAAGAAGAAACAGTTGAAATGAATGATACTGTCTTGGATAAGAATGACCCTACTTACATATGTGACACATCAAGTTCTAGCTTTACATCGGATGACTCCTACCATACGCTATGTGGAGAGGAAAATGATTCAGGCGCAGATGAAGTGCTCAGAGTAAGCAGTAAGCGTGTCAGAAAACCAGTTGAGAGGTATGGTGTTACAAACCTCTGTGTTGTAGACGAGTTGAGCATTTGTGACGAAGAAATCACTTATGAGGAGGCGATGAACGGTGCAGAAAGTGTGATGTGGAGACAGGCTATGAACGAAGAGTTAAAAGCATTCGAAGAAAACCAAGCCTGGGAAGCGGTAACTGACAAGGAAGCAGATAGAGTGGTTCAATGCAAGTGGGTTTTACTTTCGATGGTAGTTACAGGGCTGCCAGTAAGCAACGACACGATTATGCCATTTAGCATCTGAAATTATACTGCGAAGGTATTATACCATACTGCCCATTCTGTGCTGTGTCGGATGAGTTTTTTTTTTAGCTCAAATCCCTCGATTGACCTCCGCGAGTTCTAAGCGTTTGTTTAGCGAAATGTCTCCGTCATACATTTCGCCCGTAGATAGGTCCAAGCGTGTACAACCATTAAACCCAATTGAAACTGATAGACCAGTATTGAATGTTGGTGACGCGAGCAATGCCGACTACTGTGACCTAGTGTCAGAGGCATCGGCTTATCTGTCCAAAATAAATGACCTTGTCAACGATCAAGGATCACGAATTAACATCGCGAATAAGTCTGCCATTATGGATATGACTCAGCGTATTACAGCTATTGTTTCTTTACTAGCCATTAAATCATCCTGTATTGAAACTAAATTACTCCACACAGAGCGGGAATTAGAGAAAGCAAAATCCAATGTCACCGTTAAATTTAAGAATAATTTGTCATACGCGGATTCGTTGAAATTACGAACTACTAAAGTTACCCCAGCAATACAGTCGCGCGCGCCGCTGCCGTGCGTAGTCGCATATCCCACCACAGAGCGCTCAGCTGATTACGCGTCGTCGTCGGCTACAAATTAGGCGTTAATGAAAACCATAAAACCTACGGATGATGGTTTTCAAATTGTAGGCGTTAAGAAAACCGCTAAGTCTGGCGTCGTACTACGCGTTTCTAACGAGAACCAAATAAAAAAATTACAATCAGTAGACGCGATTAAATCTGCCGGCTTACGCTTCGAACAGCCAAAAGGCCGCAGACCCCGCATTTTGGTAAGGGACGTCCCATCGTCTTTGGAGGATGGTGCTTTCTTGACCGCGCTGTTCCGCCAAAATATCAAAGGCGAGCTGCCAATAAAAGAGGAGGATTTTATAAAATCAACTAAAATTATACGTAAACGTACGTTAGATAACGGTAGAAAATGGATAGGCATAGAAATTGAATCCGTGGTGCGTAAACATTTAATTGACAGTAAGGAAAAAATATTTATTGATTGGGCTACTTGCCGCTTCGTAGACGACATCGATGTGGTCCGTTGTTTACACTGCCAACAATTCGGACATGTCAGAAAACACTGCGCTGCTAAATCTCCCACCTGTGCAATTTGTGCCGAGACCCACGAGACCAAAGACTGTTCGCATAAAGACGATTTAAACTTTACCCCGACTTGCGTCGCGTGCAAACGTTTTAAGAAAGCGTCCAACCATCGTTGCGGGTCACAAGATTGTGGCACGTATAAATTGAAATTAGAGCAACTAGTGCTTAATACTAACTACTAACTAGGATGGCTGGTTTTTCAATCGGACAATTAAATTTACATAACGTCAGGGTGGCGACGTCTGAGCTCGATACATTAATTACGGAATATAATTTGGACATTGTACTAATCCAAGAACAGTATCAAAACGCGAGTTTACGTAACAAGGTAGTACAACTTAATGGCAAATCACGAGCTGGAATTTTTGTATCGCGTTCTTCAAACATAACTGTAACATCTTTGTGTAATCTCATGACCGCACCACACTGTGCCGTAGCGGAGATTTCTTCGGCATCGTTTAAAGTTTATTTATTTTATTTATTTATTTATATTTATTTCAGGACAAACATCCCATACACTTTGTTAGTATTTACTTAAACTATGTTAGTATACTACATTGAAATACATAATTGCATAGACAATAAGACATAACACGGACGTAATACAAATAATTATACATAAATACAGACATAGTACGGACATATACAGGCTACCAACTAAATGATCTAGTAGGCAACAACACATGTATAGCGCACAGGTGCCCCATCATATGGCCCTCAGTCTTGCTAGCAATAATACTTAGGAGACTATTGTCACTGTCGCGCACTCGTCGTAGCAGCGATGCAGATCTTTTACGCATTATTGCAAAAAAGTCATCCGTACGCGCTGCTGCGAACATCTCTGACGCGCTACAGAAACGCGACAGCGACAACAGCATCCTGAAAGCATCATTGTACTGTACGCGCAGGGCATTGTACGATTTTTGCGTATATCTGGTCCAAAGACTGCAGGTGTATAATGATTGGCAGTACGCCCTAAATAAGGATATTTTGACTTTACTGTCACATTTTGCAAATCTTCGAACCAGCATATTGCATCTCACGGCCAACGCCCTGCGCTCTCTCTCCATATCACAGTTATCAGTGCCATCCTCCGTAACCCAGTGACCAAGGTACTTGAACTGTTTTACCCTATTTAGAGTTATACCACATAAAGATACTGGTGGAACTACTTCATAGGTCTTGTTATGTGCCATAAAAACTAACAGTTCACTTTTCTTGGCATTATAACTTAGTCCATGGGCCCCGGCATAGCTGTCGCATATATTCAATAACTTCCTGAGAGCACTGATCGACGGACTCAGCAGCACCATGTCGTCAGCATAACTTATATTATTAAACGACACGCCGTCTATCATACATCCGACTCCTGTGCTGCTGAGTTCCTCGATCAGTTTGTTCATGTATATATTGAACAACTTAGGTGAGGTCAACCCCCCCTGCCTCACCCCACATTCCAATCTGTATACATCAGAGTAAGTGTCAGTCCACCTGACTGTGTTACATTGGTTCTCATACCAGAACTTAAACACATTAGTTATCTCAGGCGGCAGGTTGGTTTCACTCGATAACTTGTTCCATAAGATATCGTATGGAACAAGGTCGAAAGCCCTGGACAAGTCTAGAAAGCATGCATACACAGGGGTCCCTCTCCCAGTGTAATACTGCACCGTGCTCTTAAGCGTCATAATCGCAGTCTCGGTTGATAATCCATTCCTAAATCCAAATTGTCTATCATTGATATTCAAATGTTTACCAAGTTGACGGTCCAGTAAACTATCTAAAATTTTTGCTATAATGGTAGCTAGGGATATCGGTCTATAGTTACTACAATGCGACATATCACCTGTCTTGTTTTTAGGGATGGGCACCACCACAGTTTTAACCAGGTCCGCCGGCAGATATGAATGACTCAGACACAAATTAAACAGTAAAGCAAGTACCCTGGGGAGATGGACCCCTGCGTTCTGCAAATGCTCTATACTTAGGCTGTCGTGACCGGGTGACTTGCCCCTAGACATGTTTTTAATAACAGAAGATACGTCACGGGCAGTGAAACGTACACTTAAGTCGTTAGAACTTACATGAGACAATCTGTGTGCAGAACCTCGGGGTGGTTTTATTATAAATTGCTTCCGAAATAGGTTAGCAATGTCTTTCGGCTCCGTTATACCCTCCACGCTCGGGGGAAGGCTCGATTTAGGGTTCAACTTTTTAATCTCTCTCCAGAAGCTTCCAAAACTTTTCGCTGTGTGGTGCGAAGCAATAATGTCCATTTGAATTTGTTGCTGGTTGGTTTGACACCACTTCAACTTAGCCTTGAAAGCTTTCCTAGACTCGTGCATTTGGCTATAAATGGGCCCCGTGTTGGGTTTACCATATTGCACCCAAAGCTGAAACCTAAACCGAGCCTTTTCATGAGCCTCTTTCACATGCTTGTTCCATCCCGTGACATGCCTTCGCTTCCGTTCAGACTGACACAAACATGTCACTGCTGCTGCCTCACTTAAAATGCTAGTAACATTACTATACAATCTATCTATATGTAGTCTGTGCTCGAGCTTGTGGCATATATTATCACAGCATTCGCGGAAAACAAAAGGAAAGTCAACCTCTCTCAACTTATTATGACAGATCTCTTTATACTTTTTAGTTTGACTATTATCTCTAATCCCCCACTTAATATTGTTTAATGGTACATTACTGTTAAAAATTTTCGGTGGTAATACTTTCATGTTGCAAGACACTTCAAGTGGCAGGTGGTCAGACCAGAAAACATCATATATAATTTTAACATCAACAATAGATTGAAATGCGGCCTCTGTGACCACACAGTGATCAAGCCACCTACGACAATCATCATGAGCTTCACTAACATAAGTGTACGTATCAGAGTTCAGTCCGAGCCTATTTATATCTGCACAGAACCACTGTTGCTCATTACAGAAACTAAGTAATTCAGTACAAAATCGCTCACCTGGGTGCGCGTTAAAGTCTCCCAGCACAAGGATACTTACGACGTTCTCGTTCTCAATAATTGCACTTATTTCGCTAAGACATTCCGTAAACTCACTGAGGTTGTCCGCCGAGTCCGTAGG
Source organism: Craniophora ligustri (assembly GCA_905163465.1). Taxonomy (NCBI): domain Eukaryota; kingdom Metazoa; phylum Arthropoda; class Insecta; order Lepidoptera; family Noctuidae; genus Craniophora; species Craniophora ligustri. The sequence goes on from LR990976.1 coordinate 10,328,611, forward strand.
CATGTACACAGAAAAAACTATAAACGCACGCTCTTCCACTGTTACCTTAATAGCGACTAGACGTACACTTTTACATTCGATAACGGACACTGAATTAAACAAACTTCTTCTCCATAACAACGCCACCCCTCCATATGGCCGCCCTCGTACTATCTCTGCTGATGTGTCCACGGCTGACTTTCCCGTAAAAGCAAACTCATTGTGGATAGTTCCCAAGAACGCAATGTCGTGTGGGAGGAGCCATGTCTCCTGAAGTGCAACAATATCCGCTGACTGGCAAAGTGTTCTGACACCGTCAATCGATCTATGAATAGACTTACAGTTGAAACTTACGAATTTAATTATATTTTGTTCCATTAGAGCTATTAGGTGAAGTTACACGTAATATTTCAGTGGGTTTATCTCTGAAATTCACAAATTTTCTGAAATTTACGCCTTCCGGCCACAGGTTGTCGTCCATGAAAATGTGCAACTTCTGTCTAGGAACAAAAACCTTGTAGGCGTCGTAGTCCCTGTCCTGTTTCATAACAACCTTTTCTAGCTGGACAGACACCTGAGTTTTACTTAGAATATAGTTCGCTATGTCACTCACCGACGCACCTTTGTCTACGTTATTAATAAACAATGGGACTTTAATATCAGCCGCTTTGAATTTACTATGCAACTCGTTTGTCGCTGTACCTTTTTGACCAATAAAACGATTTTTGTATCGTTTATGTTGAACCTCAATCCATTCACCATCCTGCTTATTCTCTTTCCAAAATCCCGGTTGTTGTACTACGTCCGCCAAAGTCTTTTGTTTTCGTTTAACATTCTCATTGTGCATAACTTTTTCACGAACTACCTCCGTTTGCGCGGGCTCAGAAATTATAACATGCGCATGACTCAGCTTAGAAGATACTTGCTCCGAACACGCCCGCGGGGTCGGCTTTGCAAGCGGGACGCGACTAACGCTAGCGAGCTTGGGTGAGAGAGACAGCTGATCTGCCGCACGCATTACCACCTGTTCGCCAGCAGTTGACCCGGCCGGCTCGCTGTGTGTCACTATGCCCATTGGCCCACTGTCATAGGTATCACATAAAAACGCACCTCTTTTCATATTAACGTTCATTTGATGTACGTTAACTAATGAAGCCCTCTTGAGATTATCTAGGTCACACTTTAGCTCGTTGAATTGCTCACGCGTGACATATTTCTCCTGAATATTAGATATCTCACTTCGCATTACTAAAAGATCCTTAAGTAATCTAGTAACATCTATATGGTCAAAGGATACTGGTGGCAACTTCTGCAGATCGCGTGCAACGAAAACTGGTATTATCTCCGGGTCTGTCTGTTTGAAAAGACTTACTATGTCTTCCAAATTTCTGTTCTTCTTGCCTTTGTTTTTGCGCGTTATGTTACGTATTGAAGTTTGAACAGATCCAAATAACAGAACTTTAGCATTCTCGACTTCTTCCTCAGAAAAAGCCGTTGCACAAATTTGCACTAAATTCTCTTCATTCATGACTTCTATTTTATTTTGCACAAATGCAAGCACCTCGTTGATAACAATATTACAGTTGGAACATTTTAAAACTTTAGAGGTCATCGTTGACACTATAGGTCAATGACCGCACACGAGACAAACGCACACACGCCCGTATACAGTGACGCTCGCGCGTAGACTGATTATGTTGTGAGCTATTATTTTCAATATTCTGACCCTGTTGGTCCTCATATTCACAACCTCCGTAATGTCTTGCGGTCACTTGCGGACTGCAAAATAATCATTGGCGCTGACGTTAACGCGTCATCGCCACTCTGGTATAGCAAGGTTCGGTCCACGGACTCTGAACGGCGCCACGCCGTTGAGGATTTCATCGCTGAGATGAACCTATCAGTTCATAATACTCCCGATTCACCACCTACTTATTGCAGCGAATCTTGTATTGATGTCACACTTTCTAGTGCCGACGTCCGCTTGGATAGGTGGCGTGTCCTCCCAGACGCGTCATGTAGTGATCATCGCTTAATCGTGTACGAGTTTATCCCTATGTTAACGCAAGGTTCTAATCAATATCAAGCTCAAAATTTTAGATATAAGTCTAAGGGCGCAGATTGGCAATTTTTTAGTTCATTGTTCGCGTCACTAGCCAAGGACTTCACTCGCGACGGATTGTCAGCTGAAGAGTGTGCTGAAATCATGTCAGACACCTTCACATACTGTGCTGATATTGCCATTGGTCGAGGTTCTATGACCAATATCCGTAGATGTGATTGGTGGAGTGCCTATTTAATAGAACAACGTAATTTTTTTCGAAGAGCGCGTAGAAAATTAAATAAACTAAAAAAACATCAAGTTAGGGGTGACTCACTCACCCTTGCCCTAAATGCGTTTAGAGTTGCCAGATCCCCTCCTATTCATTTTGTACAGTGCAGACATCACAAAAATTATCAAGCACTGCAAATATCATATATATGCAGATGATGTCCAAACATCAAATAACTCAGATCGCTAATATGAAACCTATGATCTATGTAAACAATAAACAAATTGAGAGAGTGTATGAAGCCAGGAACCTAGCGTTATTAATGGACGAGGAACTTCGGTTTGAACATCATATTGCGAACACTGTAAAGAATTGTTTTTACAGACTTAAGCTCCTCTACAAGATAAGAAATTATCTTAGAGTTGAGTTACGCATACAATTAGTTGACTCTTTGGTCCTGTCTAAGTTTAATTACTTGGACACAGTCTACGGACCTAGACTTTTAGCTAAAACGGCACACCTTATTCAAAGAGTGCAAAACGCGTGCGCCCGGTTCTGCTATAATATCCCTCCAAGGAGCCATGTTACTCCGTTTCTCAACAAAGGCAATGTGTTGAAAATGAAATATAGAAGGGACTTGCAATCCAAGTTAGAATGGATTAAAGATTACAGCAAGTATCCTACTAGAGCCTCATACAACACGCTACGCATACCGCGACATCGGACAACTGCATTTAAAGGTAGTTTCAAGTATGCTGCTACTAAGTGCTGGAACAATATACCACCCCCACTGAGGAGCCTAAAAAGTATTTATAACTTTAAATGTAAATTTTAAAAAAAAATTTTTGATCTCCAACATTCCAGCACTTAGTTAAAAGATGTAGTTAAAACATGTATGTAAAACATATACTGTGTAAATCAGGCAACTACGGTGCATTGTTTTTCGGGCAGGTACTGATAATGCTATTCTCGACTTAGTTACTAAATATTATATACACCGTGAAATTGTATAGGTTTATGGAACGAAAATTTTGGACTCTATATCAATAATGGAATCCACTTATGTGAAATTTAAATAAAATAAAGATATTTTTTTTTATAAAAATGTGACAGACATACAAAAAACTAGAACGAAACCAGGATACATGGTAACGCCACTAAATTTAACGCACAATTTTTCGATCTACGATTACTACGATCGATCGTAGTAATCGTAGATCGAAAAAGGAGTATAACTCTGCCTCTAGGTCCTTCAAAAGTGCTATTGCTAAGGCGAAGTCGGAGCACATTGGCAGAATTGGCGACAGACTGGCACGTCTCCCGTCGGGAACCCGTGCGTTTTGGTCTCTCGCCAAGGCTGTCTTAGGGAATTTCTGTCAGCCATCCTTTCCGCCCCTACACACGGAGAATGACTCGCTGGCCCATACCGCGAAAGAGATAGCCGATCTTTTGGGCTCTCTCTTCGCGTCCAACTCAACCCTGGATGACCAAGGAAACTCACCACTGACAATCCCGCGGTGCGATACCACGATGCCGGAGATAAAGTTCCGGCAAATTGCAGTTCGCAAAGCACTTTTTTCCTTGGACATTCACAAGTCGAGTGGGCCCGATGGCATCCCTCCGATCGTGTTGCGGACATGTGCTCCAGAGTTGGCACCGGTTTTAACGCGTCTTTTCCGACACTCCTACGAATGAGGCATAGTCCCGAAATCCTGGAAGGCCGCTTTAGTGCACCCGATCCCTAAAAAGGGCAATCGCTCGGATCCGTCCAATTACAGGCCTATAGCAATCACTTCCTTGTTCTCCAAGATAATGGAGACCATTATTAACTGCCAGCTCCTGCGATACCTGGAAGAGCACCAGCTGATTAGTGACCGCCAGTACGGCTTTCGTCGGGGTCGGTCAGCTGGTGATCTTCTATTCTACCTAACACATAGATGGGCGGAGGCAGTTGAGAGCAAGGGAGAGGCGCTTGCAGCTAGTCTGGACATGGCGAAGGCCTTTGATCGGGTGTGGCACAAAGCGCTTCTGTCGAAGTTGCCTTCCTTTGGGCTTCCCGAGAAATTGTGCGACTGGGTCACCAGTTTTTTGGCAGATTGGAGCATCAAGGTCGTCGTTGACAGTGCATGCTCTGATCCTAAATTTGTCAATGCTGGTGTTCCACAAGGCTGTGTCCTGTCTCCTATCCTGTTTCTTCTGCATATCAATGACATGTTGCATATCAGCAACATTCATTGCTATGCAGACGACAGCACTGTGGATGCCGTGTACACTGGCCGAGCAAACATTTCTCGGGAATGCGTCGTTGAGTGTCGGAACAAACTTGTGTCTGAAGTCGAGTCTTTGCTCACCAAAGTCTCGGACTGGGGTAGACTTAACTTAGTCCAATTCAACCCCAAAAAGACACAGGTTTGCGCGTTAACCGCTAAGAAGTCACCATTCGTCGTAACTCCTAATTTTGAGAACACTCCCTTATCCGCCACAGCCAGCATCGGAATACTTAGTGTCGACATCTCGAGCAACGTCCAGTTCCGCGGTCAACTGGAAAGTAAGGCCAAATTGGCCTCAAAGAAGCTTGGTGTGCTCAGCAAGGCGAGACGGTACTTCACGTCGGTGCAGCGCCTAAATCTCTATAAGGCGCAGATCCGGCCCCACGTGGAGTACTGTTCTCATCTCTGGGCGGGGGCCCCCCAGTACCAGCTACTTCCATTTGACCGAATCCAACGAAGGGCGGCTCGAGTTGTCGATGATCAGGCTCTTTCCGATCGGCTTGATCCTTTGGCTCTGCGTAGAGATGTTGGATCACTCTGCATCTTCTACCGCATCTATCACGGGGAGTGTTCCGAGGAATTGTTTGGTTTGATCCCGGCCGCTGAATTTCACCATCGGACATCGCGCCAGAACTCAAAGTTCCATCCGTATCACCTCGATGTCCAGCGTTCCACAACAGTGCGGTTTTTAAGGCATTTTCTGCCTCGCACCACCGCTCTGTGGAACCAGCTGTCGCCGGCGGTCTTTCCGAACCGTTACGACGTGGGAACCTTCAAGAGGAGAGTATATTCTTTATTGAAAGGCCGGCAACGCATTTGCACGTCCCCTGGTGTTGCAGATGTCCATGGGCGGCGGTAATCACTTACCATCAGGTGAGCCTCCTGCCCGTTTGCCCCCTTATTTCCATAAAAAAAAAAAAAAAGATATCATTCAATGTTACTCACACATAGGTACACAACTAACACAACTAAGCAGTAAACCATGCCGACAAAGACATAAAAGCCGCCCGCGCTCGCTAACTTACCTACACATTTGCCGACAATCCACTCGGACGCACTACCTATTATTACCTACCACGCTGAGCGGCGGCGGCGCCGCAGTGTCGCCGCCGGCGGCGTGCGGGGCGGGCCCTGGTTCTGCTGCAACTCGCGCGCGGTAAGGTTATGCAACCTTACTTACGATTTACGTTGTCACGCGAAAATGTGTCGTCAGTACGAATATACGAACGCGAAGTACTTAGCAATTGTTCAGCTGTACTGTGCACATTAATGGACTCTCGTGAATCCATACTTAATACGGGAAGACCATCACCAAGTTCAGTTTAGTGCTAATGTGTAGGCAGTTATTATAACGGCCAATTAATAGTGACTATTTTCATTGAACGCTATCTAACAGCTCGTTTTTAGACATGTTATAAACGATAATATCGGTGCTGGCTGTTAGATGATATCCCTGTAGCGTACTAACAGGGATTTACTATCAGCATGATGGCTGCCCCGCTCATTATTCAAGTGTAGTGCGTGCCTACCTAAACACTCAGTTCAGTGATAGGTGGATAGGCCACGGCGGCGGTCCCGTGGCTTGACCGCCTAGGAGCCCGGACTGAACGCCTTTGGACTTTTTTTTGTTGTCGGAAATCAAAAGACTTGTTTATACCCGTGAACATGAAAATCGTGACGCAGTGCGATAGTGGGCGCCTTTGATAAAATGAAAAGTGACAGAGACACGTTAAGAAAGCTAAAAGACAATAGTATAAAACGGGCACGTTTGTGTATTTAACGCGGCGGACTCCACTTCGTCGTCGTAAATAAACTGTTAGCAGGTAACTTGTATGTAAAGTTGATTATTTTGTAAAAAGCTCCAATTTTTTAAATACGCCTGAAATACCTACCCAGTCTCTAGACTGTTTCAGCTATCTGTTTTTAATATTGATACAGTAAATACCTAAAACTATGTTCAAGTAAAGTATTTCTGGCGGTCCTAAGCTCGTGGAATGTATGAAGGAGAAATTGGAGTACAATTTATTCCGTGAAAATGTTGCCGCAATGATTGGCGCAGCGGCTGTACGAGCGACTGCTGCGCAAGGCGTCGCGAGTTCGATCCTTGCTCGGAAAAAAAAAGTATGATCTGCAGGTAATTGTTCTAGGTCTGTGTGTGTGTTAAATCTTTGGTTGGGGCAAAGTTAAAAAAAAAGGTTTTTTTAAAGCTATGTACCTACTTAACCTAGGTACCTACTTAATTTTTAATCCCTTTTATTTAATTGGAATGTAGGTTCTACGTTCGTTTCTCGTATCAGCTGATTAAATTAAGCAGCTAAGCGCCAACCTTGTCGTATTTCAATTTATATCTAGATAGGTAAGTTACGTAGATAGGTGTAAAGTAATACTTTATTTATTTTATTTTATTTATTTATTAGGGACAAAAAACAGTTACATGTTGCGTGTTACAAGTAAGTTTCTTATTGTGATTTTTCAAACATATAACCCACATCATTGTCCACGAATTAAGTAATAGAATATTGAAAAAGAAAGAGAAAACAGACTATGTTAGCATCCAGTTAGTACTTAAGTCACATTGCAAAAAGGATATTCATTAATTAAGTATTAGTACATAGCGCCTTAGTAATTGTAGATTTAAATTTGGAATTGGATAGAGAGAAGATATCTATGTCCAAGAAATGTGTGTTGTATATTTCCACAAGGCGACGAAGGGGAGCTCGCACACCGGCATTAGTTTTACATGGGCCCATGTAAAACAGTCGAGTGTTGCGAACTCCCCTGGGTCGGACAGTTCTAGGTACTAAGTAACATAACTTATTAGTAATATCTATGCAATCAAATTTATTATTGCACAAGCCATGCAGAGTCATAGTACCGAGGAGAAGACGTCTAGATTCCAAGCTCAAAATATTAAATCGCTTCAATAAACCATCGTAAGGAATTGTGGAGTGATAGCATTTGAAATTTACAGATCGCAAAAATTTTTTTTGAACCATTTCAAGTCTATAGTTGTATTTTTTATAAAAAGGATTCCAGATCGGTGTCGCGTACTCTAATTGTGAACGAACTAAAGTATTGTACAATTTTAAATAAGTAGAGGGACGCACAAAGTTACTAGATGATCTCATGACGAAACCGTACATTCGAAAAGCCTTGCTGACAATGGCATCAATGTGTGTGTCAAGATGAAGTGACGAATCCAACATTATGCCCAAGTCTCGAACTAAATTGACCCGATCTAAGCTGATATTATTTATCTTGTAGTCGTAATTTATTATGTTTTTATTTTTTGTAAAAGATATCTTACAACATTTAGGAAGACTGAGAAAAAGTTTATTATTAACACAGTATGTGAAAAGTCTATTAAGGTCATCTTGAAGGAGTAGGCAGTCCTGGAGATTTTTGCAGGTTTTATATATTTTAATGTCATCAGCGTACATTAAAAACTGTGAGTTGATGAAACAGCTTTTTATGTCATTGATGAACAAAATAAAAAGGAGTGGGCCCAGAATTGAACCCTGGGGTACCCCGGAGTTCACAACTATAGTATCAGACTCAAAGCCATTAACTACTACCTTTTGACTTCTATTATAAATATAAGATATAAACCACCTGAGCAAATGGCCACGTATCCCATTAAAAGCAAGCTTGTCAAGAAGTATTGTATGATCCACCTTGTCGAAGGCCTTTCTAAAATCGGTATATACGGCACTTGAGTTCTACGGTCCATGTTCTCAAATAAATAGTTAGTGAATGTAATAAGATTTGTGGTGGTAGACCTTCTTTTAACAAACCCGTGTTGTTCGGGTTCAATAAGAGGATGTATGAATGGATATAGAGCTTCGTGCACAAGCTTCTCAAAAAGTTTCGACAAGGTGGAGAGGATAGAGATAGGGCGGTAGTTCTCTACATTATCTTTATCACCACTCTTGTACACCGGAGTAATAAACGCGCGCTTCCACGTAGCTGGGAAGATACCCTCACGCAGACACTTATTAAAAATAATATCTAAGGCAATAAAGATATAATCGGAGCAGTTAATGAGGAGACAGGGTGGTAGACCATCGGGACCAGCTCCTTTGGATGGATCTAAAGATTTTAGCGCTTTGTGTATTGCTTTTGTAGGGATAAAAATATCAGATAAACAGGCAGATTTGTCAGAGTAATTGGCAGATGGTTTCCATGATTTTAGATCAAAGTGCGAGGGTTCATAAACAGAACAAAAAAATTTAGAAAATATGTTGCATATTTCACTAGGACTATCTGAAGACACATCTTTAAAATACATTTTAGCTGGGTAACTAGAGCTCCCTTTTCTATTTGAAATATACGACCAAAAGTGTTTTATATTTGTAGGAATGCTGTCTTCGACTGATTTAATGTACTGACGGTAGCACTTAGTACATTCAGTGTGAAATATCTTGCGGGCATTAGAAAAGGTTTCGTAATCCGAGAGGTTATGATACATTTTCCACTTCACCCAAGCACGTTCCTTGATCTTAAAAGTACGAACAAGGTAAGGTGAAAACCAAATGGGAAAGTTTGTGTTTCTTTTTCGGGTTAACGGGACATTCAATCTGATTACTTTGTACAAAGTGTTGTAGAAGACATCGACAGCTTGTTCGGCAGAGAGATGAGGAAGCATATTTGTCCAGTCCACCCTACCAAGCTCATCCTTGATACCATCATAGTTAGCTTTATTATAGTTGAACCTTAGTGAAGAGCTGCGTTTCAAAGCAGTAAATTGTGTTGTAAAACCAGAGATTACCATAAAATTGGGATGGTGACTATCAACGTCTAGAAGTGCGCTACAGTAAAGAGCTTGACAATCAGTATTTGAAATAAATAAATCTAATATTCGACCTGAATTATTTTTGAATATATTGTATTGATAGCTACTTGTTACAGACATAAAATTTTGTAAAATACGGTCGGCTGAGGTAGAGCTACGCGCAGACATGTGATTGCCGTGGTCGATCCATTCAATGTTGGGCAGATTGAAGTCACCAACAACGCAGAATGAGTCGGTTGTAGGATCGTTTCTGATATCTTGTAACATGTCTAGGAAGTCTATATATATCTCTTCCTGGGTACGTGGAGGTATATACACAGTGCTAATGACATGTCGTTTATTTGACTGACTTGCAGGCAAGGCAACCACAATCTGCTCAATGTCCGTTGTGGGAAACCAAGTTTTAATCATCCTGGGGCGCAACTCTCGGCGTACCGCAATTAAAACACCCCCACCTTCCTTTTTACCCGTAGCACAACGATCACGGTCACACCGGAATACCAGGTAACGGTCGTCAATAAACTCGTTATCACACACCTGATGGGTCAGCCAGGTCTCCGTCAACATGATAATATCGTAAGAACAGGATAGAATATTCATGTGAAGTGTCTGTAACTTTGTGCGAATCCCTCGACAATTCTGGTAATACATAGTTAGATTGTTAGCAGACATTTATGAAACTGCAGTGGTAAGTAAGTAATTATAACTATAAGAAATTGATTGATGCGTAACACAATTATAGTACATTGTATAGTATTGTATGACATACAAATAAAAACTAAATATAAGAAGCAAAGATATCTCATAATACGTACGTAATTAATCGTGATTTTGTTGTGTAGTTTTATATAAAACGACTTAAAGGTATGTATACAACATCCATCACACAGCAAAAACATAAACAATCGGCACTGAATCCGAAAAACATAAGTGCACAAAGGCACTCGGCTAAATAATATTGTGTCAAAAGTAAGTACCAAACAACTTAATAATGCATTAAAAATACATATATAAAAAAACAAAAACAAAAACTGGTGAGGCTTAGAAATATCATTTCGTAGTATCAATAACAGTCTTCTTACGACTAACAATTTTGTGGAGATCTTCGTCAGAACGTATTGCGAAGGCTGACATGCCATCTCGTTCACGCACCAGAATTGTGGCATTCGAAATCCATATATATTTGTAACCGTTATTGTAAGCAATATCTCTAGTTTTGCGAAATAACGCCTTATTTTTTAGTGTCAGGTGTTCATTTAAATAAACAGGTACCGGGGCGCCTGAGATATTCAACTGGTCAGATTTAACACTCTTAATTTTTCGGTAGGCGCTGAGTAGATTGTCTCGCATGATCCGGGACTTAAGTTTAACGATGATATTCTTCGGTTTGTGGTCGGTTTGTTGGGCGTGTGGAACTCTGTGCACAGAAAGAATGTCACCATATGATATAGGGAATTTGACCGCATTACCAATTAACTCCACGGTGGTGAGTAAGTTCTCATTACGTTTTTCTGGTACGTTACAGATCTCGATATTACACTGTCGAGCCTGCTGTTCCATTAAATCAATTTTGGCTTCTAACCTTGCAATCGACTGTTCACTATTAGAAGTGGCCAGATCCCGTAGGCGCACCTCATTTTCTTTACTGACATTCTCCAGAGCTTCAATCCGGGTCTTCATGTCTTCATAACTCTTATTAAAGAAGGAGATAGATTTTTCGATCTCCAAATTAGAATTACGAATGGTAAGATTTTGTCGCTTTAGTTCCGCAACGTCAGCTACTAATTTGTGAAGAATTGTGTCCTGGTCATCCTTCCAAGACTGTAGCATGACTTTAAGTTCCTCGAACCTATCAGATTCCGGGTCGCTTTCATCACCTCGGAAGCGCTTATGTGGCCTGGTCGACACGTTAGCTGACCCTCTGGTGGCAGAGCACGGTGCCGAAGCTTCAGAAAGATCAGGCTCGGACTGCGTTTCAGGAAGTATCCGGGTGTTCGGTGAGCTTTGTGGAGGAGAGCGCATGGTGCGAGGCATGACAGAGGTATGTCGTTACCATCAATTACGTCGCCATCTGCATCGTATTGCTAAATATAATTTATTTCAATAATAAAATGACATCAATAAAGTACTGACCTACTAGCTTTTAAATAACGCGTAAGTACTTATTAGTACTTTACTTATTCGCTCGGACAGCCGCTAGCCGTTTAGTACCAGCTGACTGGCGGGCGTTCGGGTCATTGAACTCGCCGCCCGCGCCGCCCTCACGAGGCGGGTTCAGAGTAGCGAGTTAGCAACTGCGGCCGATTTTCAATGAAATATTGGTGCACTACTACTAGCAAACTCGATCAAGTGAAAATATTCTTTTCACTTGCCAACTTTTTTATTATAAACAGTAGAGTTAATCTAAGACTTTTCTTTGTTCTACTAATTACCATAAGTTTCCCACCTTTAGGTTCCACAACGACTACAATTTCACGGTGTATAAATAAATAAAAGTTGTAAGTGAAACGTACATATAATAATAATAAAATATATATATATATATATATATTAAAATAATAAAATGTGAGTAAAGGTATTGATTTCGTACACTTACGCGAATATTAGACATTGAAATAAAACTACATTTTATGTGTGTAAAGGGTTAGAAATGTATAACTTTTATCAATAAGGAGTACCTATTTATAAGGAATATTTATATAGTATTGTTAGGTAAGTAGGTGTTAAAATAAGTTACGCTTATATTACCGTTTACATTGACTATCACAAATTCCAAGGCTACCGTTTATAGCTACCTTTGTGTCCTCAAGCCTCAGCTGAAAATCAGCGCTGTAGATATTATATCCGCAGCATTTGCTGAGCTGTGGCCTTTTTAAACGCACAATTCCACACTGGGCCTATTATACTAAACTTGCTTTCTTACGTTAAACTTAGGAATGTACATTGACAAACAATTACGCATTACCTACTTTAATTGGTACCTATGCTATGTATCTGTGCGGGAGGTCCGTGGCGTGGCATGGGTGCAAGTCGTCCCAACAATCCAGCGTCCTGTGGCTGGTGACCTGCAAAGATGTTATGATTTAAATTGTGCTTGCCGCAATGGTGTAACAAAACTATGTGTATACATTAAGCTGGCATTATTATTATTACCCGCTGGTTCGGCCATCTTGCGCGTGATACTGGTTATGTCTGTGGGGACTTACAGCGACGCGTCAATGTAGTGTACCTACAACCTATGTAGATTGCTTGTTTTATAGTTTCTGCCATTTTCTGCCCGGTTCAAATGTTTCGCAGCGGTGTCTGGATATAAAAAACTAAAACTAAGTACTCGGATTATAGCAGATAAATCTGTTAAATATATGATAATAAACTATTATTGTTACAGACCGTAATGTGGCTGGCCTTCTTGCATTTGCCGCACATTTTTTAGGCACTATGTGGGTATAGATTGGTATACACCAAGCTGAGTGTACACGCAGAACTAGTAATTGCACTGCTAATAACTTATAATAAAGATGCTGACTCCCGTCTAGGTGGCGTTAACTTAAATTGTAATGCAATTTTTAGAAATGCGTATGCGCGTCCATGCAGAATCGCTGCGCGCCGCCACGCCACGCCGGCGGCCTGTATCATGTCTGACGCCGTATTAAATGATGGCGGGGCGATGGGGTCTGTGCGCGGCGGCCGGGATCGCGTGATTACTTAGCGGACATAACTATGTATATATATATGTTTAATAGGTTGCTATATTTTATATTTGTGTGTATGTGGATTGTGTTTGTTTTAAATAAACGATATTTTCTTTCTTTCTTTCTTCTTTATCCCGGTAAAAAGCATCTGTGGAAAAATCTAAGAATAATTTACTGCACAAAGTTGTCCAAAAACTCGCAAGTGAAGGCCCGTGGTCGCCTTTATACCACGAGTTCAAAGCTAACAGGTCGATAGACCTAGCTTATATTCAAAACATTAAAGTTAACAACACACATACCGCTGGTATAGAAGAGACAACGGAATGCCTACTTAACACTCTAATTCCGGACGACTCAACTTCTGAGGACAACGATTACCACCGTCAGATCAGAGCCTGGGCAGCTGAACCACCAATGTCACCTATGTCAAACTTCCCCTCTATTGACGAATTCTCAAACGTCGTTAAAAAACTGCCGGTAAAATTTAAATAATTAATAATATTTATTAAATAAAAAGTGCAATACATTTAACAATAGGTATCTTACAATTAAATACAAATAACTCATATTAATTTTCTTACTAGCAATATTCCTGAATTAGGTTAGACCTGTGTTTCAGGGTATCACTTTACTAAGCATACGGTAGATTGAACAAATTTGCAAGGGAAATAATATTATAAATACATATTCAATTCGAGGTATTATTAACTTTATCTACATATATAATAAGTACGTTAATATACATCTTTGTGTCCTATATTTATGTAAACAAAATTTAGGTCTTTCCTTTTCTCTGCAGTTGTCGAATTTTCTTGCAAAATTAAACCAAACGGTGACTAATAATATCTCAGATCACTTTCTAGTGCTTGGAGACTTTAATATGAGCGGAATCAGCTGGTTGTATTCGAACAATATGTCATTTATCCCAGCTAACCTTACCACACAAGACGAATATTTACTCGCAGACGAATTATGTGCTCTTGATTTAGATCAATTTAATGGTGTGACCAATAAGTTTAATAAAATACTAGACTTAGTCCTTTGTAACAGTTCAGTGCACGTAGAGGAGTGCTTATATCCTTTAGTACCGGTTGATAACTACCATCCAGCATTAGCAATACATATGGATTTTGTTGAGACACCTCTGCTCGAGTCCGCGTCACGTATTCGTTTTTTATACGACAAAGGTGACTTTGAATCTATTAATAGTAAGTTATGTTTGATTGATTGGGAGTCTGAATTTGCCGGCCGTTCCATAGACGAATCAGTTCACTTCTTTAATCAATCAATATCTGATCTTCAAACTAAATACATACCGCAGAAACTTATTCGCAAAAATACATATCCAGCCTGGTACAGTTCATCGCTTATAAAATCAATAAAAGAGAAACATTTAAGACATACGGTAACAAATCTGATGAATCAACCTTTAAGCTCCTGCGGGAAAGAGTAAAACTCCTTGAATCTCAGTGTTATGCTAATTACTTAAACCTTACCGAGACATCAATTAAAAACAACCCTAAGGCGTTTTGGAGTTTTGTAAAAAAACGTCATAATACTAACGCTGTACCTAGTGTCTTTAACTACAACAATAAAACTATGCTAACGGGTGAAACGATATGTGAGGCTTTTTCTAAATATTTTCACTCTACTTACCTTGACCCTAACCACTTAACGAATCAGAAACTAGACTATTCTTCCCTTTCTTTTAACGATTCGGCTTCACCATCTGATATTTGTAACATCTCGGTAAGCGTTGAAGATGTTACCAACCTCTTAAGCAAAATAGACATTTCAAAAGTAGCAGGTCCGGATAATATATCTCCCAAGCTACTTGTTCAATGCGCTTCATCCTTAGCCCAACCTCTATCAGCTCTATTTCGAAAATCTTTATATACGTGTGTTGTTCCTAAGCTTTGGAAATCGGCATTTATAACACCAGTGCACAAGAAGGGTGTCAAGACTGACATTGTTAACTACAGGCCGATATCCAAATTATGTATTGTAGCCAAGATCTTTGAAAGGATTCTTTACAACCAGCTGTATTCAGCATTGAAAAATTCATTTAGCCCGTACCAACATGGTTTTCTGAAAGGTCGATCTACTGTAACAAATATGATACTGCTTAATGATTTCATTACTGAGGCCATGGAAAAAGGCAGGCAGGTCGATGTCGTTTATACGGATTATAGCAAAGCTTTTGATCGGATAAATCACAATATCCTTCTTTCTAGGTTGAATAACATGGGAATACGTGGGGACTTACTCAGATGGTTCTCCTCCTATTTGGAGAATAGGTCTCAGGCTGTAGTGTTAAATAATTACATCTCTAGCTGGGTTCCTGTCCCTAGTGGTGTGCCGCAAGGCTCCCTTCTGGGACCTCTGTTATTTATTATTTATGTAAATGACATCGACTCCTGCCTGCAGTCCTCCAAACTTCTGTGTTTCGCCGACGATATGAAAATGTATGCCAGTATATCATCAACCGATGATATGATGGCATTTCAGACTGACCAAATTAGAGGAGTATTGTCGAACTAGTAAGCTCGATCTCAATCCCACTAAATGCTCGGTTATTACATATACGCGAAAGCGCTCAGCTTTAGCTGCATCGTAAAACCTGGGTGGTCAATTATTACCTAGGTGTGATTCTATTCGTGATTTAGGGGTTCATTATGATTCAAAACTCATATTTGATACTCAAGTTAATTCAATTGTCACTAAGGCCTCTAGATCATTGGGTTCTATTATGCGTATTGCTAAATGCTTCACTAAAGCTAAAACATTAAAAATTCTATATTGTACTTTTGTAAGAAGTCATTTGGAGTATGCATCCCAAATTTGGAATCCGTGCTATCACAAATACATTGACCGAATTGAAAACATTCAACGAAGATTTATCCGATACTTATGTTACCATCAGAAAATACCGTACAAGACAGAAAATTACTTAGCTCTCTGTAAGAAGTATCACCTGTTACCTCTCACTAATAGGCGTGAGATTTCCGACTGCGTCTTATTTATTAAAATATTAAATAATAAAATTGATAGCCCTGATCTTTTGTCGAAGCTTTATTTTAATGTTCCGTGCAGGACACGGTTTACTCCACCGATTTGTGTACAGTTTGCTTCGTCTGACTACAGGCAAAACTCTTATATTGTGCGTGCAGGCAGGAATATTAACAAAGTGTGTAAGCGGCATAACTTTGATCCATTTCTAGTAAGTGAGGTATCGGTAAGGAGGTGCTTAAGCCTTGATTTTTTCAAACAATAATAGTAGTAGGTCAGACAAACATATATTTTTTCTTTTTTTTTTGTATCTAGTAAGATTATGTTAATTTAATGTTCGTTAGTGTTGACTGTTTGCTCACATTCTTGTTGTTATATACAACTTTTATACGTGAAGACTTGTAATTGGCTCTCGGTCTATTATACTGCTTCCTTATCTGTCATATCAAGCTGTAAGTCTTCCATGGAAATAAATAAATAAATAAAATAAAATAAAATAATACTACTAATACAAAAATCAAGCAAAAATATAAAACATATAGAATCTAAGATATTAGTTATTTTATTTCTGTGTCGTCGTAGTTGAGCTTATCGAAATATTGTGATAACATTATGCTACAATTTTTATAACTTACGCCATAAATGGTGTACGTCGCCCCAGCAAGAAAGTAGCTCCTAGAGTGATATGAGTGGTACGTATAATTAGTGCGTAGTATGCTGTAAATGTGCGCCAAATAAAAAAATTGTGCGCCCTGTCGTTTTGGAAAAAAACGGAAAAAACCGTTTCTGCTGGGGCGACGCTGTTCCAGCAAGAAAATTCTAAACGAATGATCGGAGGGAGAAAATTTGTGCATGGGTAGAGAGCTTAGGTATATTTGTGCATAAATGTGCGCCGAAAATAAAATTTGTGCGTCTTCATGTTTCCGAGATATTGAGATTCCTGCTGGGGCGACGTTTTGCAAAATCGTGTATCTCGGAAACCATTGTATGTGTGCCTGTAGAATAAAGATACACGAATAGCTCTTAATTTGTGCGAATTTGTGACGGAGTTCGATTTAAGAAAATATTTATGATTTCGAAGTAATCGCGCTTTTTCGTAATACCTAAAACCTATCGCAGCGCCCAACTTCACCAACATGACTTCAAGACGACCAACACCTCAGTCTGCCCGTGACCATGGATGCTGTAAAGGATCCGAAACGTCGGGTTAAAATAATATCAAATATACCGCGATAAAATACGTAAAAAGTAGTTTTATTTCAATGTCTAATATTCGCGTAAGTGTACGAAATCAATATTCATATGAGTCAATATGTCAATATGTATGAAACCGCCGCTTTTTTGTAGTCATTCGAATTTGGTCGGATAGCCAGCCGTTGTTTATTTGTTTTGTTTTCTGTTGATATCTACTTAATGTGAAACATTTCAAGCTCAATATTTTCACCATACATTCTTGACTAAACGCACTAATTATTGTTTTACACCTGCACATCCCTGGTTGAGCCGGTTTCTCGTATTTCGCCGTCAAAGTTACGATACCGTCGTATTGACTCATATGAATTGTAAGGTTTTCAATATATTTTCCCTTATTTTTAAATCAACTTTGGGAGATCTAATTATTTTACTGGCAACACAGTGGCGAATGACTTGGCAGAGCGAGGGACGTCAGGAGGGGGCACTTAGCTCCTGACAACCGAAGCGCGCGGACGTGTCACTTGTTCTATTTGTGGATATATATATATATATATATAATTATATTGAGTGTTTCAAAATATACCTTCATATAATTATTGAGTGTTTCAATTACAACGACCAACGACCGGTGAGTGCCTGCAACGGGATTGAGATAAATAGTTTACATCTCAGAAGCCGGGGGATGAACAAAACTGTAAGTAACGCCTGCAACTTATTTATTTAACAAAGTTTCAATATTATTACTTTGCTGGTGAACTTAACTATTAACCCTTAGTATCGAACCATATACATTATATTAAATAAACCACAGCCGTGCTCTGACGTATGTACGCAATAAATGCACGGCTTTCCAACCAATGAAGTTCTGGTCTCGTTGCATGTGGTCGTTACATGGTCCTATAAGTACGGCGTACCCTCTGAATGAATTATATTACAACTATTATAGATTAATTAATTTATAAAGGTAAACTAAATTTATATAAAATGAGGGTACATATAAAAAAAATTTTGCTACGGATTCGTGATGGTGACATGTGGTAAGGGGGTCAAAATTTCGCTGTTTTTCGCGTAGGATGCACTAACTACTCTTCTAATGCACACAATTTCATTATACGAGTTTCAGGGAATGGAACCGGGAAATAGTACACGGAGTGTGGCAAATCAAATCAAATCAAATCAAATCATTTATTTCAATTAGACTGATTGAATTGTCATATTTAATTGAATTTAGTTGCACGGTTCCAAAAGGTAGGTCTTATGGAGAAGAACCGGCAAGAAACTCCATAGATACTCTTTTAAATTAAATACAAAATTGTTGGTTTTGTTTTACAAAGATTTATGTGTGTAATGTAATATCAATATGAGACTGGTGCAGTTCGATGTGAAACGTATGATTTATGCAGACAGGAAATAACTAAAACCAATTTAGGTTGCCATAACATGTATGAGCCGACCAGTCCCAACTGATAGCACCCGTTCACGAGCATGACGTGTGTATCGGCGTCTGTCTACTCAACCATGTTGTAGGGAATAAAAAGACCCGACACACAACGCCACCACCAGCAGGACATTTGAGTGAGCATGACAAGCCCAGACTGCCCGGCAACCATTTCCAATTTTATAAAACAACTCCTCAGCGGAGCCGTTCGCGCTCCAGGCGTAGCTCCACTCGGGGCTATGGTCACGACAGTACTCGACGAAGTCGCAGCCACAGTCGTCGGTTGCTGGAGCGCGAAGCGGCACTAAAGCAAGAACAGGAGCGAATTCGTCTACTGGAACTCGAGCTGCAACAAGAACGAGAAAACGAGCGACGCCGACAACGGAGTGAGAGGCATGGGTCACGCCACGAGACGAGGCGCGACAGCCGCAGCCGTAGCCGCCACACCAGCCGCCGTAGCCGAAGCCGTCCTTCTGATGCGGACAACAGGAGACATCCCAAAGAATGCTCAGCAAAAAGGTCACGTAGTCCCTTATTTTCTACCAAAGATGTTACCCAAATTATTCAGTCTATTAAAGACATCCTTCCATCGCAGTCGGGCCTAAGCACACAAGTATCGAACAGAGATAATAAAAATATTATACCTGAGTTTAACCCTTCTGAGAAAAACCAGCGTATAGACACCTGGCTGAGAAAAGTAAACGAGTGTGCGAAGGTCTACGGCTGGGATGAAGGGACCATTGTTCATTTTTGTATGCAAAAATTATCGGGGCTAGCAAAAACCTGGTACGAAAGCCAGAGTACAATATTATACAGTTGGGAAGAGTGGCAAGTCAAACTGTTAAACGCCTTTCCATGCGAACAAAATTACGGTCAGATGCTTGAGGATATGCTTAAGCGCAAGAGTAGGATTAACGAACCTATTCAAAACTACTTTTACGAAAAACTGGCGCTCCTTAATCAGTGTGATATTACCGGTAGGCGCGCCGTAGACTGCATCATTCATGGCATAAATGACAGGACCACAAGGTCAAGCGCGTTAGCGTTGCGATGTGACGAGCCCGACGCATTATTGAAGTTCTTGATTAGCAATAATAGAGAACCTTTTGCTCCTCAGCTATTTACCAAAGACAGGAATTTGAATACGGGTGACGATAAGTCAAACAATCGGGGAAATACCAAAATCAATCCTGGCTTCTTTTGTTACAATTGCGAGGAAAGGGGTCACCCCTATTCTAGGTGTCCTAAACCTCTAGTAAAATGCAGTCACTGTAATAAGATAGGACATAAACCCGAACTGTGTCATTCTAAACTGGACACGGGATCAACGAGGGCTGCTACAGTGGCTAAAACTATGCGTATATCCAATACACAACCATGCAACAAGTTCATAAAATATGTAAGCGTGGAAGGTGTTCCACTCGAAGCGTATATTGATCTTGGTAGTGAAGTCACTTTGATTGCGCAGTCCCGGTTTGCGAAGCTCGGATTGAGTCATGACTATATCCCAACTTCTATGAAGGGTTTTGGTAACCAGCTGGAATACTCGGTGGGTTCGGCAAAATTGAATTTATCAGTAGATGGCGTGGATGCTGTCGTTTTGTGTCGCGTAGTAGAGGATCGTTTCTTAGAGAAGCACATGCTCATTGGTTAAAGTTTCACGGAGCAACCACACATAGTTATTTATAAAGACGTAAATAGGCTTCAGTTTATACATGTCAGCGCCGAAATACCTAACGTCGTACAAGACGAAGACGATGAGCGACTAGAGAAAATTAGGATACACGCGTATTGCAAGCTTTATGGGACTGCCAGCGTTCGAGCCACCACTGAAACTCCATTTACAGGCAGCATAATAGTCGACACAAAAGTAGTAGGTAAAATAGGTAATCAATACATTACCTGCGGTGGGGTTCACGTAGTAAAGAACGGTTCGCTTTACGTAACAATACAACCCTGCGGGATACCATGCTGCCTCCAGGAAAATTCTGTGTTCTCAAGGGCTGAAAGGGTAGACATGGTTTACAGACTTGTTAGCACAAAAGATTCCTTTGTTAGAGTCACATATTCCGAATCTTCCCCAACTATGCAACTCGATGAAAATCTAGTACAGATAGGCGAACCAGTTTCCCAGGAGGCTAAAATAAGGCTCCTAAACATACTACGGCGCCATGAACAGTGTTTCGCACATAGCTTATTGGACCTTGGCTGTACAAACGTAACAGAAATGAGCATTGACGTGAACAGCCAGCGCCCTGTAGTTTATAGGCCGTACCGTCTTTCTCATCATGAACGGGAGAAAGTTCGAAGAATGGTCGATGAAATGCTGAAGGCGGGAATTATCAGAGAGTCAACGTCTAACTATGCTAGTCCGATAATACTCGTGCGGAAGAAAAACGGTGGTATAAGGCTATGCGTAGATTACAGGCTACTCAATTCGATCACCGTGAAGGAGAGGTACCCCATCCCCATAATAGAGGATGAAATAGCTAGACTATCTGGGCAGGCTTGGTTCATTACGCTTGATTTAATGTCAGGATACTACCAAGTACCCATCACAGAGGGAAGCAAGCATTTGACTGCTTTTGTCACACCGGACGGTCAGTACGAGTACAATCGTATGCCGTTCGGCTTGGCAAATGCCCCAGCTGTCTTCCAAAGGATGATGAACCAGGTTTTGGGACAGGCTCGATTCAGTAAGGCCACGGTCTACCTAGATGACTTACTGATTTTTGGTACGACTCCTTCGGAATGTATGGATCGATTGGAAGAAGTCCTTAAGTTATTAGAAAATGCGCAACTCAAGCTAAATTTATCAAAGTGTAGTTTCCTACAAAATCAAATTGATTACTTGGGATACGAGATCAGCTTGGCTGGGATGCGCCCAGGATCGGTAAAGATTCAGAGCGTAATAGATTTTCCTCTACCTCAGAATGTACACAACGTGCGCCAATTTTTAGGACTCGGGAGTTACTTCCGAAAGTTTATACAGTCATTTGCCCAATTGGCTCATCCACTCACTAAGTTACTGAAAAATAACGCTGCATGGGAGTGGGTCGTCCACTCCCATTGAACAGGAAGACTCATTCCAGATTTTAAAATCTAAGCTCGTAGAAAGGCCAGTACTGGCCCTGTATGACCCTGCGGCTGAGAAAGAGCTCCATACAGACGCCAGCAAGATAGGTATCAGAGCAATATTGTTACAGCGTCCACCGGGAAGTCAAGGCCCTTTCCATCCTGTGGCTTATTACAGCCGCCAGACGTCTCCTGAAGAAAGGAACTTCCACTCATATGAATTAGAAACGCTGGCGATTATATGCGCTTTAAAAAAATTCAGAGTGTATCTTTTAGGAAAGGCTTTCAAAGTAGTTAGCGACTGTAGTGCGCTACGCTCCACGTTTGAAAAGCGAGATCTTATACCAAGAATTGCCCGCTGGTGGATTGCGTTACAGGAATTCGAGTGCTGTATCGAGTATAGAGCGGGGACGAAAATGAGTCATGTTGACGCTCTTTCCAGGAACCCTGCTCAACATACAGACACTTCGGATCCCGTGAGATGACCGCCAGTGCTGGTTATATCCGACGAAGACTGGCTACTTACCTTACAGATGGGGGACACGGAATTAAGTAGGATACGTGATATTATCAGCAGTGACTTAGATCCCAAAGGGTTAGATTACCTTAAAGATAATTATGTCTCGCGAAATAATAGATTGTTTAGGTGTATTGGGGGCGATAAAGAAAATGTTAGGTGGGTAGTTCCCAAGGGTGCAAGGTGGCAGCTCTGCAAGATGAACCACGATGACATAGGCCACGTCGGTTTCGAGAAAACCTTGAAACGTATTAAAAAAACTTATTGGTTTGCAAAAATGAAGAGATTTATAAAGAAGTATGTAGGTGCGTGCATTGATTGCGCATATGCAAAAAGCACTTCGAACAAGCGAGAGGGGCTACTGCACCCCATTGAAAAGGCCGCAATACCGTTCCACACCTTGCATATTGACCACCTTGGGCCCTTTGTGAAATCTAAAAAGGGGTTCACGCATATACTGACTGTTGTAGATTCATTTACCAAGTTTTTGTTTATTAGACCGGTTCGTAACACTAACACCCAAAATGTAATAAAGGCATTACAAGATATATTCGATATATTTCGTGCCCCAGACAGGTTCATTAGTGATCGAGGTTCTTGTTTTACTGCACATGCGTTCAGGAGATTCTGCCTTGACCGAGGTATAGGACACATATTGAACGCTGTAGCGAGTCCGAGATCTAACGGTCAAGTAGAGCGCTATAACCGGACTATACTTGATTCTTTAACGGCGCAAAATATAAGGGACAATGAGAAGGAATGGGATAGCAAACTAGGAAAAATACAATGGGGTCTAAACAATACAGTGCAGAAAACCTTAAATTTAAATTTAAATTTTAAATTTTATTTATTTTTTTATTTTAATTTTAAATTTAAATAAAAAAATAAATTTAAAATATAATTTATTTAGGTAAGACACCGGCTGAGGTCATGTTTGGCACATCAATGAACAGCGAAGTCAAGCCGGCCGTAAACGTAATTGCAGAAGACGCCCGTGGGGATACCGATCTATCGCAGCTTCGCGCTGAAGTCAAACCAGAAGGTTGCGTGTTCAGATCACGTCGGGGTCACCAATTTAGGTGTTCGGGCGATTTAATTAAAATGCGTTTTTTGCACACACTATGAATTTTTAATGTCCTTAATGATACAAGCACGTTTATAGGTTAGAAGAACATATACAGAAAACAAGCGCGAAGTATGAAAGAGAAGAATGAGCGGATAGGTCTAGATTTAGGCACAGATTTTAGCTAAAAGCGTGAATATTTGTGAGGCGCAAGCGAGCGCGCATTCGCCGTCGGAGCCGGTAAAACACTGAGGTCTGCGCCCGCGGCTATATACTGATATAAAGTACGCGGCAGCCGAACCGGTCGCATTCCATGCTGCGCGAGAGAGAAGGCAATGGTGCGCACTCGCTTCTGCCTGTGTGAAACTACATATTATATAAAAGAACAGATTAGTTTGATAAATAGAATTGATTTAAATTATTACATAGGTAAAAGTCAAAAGCGAATATATAAAACAATAAATTATTAAATAATAGTCCTAACAGTACACTACAAGAGAATTGATAAAGCCCAAATTACTCAAAAAGAATATTACGACCGAGGTAGGCACCCTGCGCGCGCCTACTGCAAAGGGGACCTGGTCAAAATAACTAAAGTAGCATTCCAAAATAGAGGTCAAAGTACAAAACTAATGCCTTCTTACAAAGGCCCCTTCAGGGTCGTAAAGGTCTTAGGGAACGATCGTTACAAAATAGCTCCAATTGCGGGGTTTGGAGGAACAAAAAACAAACGGAAAACTACGGTTGCCGCTGACAGAATGCAACCGCCCATTGTAGCTTCATTGAGTATAGATGATACGGACAATGAACAAAGTGCTACTGAGTAAGCTGATCATTACTTCAAATGTTAATTACCTAGCTTGTTACTATAAGACCGCCTGATATTGGATTATTGATATGATGATGTTGAATGTAAACGTTCGATACTTTATTTCGAAAACTGTTTCGTGTTGTTTCAGATCAAGTGTGAGACGCTAACTTGTTCGTGTCTTGGCCTGATACCGCACGGAACAGGAATCTAATAAATGAGCTTTATATATTATTTATGCATAAAATTGTGCTTGATTGTCGCTTGAAGTGTGATTTTAAGGTAACAAAGATTGTATGGTTACAAGGTTACAAGGATAAACATAATTTATTTGGTTACAAGGATAGATATAATTTATTTGGTTACAAGGATGGATATTAATTATTTGGTTATAAGGTTACAAGGATAGATATAAGACACTTTGTTACAAGGTTACCAGGATAGATATGTCTTAATTTCTTAAGAGTATGAATTGAATTGCTATTTTGCTATATGGATAAATTTCAGATTGTGAATCTGCTTTACTTATATGTTGTTATAAATTTTAACTATATTGATTATTATATTTATAATTCGGCGTTGGTTCTTAAATTGTCATGATTGTGGTGATCATATTAATGTATTAGATATCATATTAACGTATTAGGTTATATCAATTTATAAATGTATATAGAGTTGTTATTGTTAAATTCCTCGTTCTGTCGTTCTGCAGTGTAAGGTTTCTCTGGGTTCCACCTGGTGCATGTATGGGGACATACATGTCGTCAGGATGGTCGAGTGTAAGGTTTTCAATATATTTTCCCTTATTTTTAAATCAACTTTGGGAGACCTAATTATTTTACTGGCAACACAGTGGCGAATGACTTGGCAGAGCGAGGGACGTCAGGAGGGGGCACTTAGCTCCTGACAACCGAAGCGCGCGTACGTGTCACTTGTTCTATTTGTGGATATATATATATATATATATATACCTTCATATAATTATATTGAGTGTTTCAAAATATACCTTCATATAATTATTGAGTGTTTCAATTACAACGACGGTGAGTGCCTGCAACGGGATTGAGATAAATAGTTTACAGAATATTATTCAGTAACGCATGCATGCACATTTTTGAAACTCCGTATGGTTAATATAATTGTCCAGGGGCAGCGAATACCGTTTTCAGCGAGTGTATACGTCTTCTTGTTTGGGCGCTGCGATAGGTTTTAGGTATTTCGAAAAAGCGCGATTACTTCGAAATCATAAATATTTTCTTAAATCTAACTCCGTCACAAATTCGCACAAATTAAGAGCTATTCGTGTATCTTTATTCTACAGGCGCACATACAATGGTTTCCGAGATACACGATTTTGCAAAACGTCGCCCCAGCAGGAATCTCAATATCTCGGAAACATGAAGACGCACAAATTTTATTTTCGGCGCACATTTATGCACAAATATAAGCTCTCTACAAATTTTCTCCCTCCGATCATTCGTTTAGAATTTTCTTGCTGGAACAGCGTCGCCCCAGCAGAAACGGTTTTTTCCGTTTTTTTCCAAAACGACAGGGCGCACAAATTTTTTATTTGGCGCACATTTACAGCATACTACGCACTAATTATACGTACCACTCATATCACTCTAGGAGCTACTTTCTTGCTGGGGGGACGTACACCCATAAATGTTCAACAACTTATTAACTTTATTGTATAGAAATGGTCCTAAAAACGAGTAAAATCTATTGATGAACGCATGTTTGGTTTGAGGTTTTATACAAACTATGTCCTTTCTTCTCTTATCTATGGCTACGGGTTTGAACGGAATTTCAGTGTGCTGTTTTAGCACTATGTTTAAAATAAATAATTGGCGAATTGTTAGTACTTTAGTCGACACATAAAGCGGGTGTGTAGGGAATCTAAAAGGGCGAAACGTGGCTACCTTTAGAATGGCTCTTTGCGAACGTTCTAAAGGAAGTAAAATTGATTTTCCAACACCACCCAAGGAAGTAATACAATATGTTAGTATGGATTGACACAAAGCTAAATAAACCTGTTTTATTACTTTAAAGTCAGCTATACTGCGTAAATTCTTAAATATGTACATTAGCTTCCGCACTCTGGTACATAATAAATCGATGTGCATGCGAAAATTTAGATTCGCGTCAAGTGTAATTCCTAAATATTTTATACATTCAGTTTTAGCTAATGTAGGACAAGACCATGCAGTGTCAGCATGCATTCTACAGTTATGCACGTAAATGTTTTGATGAGTTATCATGTTAGTGTTTCTCATTGTGAATAAAATGTATTTTGTTTTATCGGCATTCAAGGTTAAAAGGTTGTTATGTTACCAGTTATACACGGTGTTAAAGCCATACTGAGCATGCTCGTAGACCTCAACCCATGATTTTCCTGAAAACAATAGAACTGTGTCATCCGCATATGACAGTATGACACCATTTCTGAGTTTCAGGTTGCAGAGGTCATTTATATAAATCAGGAAGAGGGTGGGGCCCAGGATTGCTGCCCTGTGGGATTCCATAACCGCTGTTATCTATTTCAGAGCTTATATGGGGACCAATTTTAACACATTGCTGACGATCTTTAAGATAGTCAGAAAATAGTTCGAGCTGCGTACCCCTTATCCCGAGTTTTTCAAGCTTTCGCATAAGTATTGAGCAAGAAATTGTATCAAAAGCCTTTGCAAGATCTAGAAATATATCAATGGAATGCATACCATCATCCAGGTGGTTAGATATATAGTCTGTTAACTGGTGTACTGCTTGGGCCGTTGATTTTTTAGGTCTAAAACCAAATTGCTGGTCTGAAAGTAGTTTGTTTTCTTCGAGATATTTTATTAATCTGTTATTTATGATTTTTTCTAAAATCTTAGACAAACCAGATAAGATTGAGATAGGCCTGTAGTTGTTAATACAAGTACTGTCTCCAGATTTAAATACAGGTGTAACCACTGCTTTCTTAAGCAATTTAGGGAAGATTCCATTCGATAAACATAAATGAAAAATGTGCGTTATGGGAGGTGCAAGTACAAATTTAAATCTTTTTAGTATATTATTAGGTATGTTATCCCAACCAACTGCACATACATCCTTCAACCCAGTTATGATTCTCAAGACTTCATCGACGTCGGTATCTACTAAAACAAAAGACTTTAGTGTTGAAGAAGATTCTAAAGTCTTATTCTGAGGGGGGAAGTTTTTTGTTAATAAGGTTTTTTCTGCCAGGTTTTTGCCAATTTCAGCAAAGAAATTATTTACTTTATTAGTTGCATCAGACGTGTTACACTCTGTTGATAATAAATGAATTGATGAATTCTCGATTTTTGTTTTAAATGTATTACTTTTTATATATTTCCATACAAGTTTACTGTTTGTTCCTGCCTTCTGCAACTCATTTCTATTATATTGATTTTTTAATTTTCTTAATAGGTTATTGACAAAATGTCTGTATCTTTTATACGTTACAGAAAGAAATTCATTATCTGGTGCCTGTTTGCATTGTAATTGAAGTTTATCCCTATGTCTAATACATCGGACGAGGCCAGGAGTTATCCATGGTTTAATACTTTAACACTTGCTAGGGATTTTTGTTATAAAAGTATGTTTAGATATTGCTAATTGTAGTGAGTTTATAAAATAACCTAAAGAAATATTTGCATCGTCTGAGAAGTAAACTGGGTCAAAATTTATATTACGTATATCTCTTTCTAGGTTAGTCATATTAACTTTGCTATAGCTACGCATGCAGTTTTTTCTAGGTGCCGATTATTGTATTGTTAGTAAAACAGCTTGATGATCAGTAAGACTAGAATTAGTTATTAGCGTAATGGATGATTTATTAGACTTTATTATAAAATGATCTAAGCATGATCCGCTTTGGTGAGTGGGGTGATTGTGGGCTGGTAAAAGCCCATGAAATGAACAAATATTTAAGTAATTATGAGCAAGTGCATCAGTTTTCCCAGAGGCGATGTTAATGTTAATGTCTCCCGTTAAAATTATGTTGCTGAAAGATGATAATTTTCTTAAATTTACATCAAGTGACTCTAAAAATGTGTCAATATTTCGAGAAGGTGGCCTGTAGATAGCTAAAATTACTGTGTCGGAATTAACTCTAATTATTAAACAATTACTATCCTGGAAAAACGGTTCCTCCACTGATGTTTGTAAATTATTTTTTATGTAGATTACTATTCCGTCATTTTGATTGATGTACGTTTCCGTTTTGTACATGTAATACCCTTCAAGTGATGGTAGCTGAGATGTCTGCTTCGAAAGCCAACACTCTGTTAGTATAATCACATCACAGCTTATGTCTAAATCATGCAACAAAACTTCAAAGCCATCAATGTTTCTGTTTATACTGCGAATATTTTGTGTAAGTAGAGTAAGCATTTTTCCATTATCAGGAATGAGATGTTTACATTCTTCAACATTACAGGTTTTAGTTTCAGACACAGAAAAACTATCCAGGTCACACAGTGACTGATTAGTCATGGTGACTCACGAACTGTATGAACTGATACAAAAAATTAATGTATTTGTCCTCTGCGTACTTACGTGCCGGACAAGTTACATCACCAGTTTCATGGTCACACTTTCTTTTAAAGCGCTTGCACGTTGCGCAGTTTGGCGGAGACGACTTCTTATTACACTCCTTGTGGTCATGCCCAGATTCTCCGCAGTGATTACATGTAGGGCTGGACACACGACAAAATTTCGTTGCATGGCCAAACTGCTGGCAGTTGAAACAACGGGTCACTATGGTGAAGTCTCTTACTGGGCATGAATTCCAGTTTATAAAAAGGCGCCCTTGATTGACCAGAGCCTTTCTGATATTGGCAGGCACTTCCAATATGTAGTTGCATGTAGGAAGGTTTTTCTTACCTGATTTATGGCTTAGTTTGATAGTCGACAGAAAGGACTCACGAGTAGAATTTGGAAACTTGTCGGCAAGGTTTTGTTCGTAAAGACATTCAAGCAGCTCTTTTTCACTGAGGGCTACAGGGACCCCAACGACAGCAATCCTAGGGCGGCGTTTTATCGGTTCTTTGACTGTAAGACCTGAAGACACCAACTTCTCGGAATTTCTCAATTTTTCAATGTCCTTTTTATTATCCGTACTAATGAGTACACCCCCATTCCTTACTTTTTTCAGGCCACGGACATGAAGTTCAGTTCTTCCGGCGAGATGATTTTTTGGACGAGAGACTTCGTATCCTCACTAGTTTTAGACTTGTCACTAGGGTAGATAGCAACCGAGCTCAGGTTGTTTGGACGAATAAAATTGTCTGCACCTCTCTTAACCATATCGGCAAAAGTTTTATTTTCTGAGGGCTTTATCTTGTCTTCAACGAACTTTTTAAACTGTTGAAGTGTGCTCGCTACTTCGTGTTGTCCTTTTAAGTGTTGGATGGTAGTGTGTGCCTAAATGGTTTTCTGTTTTAAGGCTTGGTATAAGACAGCCATCTGAGACGTCCCACTCGTAACTTTACGACATAGATTTGTGACGCGAAGCTTTTGGTCTGAGTTCATTTTACCCTCTGATACCACAGAACACACTTCAGTTAGAAGCGTATCAATGGTCCCTAGCCATTTCTGGATCTCAGGAGTAGATATTACTTCACTAGGTAGTTCCTCTTCCGTAGACAAAGGCGGATTTTCGTCATTAGAACGCAGTGGTTGAGTTGGCGTCGGTGGAGGGCTTCGTCGTATCAGTTGACTACGGCTAAACGGACTAAATCCTGGATTAGATATAGCTAACACAGGAACACTCTTGATTTGTCAGATAGATTATTAGTTCATGCTTAGTTTATGACGAAGCAGTATTATAACACACTCGCGAGCGCGACCTAGTTAACTTTTATTACTTACTCCGCAGATAATTATAATCGACTGAATTAAATTGTAGATATTTAATTATAACACATGATAAACAAACAACACGTCTGCTCAGTAAAGTGATCGATCGATCACTACTCAAATATGCTGAACTTTTAAAACATTGCCTAACATCTGGCTATCTATTGTGGAATAATCATTTCTACACGCAAGTAGATGGTGTGGCGGTGCGCTCACCAGTACCTCCCATTATCACCGACATCTTCATGGAAGATTTTGAGGAGAAAGCCCTACAATCTGCGCATGTAACAACTAGGTTCTATAAGCAATATGTGGATGATACTTTCACAATACTTCCATCCCATAAAGTAACTGCATTTTTAGATCACCTGAACTCCATACATACTAAAATCCAATTCACTATGGAGTCAGAGGCAAATAACTCTTTAGCTTTCTTAGATGTTTTAGTTATTCATAACCCAAACAACACCTCGAGTCACACTGTGTATCGAAAGAAAACCCATACAGACAAATACTTAAACGGTGACTCGCACCACCATCCAACACAGTTATCTACTCTCGGTAAATCTTTGTTTCAGAGAGCACGCGGGATCTGCGATGAGCAACACCTGGCTGGTGAGCTTAAACATGTCAAGCAAGTACTGTATGACAACAAGCTCCGAACACCGCACCCTCATCATAGAAACCGCCTGAAACGTGCCACAGTTGGGCGCTTGCCTGCTGTATTACCATTTGTAAGAGGAGTCACAGACAAGATTGGCTACATCTTGAAGCGCACTTCAATCAAAACCTGCTTCAAGCCGCTGAAGAAGATTAGTCAGTTTTTACCATCGATCAAGTGTCACATACCTCTATAAGATGCAGGAGTTTACAAGCTTGATTGTGATTGCGGTCTCTCTTACATAGGCCAAAATTAAAGAAGCATAGGGACCTGCGTAAAAGAACACATTGCTGATGTTAAACACCGCCGTGCCAAAAAGTCAGCAGTTTGTGAACATACCATAGACAAACCCCAGCATTACATCAGATTTGATAAACCACAAGTCCTCGTAAAAGAAAACCGATTCCTACCCAGGATGATTCGTGAGGCTATTGAAATTAAAAAACACCCAAATTTCAAAAGAGAAGATGGCTGGGTATTACCACCTGCTTGGAACCCCATCATAGATTCTATTAAATCTAATTCCAAGAACCGAACTGCACGACCGAAGAACACAGTGAGCTCGTTCTGTGTAAACCGGATTGTCAATAATAATTAGAAATGTAAGGTAGCTGTTAGTAATTATAACTTCAAGACGACCAACACCTCAGTCGGCCCGTGACCATGGATGCTGTAAACGATCCGAAACGTCGGGTTAAAATAATATCAATATACCGCAATAAAATCCGTAAAAAGTAGTTTTATTTCAATGTCTAGTATTCACGTAAGTGTAAGAAATAAATATATGTATATGTAGTATATCAACCAATTAGTATCCGTAACACAAGCCTCGTTGCTTGCCACGGAACTAGATGGCGTTGTGTCATAATGTCCAGGAATATTTATTATTGCCTTGCATCTGTGTTGTGATTGGGGAGGGGAGCTAGGTTATGGTTTGGTGGGAATCGCTGTTGGTAAGAGCAGCATTACTTTTAAAGTGCCAAAAACTTTCTGCTGTACTCGTGGCGGATTACCGAATAAAGCAGAGCCCTAGCCAGTCCGAGTCATCCACGTCCCCGTCGTCCTCCCTGGGACCTGCTGCAGCCGCGCCGCCGCGCGTCCGCCACCCTGAGTTGCAGTTGAGCTAACGGATGCAGAGCGAGGGGCGAATATTCTGCGCCTTAAAACAGCGGAGCAGTTTTCACAACCTGAGTCACGTAATTTGTCATCCTCTCACAGTTTTCAAGACGAATATTTATCAATGTCCGTAGTAAACTGTTTTTTCTTGAGAATCCTTTGTCATCGAATAACTGCTTTAACTTGTTCCAAGGTCATCACAAGTTTGGCTTTCGCTTTTCTTTGTTCTGCTTCACTCAAAGCCGACGAAATGTCGTCTATATCGACGCCTTCTACCACCAGAAAATTCTTGACAGCAAATAACCAATCATCATAATTTTCTCTTCCTTTCAATTTAGGCACGTTCATTATGTAAATTGAGGTCGACATTTTGAGAAAATAACACTTGATACTCCGAATTATTTGGAAAATTTGCAAGGGCCCATTGCCTACTAAAAACACGATAGCTGTTGCCATAGACTAACTTTTATTACAAAGTAGAATTGAATACATAGACAATAACATAGAATTACTGGCGCTAGTAGTATAAAGAATAGGATTATATATATATTCCGGAGAGATGGAAAACCACGCGTGTCGTGCCGGTACCGAAAAGAGGTGCAACCAAAGACCAGGTCAGTGGGTACAGACCTATTGCGGTATTGTCATCGCCGGCTAAAGTGTTGGAGTGCGCTATTCATAAAAGCATTTTTATGCAAGTGAAAACGCAACTCTCAGATGCACAGCACGGGTTTCGACCAATGAGTAGCACCACTAGTAACTTGCTGTGTTACATGGCTCTTGTGCTACCGATTGTAGACAGTGGAGAGCAAGCTGACGCTGCTTATTTCGACTTCAAGAAAGCATTCGACCTAGTCTATAATGACGTGTTGCTCAAGAAGTTAGCAGCTGTTGGTTTCACTCCGCACCTACTTCTTTTTTTCGCCAGTTATATGAGGGATAGGCAGCAATACGTAGAGTACGAGGGGCACAAGTCAGAGCCGTACTTTACGTGGTCTGGTGTAAGTCAAGGGAGTAACCTCGGACCTCTGCAATTTATAATTATGATAAACGATTTACCAAAAGTTGTCAAAGATGCAAATTGCTTATTGCAGTGAGGGGTGACGATGACTGTGAACGCTTACAGAAGGCCATAGATAGCGTAGTTACTTGGAGTAAGGAAAATCGTCTACAATTCAATGCCCAAAAATGTGTCACCATCACCATCTCGCGTGCACGTAGGCCTATTATACACGATCGATGGGATGCCGATGTTCAGGGTCGCAGAGGTTAAGGACTTAGGAGTTAGTCTTGACGCGGGGCTAACGTTTCGTTATCATGTAGTAAAGTGCTGTAAAAAGGCCTACAGAAATGTAGGGTTCGTTCTACGTACTGTTCGTGGTTTCACAAATATTACGGCGATTATCGCTTTATATAATACTCTAGTGAGAAGCCAATTAGAATGTAATGCAGTCATCTGGGGCCCACATGAGATTAAATATAGTCTCATGTTGGAGCGAGTACAAAATAAATTTGTTAGGTTTTTATATTTGAGACTCTATGGAGTATATCCTTTTTACCCGCTTATGTATCCGACCTTGTTTATATTAGGCATGGTTGGATACAACGAGCTGAGAGTGAGGCTGGAGTTTGCACTTGTCTCCTATTTATTTAAATTAATTAGAGGCAAGATACATAAGGCCAACATATTAGAATTAGTGAGTTTAAGTGTGCCAGACAGATATGTGTGGCGGCGACGTCGGCCTCAGCTGCTGGCTGTACCTCGTGGCCGCACGAATCTGTTAAACGAGGCGCCCCTTACGCGAGCACTTCGCACTCTGTAGAACCTATAAAATTTGTGACTTTGGCTGTGCATATTGGACTTGAATTTAGACTCACTGTACTCTCCGAAAGCGAAATCAGTATCCTATTTTTATCCTATGTAATATTAAAAAAATATAATATATAAATTAGATTGAAGTTTACAATGTGTTATGGTTAAACTGTTATGGAGACGCAAGAAAAGTTTTTGAAACAATTACGTCTCGTCTAAATTGTGGTGATTATAGACATGACATCCTCAGAAATAATTCTATAAAAAAAAACAACTTCAAATTTTAGAACTAGACCAGACACCAGCTTCCAAATAAAAAAAAACATCAAAATCGGGGTCTCCCTGTCTTCAATTCAGAAGTAACAAACATAAAAATATGCAAACGAATGAAGAACCTCCTCTTTTTTTGAAGTCGGTTAAAAATAAAGACAAATCAACTGTTTGGCAAATCACCGTTGCATTTTCATGCAACAGTTGACACATCTGTCAAACTATTTTAACAATTACTTGTGCTAATAGGTCAAAAGAGAAGACAATCATGTTTGCCAGCCAGACAGAACCAAAAATTTTATTTTATAGTTTTACGTTTGTTATTATAAAAACCTTGTTAATATTAAACCTATATTCATAAATATATAAGTTTAAATGTTCGTGTGTTAATTGGTGTCTAATTTGTCATTATTTAATATTTTCTGTTTACATGTTGTGAACTTGTGATTATTAAATATTATTTAACAATTTTTATAATACATTTGCTGCTGATTGTACCTTTTAACTGTTTTTCGTAACGTGGGACGAGTTGCAGAATAGAAAAAATATTTATTTTGATTTTCTGCAAGTCGTCCCAAGTGGGCCATAGGCATGTAGGACGAGTTGATGAATTACTCATTCATATGTCACCAAAACAATCAAAACAATGTTAAGTAACAAAGCATTTAAAGTAAAAGCTTAAGTTACAATTAATTAATATTATAATACTCACTTTCAGTCCGGTTTCATCAGATATTTGTGTTCTATTACGAACACTTTAATGCAACGTAATAATAGTCGCACTATTTATATTTGTTCTCGCCCTATTGTCTATTTATATTGGCCTGCATTTTGAGAATGAATATAATACCGCTATTCATTAAACCACACGTTACTCATCTATGACGTTACTAACCAAAACTACACATTAACATTAACAACTGCAACCAAACTCCAACGTTCATATCGATCACGTTAAATATTCGTAAAACTCATGACTACCCCACGCAAATCTAAATCTTTACGTTGTTTTTTATCATCTACCGTACTTGATGAAATGTGTGCGGACTAGATAAAGAATACTATATTTCTGTCTCATTACTTCCTATCGAGTAAAATCTTACAAAAAGTTTATAAGTACCGCGTGATATTCGAACTCACATCTCACTGATTCTTATATTTCTGTGCATACACTTAACTGCTAGGTCATTTTCACTCATATTACGTTGAAATTATGAACTAGAATCACTTATTAGACGACTATAATGATGCATGAAAATAGAAGGTCGTAAGTCAAACTTGACGTCAAGCTATCGCTTTGCGAGAATGCCTATGGACTTCTGGAACCCACCGTACTAATAAGTACTTACGCGTTATTTAAAAGCTAGTAGGTCAGTACTTTATTGATGTCATTTTATTATTAAAATAAATTGTATCTAGCAATGCGATGCAGATGGCGACGAAATAGATGGTAAGTATTACCTTACACCTATCTACGTAACTCACTTACCTATCTAGGTATACATTGAAATACGACAAGGTTGGCGCTTAGCTGCTTAATTTAATCAGCTGATACGAGATACGAACGTAGAACCTACATTCCAATTAAATAAAAGGGATTAAAAATTAAGTAGGTACCTAGGTTAAGCAGGTACATACCTTTAAAAAAACCTTTTTTTTTTTTTAACTTTGCCCCAACCAAAGAGTTAACACACACACAGACCAAGAACAATTACCTGCAGATCATAATTTTTTTTTCCGAGCAAGGATCGAACTCGCGACGCCTTGCGCAGTATTCGCGTATTTAAAAAATTGGAGCTTTTTACAAAATAATCAAATTTACATACAAGTTCATCTTATCGTACTTTGGAAGGTTCATGCGGATTTTGAAAAAGTCTACAAACCACATCATTGTTTATGAAATGAGGGTACAATGGGGTCTTATTGCTGGATAGCAATTTCTTCCAGACAACCTATGAATGGATAAGAAATAAGTGAAATGAAACGGGTGTGGCATACTAGACTAGCTAACCTAGAATTATTAATAAATTAAAGCTAAAAAAACAAACTCAAAATAGACTATACATACAATAATATATATAAATGTAAGCATAATATGACGAGACACTAATTATGACAGAAAGTGTTCTTTTACCAGAGCATTAAAAGAAGTAAAAGCATTCCACAACCGGATAGCCTCGATTGCATTGTGGAATGCATTGACATTTGGAGTATCAAGTTTTCCGATGACCTTAAGTTTCTATCATGTGTGTCACAACATGTAAATATTTTTTCTATTCTGCAACTCGTCCCACGTTACGAAAAACAGTTAAAAGGTACAATCAGCAGCAAATGTATTATAAAAATTGTTAAATAATATTTAATAATCACAAGTTCACAACATGTAAACAGAAAATATTAAATAATGACAAATTAGACACCAATTAACACACGAACATTTAAACTTATATATTTATGAATATAGGTTTAATATTAACAAGGTTTTTATAATAACAAACGTAAAACTATAAAATAAAATTTTTGGTTCTGTCTGGCTGGCAAACATGATTGTCTTCTCTTTTGACCTATTAGCACAAGTAATTGTTAAAATAGTTTGACAGATGTGTCAACTGTTGCATGAAAATGCAACGGTGATTTGCCAAACAGTTGATTTGTCTTTATTTTTAACCGACTTCAAAAAAAGAGGAGGTTCTTCATTCGTTTGCATATTTTTATGTTTGTTACTTCTGAATTGAAGACAGGGAGACCCCGATTTTGATGTTTTTTTTTATTTGGAAGCTGGTGTCTGGTCTAGTTCTAAAATTTGAAGTTGTTTTTTTTTATAGAATTATTTCTTAGGATGTCATGTCTATAATCACCACAATTTAGACGAGACGTAATTATTTCAAAAACTTTTCTTGCGTCTCCATAACAGCACTTTGTAAACTTCAATCTAATTTATATATTATATTTTTTTAATATTACATAGGATAAAAATAGGATACTGATTTCGCTTTCGGAGAGTACAGTGAGTCTAAATTCAAGTCCAATATGCACAGCCAAAGTCACAAATTTTATAGGTTCTACAGAGTCCAAAATCAAACCCAAAAAGAAATGAAAATTTGGTTCCACATTCGCTAAATAACCTTTTCTATCAGTAAGTAAAAAAAATAAATCATACTAACTCTATTTAACATTAACAAATTCTATGAAATACGTCATGTCCCGTGTGTGTGCTAATATAAGTAGTTTTATTGCTATATTAATATTTGAACAAAAGATTCATAGGTATGTCCTGTCATCATTTACCTACTTCAAAAGTAACCGCTATAACCATTGTTTACTCACTGATATAACCGGAGAAACATCACTGGTAAAAACTAAAGATTTTAATTGTATCTTCATAAAAATATTGTTATAACTTGTCTTACTAACTGTACCAAACGTTCATAAAGTTCAAAATTCCACACAAAAAGGAACGTGGGACGAGTTGCAGACTGAAAATATTAATTATTTTCATTTTCTGCAAGTCGTCCTAATTGGGCCGTATGCATGTAGGACGAGTTGATGAATTACTCATATGAATTTCTTATTCTTTTTATTGTGTTTTATTAATCATGAGGCCTAAAAGTAAATAATATGCCTATAACTAGTGTATAATATAATAATATATTATATATTTGTTTTTATTATATATATATATGGTAGTATATGTATAGTATATTAACTGTAGTGTTTTGTTATAGCTGCCTAATTTATATATTCTTTTTGGTTTTAGAGGAATACTGTTAGTTTGTGGATACAGTGAAGTCGAAGGCCGTGGCTTATAATACCAAAGTGCAACCAAATGGTTTCACACCAACAAAACACTGCGGAATTATTAGACACTTATTGCAAACTGTTCACCGTGCCCTCCACGCTGAGGGTTTACATCACAGAAAACCAGCTAACAAGAAGAAAGACATAAAGAAGAGCGATTACGAAACAGTTAAACCCATAGAATTTAAGGAACCGGAATATGTGCTAACGAAATATTAATACCAAGATGTTTTGGTTCAAATAATTAGACGGTGTTAATAAAATTTTTGTAATATTAACATAATTATCTGTAATTGATTAACGATCCTAAATTGAGGTTTAGTTTCAATCCTCTTTTCGCCAAGAAAATGAACACTTAAGCTATAACCTCAATACATTTTTATTATGACGTTACATAAGAAATAATTTTCATTAAGTGTGAATCATATATTAAACCTATAAGAAGTGTGTATTAACAATTTATATTTGTGTTATGAGAATATACTTTTTTGTTAAGGTATTATGAATTCACTAAGTGGGTATACTACAAAAATATTATGAACAAATTACAATCTTTTTTTGTATTTTTTTTAGCTTATTTCAAGCTAAGATTTTTAAATGTTTTATTAAGAAAGAAAAATTCAACCTCAGGCGGGACTCGAACCCGCGTCTTCTGGATCGGTACTCCAGACGCTCTGCCAACTGAGCCACCGAGGTATCCGCCTGATGTGTTGAATTTTTTTTTCTTTATGTTACTTATGTCTTTACGGCGACATAGCAACATCGATTGGACAATTCTGCCCAACCCAGAATTCTCCCTTTACAGCGAGTAGATTCCGGATGATATTGCATTACCTTTATACAATCTTTTTTTGTATTTTTTTAGCTTATTTCAAGCTAAGATTTTTAAATGTTTTATTAAGAAAGAAAAATTCAACCTCAGGCGGGACTCGAACCCGCGTCTTCTGGATCGGTACTCCAGACGCTCTGCCAACTGAGCCACCGAGGTATCCGCCTGATGTGTTGAATTTTTCTTTCTTTATGTTACTTATGTCTTTACGGCGACATAGCAACATCGATTGGACAATTCTGCCCAACACATCAGGCGGATACCGAGGTATCCGCCTGTTGGGTGTGTTGGATGTGTTGGTGTTTTTATCTAATTAGAAATGTGACGTCACAATTATTATAGGAGATTATTATTTAAAAAAATAAATAAAACGAATAAATGTGTGTTATCATTCAGCAGACTTTCTTATTTCCACCCCGCAACACCAAAAAGATAAATTAAAAATAATATTTAATAAATAGTAAAATAACCACACACATACTAATATTTAACTTCTTAATAATAATATTAAGAATAACGTATTCATGCTTATTATTGAAAAATAATAATAAGCATGAATATATTATAAATAAACATATAAAACCTATTAAGTTTTCTGGCTACAACGAATATTTCATGGTTTCAAAGAAACAAAAACATCCACACGTTGTAAATGAGACTCGAACTCAGACCTGACTGCATACGGAGCCATTGCCTAGCCCAAGCAGCTACGAACGAATATTAAATATTTGCGAATTAAACAATCCAATGGTTAGAACACTGTGACGTAGTTATTCTAAATGCAACAGAAATATAATGTTCTTTCGCGTAGTTCGACAGTAGTAGCGACAGTTCATTTGTGTCTGTTATCTATGTTAAGACTTCAGTACATCACTCATACATGCCCACGCACACATACACTAGCTGTATCATGCTCGCTTCATAGCAATGTAAACCTTAGCGTGCCTATGGACAATTGAATTCGATTGTACTTTACTTATTCGCTCGGACAGCCGTTTAGTACCAGCTGACTGGCGTTCGGGTCATTGAACCCGCCGCCCGCGCCGCCCGCGCCGCCCGCGCCGCCTTCAAAAGGCGGCTTCAGAGTAGCGAGGTGGCGACTGCGGCCGATTTTGAATGAATTATTGGTGCACTACTACTAGCAAACTCGATCAAGAGAAAATATTCTTTTCACTTGCCAACTTTTTTATTATAAACAGTAGAGTTAATCTGAGACTTTTTATTACTTCTACTAATTATCACAAGTTTCCCAACTTTCGGTTCCGAAACGACTACAATTTCACGGTGTATATATATATATAAATATATTATGTGTTATATTTGTTATACGGGTGTTTGGTGCATCGTGTGCTAAATTGAAATGATCGACTGAAGGGGTCATCTGCTAGCCTTTCAGACCCCTTAACTTCCCTCACGCCCTGTAGATTTTTTTTTATCGTCATTTAATTGTTTTACTTAAAAAAGACCCAAATTTTACATTCAAATACAAATTTAAAAAAATATATAAGGCGTAGACTCTGTATTTTGATTTTATTTCGATGTGTATTGTTTAAGAGTACATTTAAATACAAAATTAGTGACATTAGTAACTTAGTTTTTTTTAATTCACTCGCAAATGTAAAACTTAAATTAAAGCTGTAAATGTTACATCTGTTTATATGGCTACAAAAAAAAAAACCAAAAGCGACCGGGATCTTCCAACTTCCTCATTCATTCTCCAGTCTATCCTCTTGCTAATGATGTGCCACATGCCATAAAAATCTTTTCACAACTTTGTGAATTCCCTAGAATTGTGAATCGAGTCACCTAAGGCTAATATTCAAAATTAGAAGATATTTTCTAACAAAACTTACCAAAATTGCACTTTTTGCGCCTTAAATAATTTTATCTCGGCTCTGTCCAACCCCTAGACGCGTTCTATACCGTCTAGGTGCGAAATAAAAAATTTTTATTACATTAGGTTCTGATACAAATTTCAACTTAGAAATTTTTTCATAAAATTTAGTTTTTCTTTTTTCCTGGCTAATTAGCTTCACCGATTAGCCATACAACCTTGCTCACTTGTCGGCGCCGGTGTC
Organism: Craniophora ligustri; assembly: GCA_905163465.1. Classification (NCBI taxonomy): domain Eukaryota; kingdom Metazoa; phylum Arthropoda; class Insecta; order Lepidoptera; family Noctuidae; genus Craniophora; species Craniophora ligustri. The sequence goes on from LR990976.1 coordinate 10,369,151, forward strand.
TGGACCGCTGTGCGCGCCTAGATCCCGCCGTAAATCCTAACCCTGAAACAAAAACACATTAAAACACATAAATTTATAATAAAAAACCAGTTTTTCGACCTTAACTTCAAAATTTTAAATAGCACTTACCTCATTTGCGCACCGTTGGATAGCCCTCGCCGAGACGCGTTCGACGACACCACTTTCGTGCGGCTAGCTCGCGCGAAACGTCAAAAATTGACCGCCCACCCACCCTATACTCGATTGGGTAGGTGAACTTGGACAAAATTCCGCAAAAATTTTATTGCGGAGACAACCCCGGGAACGTCCGGGTATTTTAATTTGAATTTATATATATAGTTTTTTTGACTCAGACCCCCCTTTACAGGGTCTGAAAAATTTTAATCTTTTATTTTAAATAATTCAGACCGACCAAAAAATTTGTTTTGGTCTTTTAAATAATTTTAACATATTTTATTCTAATTTATTTTGTGTTTATAAGTGTTTGACACAGACCCCCCTTTACAGGGTCCGACAAACTCTTTTCTGATTAATATAATCACCTTGTATTGACACAGACCCCCCCTTTACAGGGTCTGACAAACATATATTAAAGGGAATTTCCCCTTCTACTGCAATCTTTAACTAAAGCCTTATTTCACTCCAAGTCAGTTCAAATCGACACCACAGGTCCATATACAACCAGTGTTAAAATGTATCACACCCCTCCAGTAAATAAAAATAGGAAGTCGGAAGAAGCAACTAACACAGAATTGGACAAAACCAGGACAATCGTCAAGGTCCCCATCAAAACTGGGACAGTTAGAACCAGCGTGGGGATACTTGAAGGAAAGGACAGCTCCCCGAGAGAACCGGTCGGGGGGAAAATGGCGGGGAAAGTTACAGAAAAGGAAAGGGCAAAAGAAACTGAAACAAAAAAGGCGGAGTCGAAAAAGCAGACCACGACAAAAATAGAGAACAAAGTGATAGGCAGTTATACAGAGTGGGCTAACAATATCTACAAAGACGCGATCAAAAGCATGGCTAGCAGCGGTAACTTAAAAAAGGAAATAAAACAGAAACTCATGGATAGCTTCGAAAGCTTTTTAAGAATGGTAAAGGAAATGGACGATGGAGGCGAAATAAAAAGAAGGGAAATGACACAGGAAGAGATAGCAGCCATGAAAGTAAAGAAGCAGGATTTAGACACACGATCATCACCACATAAAAAGGAAGTCGAATTAGGAAGGTTATTAGCAGAACATAGAAGTGAAATGAAAAGCCTTAGCCTCATGATAAAGGAGAGTCAGAAAGAGATGGAAACGCTAAAGGAAGCGCTAAAAGATAGGACACGAGAGGAAAAGAGAGAGAAGAAGTCCTACGCCAGTGTCGCAGCGGCCAAACCCGTCCACCGCCCCGCACTCCACTCGATGGCGATCACCTTGGAAGGCGGTCTCGAGACCGCCGACGAGGTGCTCGCCAGGGTGAAAAAGGCGGTGGATGCTAGGGGATCCGGCCTAAAAGTCAGTAAGGTCAGGAAGGCCAAAAACCAGACCATAATACTGGGCTGCGACACTGAGGACGAGCGGAGGAAGGTCCAAAACGCAATCGAAAGCCGGAGAGACGGACTGCGAGTAGCGCCCATGATTAACAAAAACCCTCTCGTCGTCCTAAAAGATGTTTTTGGTGACGACGAAGATGACGAGTTAATCAGGGCGCTCTACGCCCAAAATAAAAATATCTTCGTGGGCCTGCCTGGGGAGGATGTGGAAATAGTGATCAAATTCAAAAAGCGGACGAGGAATCCCAACACATCCCACATCATCCTTCAGGTCAGGCCAAATGTATGGCAGAGGATGACGGAGGCTGGAGCCCTCTACCTGGACCTTCAACGGGTAAGGGTTGAGGACCAGTCTCCGATCATCCAATGCACGAAGTGCCTAGCTTTTGGTCATGGTCGGAAATTTTGCGCCGAGAGTGTGGACAGGTGTAGTCATTGTGGAGGTCCTCCACAATGACTACACCTGTCCACACTCTGCCTGGGGAGGATGTGGAAATAGTGATCAAATTCAAAAAGCGGACGAGGAATCCCAACACATCCCACATCATCCTTCAGGTCAGGCCAAAAGTATGGCAGAGGATGACGGAGGCTGGAGCCCTCTACCTGGACCTTCAACGGGTAAGGGTTGAGGACCAGTCTCCGATCATCCAATGCACGAAGTGCCTAGCTTTTGGTCATGGTCGGAAATTTTGCGCCGAGAGTGTGGACAGGTGTAGTCATTGTGGAGGACCGCATCTGCGCGAAAAATGCGCAGACTACACAGCAGGGAACGGACCACAGTGCTGCAACTGCTCACGCTCTGGGCTGCGGAAGACCAACCATGACGCGTTCAGCGGGGAGTGCCCAACACGAAAAAAGTGGGACTATCTGGCCCGAGCAACCACAACTTATGCCTAAAACAAGTCAGGAAAATGGGAAACACACACACAAATACATAACACAGAAAAACGCAAATACACACAAACAAAAACACAAGATAACACGAAAGCATTTGATATACGGGACGTATATTGAATATACAGAAGGATATCAAACACAGCAACACAAACACAGGAACGAAAATGGAAAGAAAACAATAAGAAGGAAGGGATAATAGATATGTATAAATTAGTATATATATGTTATTACTCAGGAAAGTAAGAACAGAAACATAGACGGAAACACAAACTACACAAGCAAACACAAAACACACCAAGTACTCACAAATCCCATTTAACAAATAAAACGCAGACCAAACAAAACAGTCAACAACGAAAAACAACGAAATAAAGAAAAGACTCTTGTAAAATTAACATGAATGGAAAAATAGAACAAAAATAGTTACAGCAAAAATATAAGAACAAGCTAACAAACAAATTTTACAAATAAAGAAGAAATGTAGACGCAAAAATTAAAACAAGAAATAAGAAACTGTAGCGACATCTATCTCGCCACATAAGAACTACGAACTCAGTGCGATGACGCAAGTAATCCTACATCGCGCAAGTGACATTTACACGCGAGATTGTATATATACAACCACCCAACATCAACCGTTGGGCAGTAGCCCGCCAGGCACAACACCTTGCCTGGTCGGAGGATCCTCCTTTACACGTGGAGGGATTCACACCTCCTTCCCTCCATACTGGTGACCCCGAGCTGAACATCAACGCAACCTTCGATGACCAGCAAGCTTCGCCTTCATCACTCCTCACAGCACTCTCCAGCGCATCAACCTGCCAGCCAGCAACCCTCCGGCTTCAACCCTGACCATACGCCTGTAGCGGACGCACATGCCTGGTCAGGACCTTCAGCCAGCATTAGCAACTTGGCACAGCACACTGCACTTCGGCCGGTCATCTAGCAGAGCAACTCTCTCCTGGTCGACGCAGCAGCCAGCCACTACGCATCACTGCACCACCTCGACTCACTGAGGAATTCGCAGCATCACAGTCCCGACTCACCGTGGACTCACCGCAACACAGTCCCGACTCACTGCGGACTACGCGGCAACCTGTTCCGACTCACTGGAACATCACACCTGGCACTGGCAACACGCAACAACCGTTGACTCCTCATCAGAAGATCATATCGACCTCCAGTCTCGGAGGGGAGTGATGTAGCGACATCTATCTCGCCACATAAGAACTACGAACTCAGTGCGATGACGCAAGTAATCCTACATCGCGCAAGTGACATTTACACGCGAGATTGTATATATACAACCACCCAACATCAACCGTTGGGCAGTAGCCCGCCAGGCACAACACCTTGCCTGGTCGGAGGATCCTCCTTTACACGTGGAGGGATTCACACCTCCTTCCCTCCATAAAACGAAATAAAGCAAGAAACATAAAAACAAACTAAAATAGATCGAAAAGTCATGGAAAACGTGAAGCACATAAACAAGAAACCACATCCAAAAGACTTGAGCTAAAACAGAAAAGTAGAAATTACAATCATAAAGCAAGAACAATCACCAGAAAATAAAACAGAAATTAAAACAAGAGTACTAAAAATATAGGCATAAGTGAAGCCAGAGTCCCACTCGATAAAGATCGCGAACGGACTAAAAATGGAAAGACGTAGTGGCTATAAGGTGCCAGAGGCATAAAAAATGAGAACACGGAATACATGATACATGAGACTAACAAGGTCCCGATGTTTCTCATGATCGGGGAAAAGCCGAAATATAAAAAAAAAAAAAAAAAAACAAAATTATGTTTTATATAATATGTTTTAAAAACATAATTTTGAATATTAACCTTAGGTGACTCGATTCACAATTCTAGGGAATTCACAAAGTTGTGAAAAGATTTTTATGGCATGAAGCACATCATTAGCAAGAGGATAGACTGGAGAATTAATGAGGAAGTTGGAAGGTCCCGGTCGATTTTGGTTTTTTTTTTGTAGTCATATAAACAGATGTAACATTTACAGCTTTAATTTAAGTTTTACATTTGCGAGTGAATTAAAAAAAACTAGGTTACTAATGTCACTATTTTTGTATTTAAATGTACTGTTAAACAATACACATCGAAATAAAATCAAAAGACAGAGTCTACGCCTTATATATTTTTTAAATTTGTATTTGAATGTAAAATTTGGGTATTTTGTAGTAAAACAATTAAATGACGATAAAAAAAATCTACAGGGCGTGAGGGGAGTTAAGGGGTCTGAAAGGCTTGCAGATTACCCCTTCAGTCGATCATTTCAATTTGGCACACGATGCACCAAACAGCCTGTATTATTGTATGTATAGTCTATTTTGAGTTTGTTTTTTTAGCTTTAATTTATTAATAATTCTAGGTTAGCTAGTCTAGTATGCCACACCCGTTTAATTTCACATATTTCTTATCCATTCATAGGTTGTCTGGAAGAAATTGCTATCCAGCAATAAGCCATTGTACCCTCATATCATAAACAGTGATGTAATGTATAATTTAATTTCACGGTGTACAATAAAGCATATTCTATATCTATCTCTATATATTTTGACAAAAATAACCATCACGATCCGCGTATACACCGCGGCAAAATTATAATAGAAGAGCGGAATCTTGATGACGGACTCTGTTTTGTGGCACGCGTCCCTAAATCCCAACAAACGCACCAGAAGGTCGTGCTCAATACGAAGATCTATGATGAGACGAATGAGGCATGCCTCGAGGAAATGAAGAGGTGCATTGGTGTTAGGCCGATAAAAATGAGAACAATCAAAGGAAATCTACAATTATTCATCTTTGACGGTGCCTACTGATACGATGAAATTGCCACGCTTATGAAAGCAAAAAACAAAGCATGCGTACTTCGGGGCCTTCAGTATGAAGCCTCAGAAATACAAAGATGAACCCAAGAGAGTAACACAATATAAAAGATGTTTCCTCTTCATACATGCGACATCGGCGTGTCACGATGAGAAGAAACACCCCACATCGACAATAAAAACAAAGAAGGCATAAAAATCGAAATAGCGTAGCATGCAAAAAAACAGGTCATGGGGCCAACCAACTCAAATGTGAGAAGTTCAAAAAAGCCGTAGAACGCCAAATGTCACAACACGCAGAAAAAGAAAAGAAACATAGAGAAGCAGTTAACCGCAAACATACAACATCCAGATGCCGTCAGGAAAACGCCTCGTATGAGTACAGCCCCCGTGGTTAGATGTGACGCGATCGTATACCCACATGATCGCGTCACATTTAACCATGGGGGCAAACGAGCAGGCGGCTCACCTGATGGTAAGTGATTACCACACTCATGGACATTTGCAAAACCAGAGGCTTGCAAATGCGTTGCCAAACCCCTAAGAAACCGTTCAGGTTTTTGTTAAAATAGGGAATTACTGAACTGACAACAAACGGAATTCCCATGCTGTCAGAATAGTCACTCCCCCAATGAGCTCTGGTAACCTTACTCACTCGCAGAAAGACAACTTTCGATTACGTAAATTCGTAAGTAAGGTTGCATAACCTTACCGCGTGCGAGTTGCAGCAGAACTGGCGGCAGGGCGCACGACGCCGGCGGCGACACTGCGGCGCCGCGCAGCGTGGTAGGTAATAATAGGTAGTGCGTCCGAGTGGATTGTCGGCAAACGTGTAGGTAAGTTAGCGGCAGCGAGCGCGGGCGGCTTTTATGTCTTTGTCGGCATGGTTTACTGCTTAGTTGTGTTAGTTGTGTACCTATGTGTGAGTAACATTGAATGATATCGATCGTAGTAATCGTAGTACGCTAAATTTAGTGGCGTTACCATGTATCCTCGTTTCGTTCTAGTTTTTTGTTCGTCTGTCACATTTAAAAAAAAAAAAAACTTTATTTTATTTAAATTTTACATAAATAGATTCCATTATTGATAACGAGTCCAACATTTTCGATCCCGCAATAGTCATAATTTCACGGTGTATACACCGTGAAATTGTAGTCGTTTTGGAACCGAAAGGTGGGAAACTTATGATAATTAGTAGAACAAAAAAAACTCTTAGATTAACTCTACTGTTTATAATAAAAAAGTTGGCAAGTGAAAAGAATATTTTCACCTGATCGAGTTTGCTAGTAGTAGTGTACCAATCATCATCATCATCATCAACCCATTATTGTCCCACTGCTGGGCACGGGTCTCCTCTCAATTGAGAGGGATTAGGCTATAGTCCACCACGCTAGCCTACTGCGGGTTGGCAGACTTCACATGCCATCGAGAAATTCTCTCAAGCATGCAGGTTTCCTCACGATGTTTTCCTTCACCGTTTGAGCATGATAAATACGCACATAACTTCCGAAAAGTCAGTGGTGCGTGCCTTGGGTTCGAACTCGAGACCTCTGACATCTCAGTCCACTGGTCACACCGCTAGGCTACCACAGCTTTTCAGTGTACCAATATTTCATTCAAAATCGGCCGTCGCCAGCTCGCTACTTATCAATGACGCGCGGCGCGGGTGGCGCGGCGGCGGGGCAATGACGCGAACGCCAGTCAGCTGGTACGGCTGTCCGAGCGAATAAGTACAAATAAGTACTTACGCGTTATTTAAAAGCTACTAGGTCAGTACTTTATAGATCTCATTTTAATATTGAAATAAATTGTAGGTATTTAGCAATACGATGCAGATGGCGACGAAATTGATGGTAAGTATTTACACACCTATCTACGTAACTTACCTATCTAGGTATAAATTGAAATATGACAGGTTTGGCGCTTAGCGAATCAGCTGATACAAGATACGAACGTAAAACCTACATTCCAATTCAATAAAAGGGATTAAAAATTAAGTAGGTATTACAATAGCTTTAAAAAAACTTTAATTATTTTTTAAACTTTGCCTCAAGCAACAAGTTAACTCACACAGAACAATTACCTGCAGATCATAAAAAAAAAATCCGAGCGAGGATCGAACTCGCGACGCCTTGCGCAACAGTCGCTTGTACAGCCGCTGCGCCAGTCATTGCGGCAACATTTTCATGGAATAACGTAAATTGAACACCAAATTTTTTCATGGGTTTAGATCTAAACTTAAGAGATTTCTATGCGATCATCAGATCACTCAGGAAACCCTAAGGCATGATACTAGTGCCATATAAATCCTTTTCTTTCTTTCTTAATTTCTTTTTCTATTATAATGTACCTCCACTTATTAATTTGGTATTGCAGAATTTTGACAAATGTCAATGTCATGTCATTGTCAACTAATGATTATTTTTATTTTTTTTAACCCATATCTTCCCAAGGTATCAAATTTTGAAGTAATTTTAATTTGCACTGTGTATATCAATTAAGTGCCTCCCAAATAAGACAGAAATACAGTGGGTTGCCAAATTAATATGGACAGTCAGGAAATATTGGTTTTTTGTACAATATTAGTCCATAACTATTTAAAAACGAAGTGTTAAATTATAATTATATGTCGAAATGGTTATGAGTACGGGATGTCAACTGACTACGAAACGGAAGTGTGTGTAGATGGCGCGCTTCAACAGAGTCTAAGTGTGACGTTCGCTACAGTTGAAGAGGGGGGTGACTGTTGACGTTCAACGAAGCAACTCAACTCTCACTTCTCTTGGAAACTCCGGGCGGACAACAAATACCTAGAAACTGTTACTCGTTTCGTGTTCAGTAATCCAAAGTTATTATAGTCAGTTTTGTTAATTTGATTTGGTGTGAAATTATAACAGCGAGTTAATCTTTAAGTTTATTTTAATTCCTGCTACCTATATCTACCTCAACCGAGATGTGTGACGAAGAAGGCTCTTGCTCCAATCGGCCTCTTGACCCGACATATATTTAATAATATTAGATACATAACTTACAAGTAGTTTAAAGAAAAAAAAAAGTAATATTAAGATATTTATAAAATATTTACAAATATATAAACAAAGTAATGAAGAATTGTTAGTATTTAGTCATATTTCCTTTGGCTTCTATCAGTGCTTGAATTCTTCTTGGCATACTTTCTATGCATTTTATGGCACTTTCTTTTGTTTTAGGGATGTGATGCCATACATTTATTAGCTTTTCGGTCAGTTTTACCTTGGTTATTATTATTACCTTGGTAATTTCTGCCTTGATAATTTCCCATAAGTTTTCTATAGGGTTCATATCAGGAAAATTGCTAAGCTAAGATAAAACAGGAATGTTATGGTCTCCCAGAAACTTTGTTACGATCCTCGCTTTATGACATGGTGCTGAATCGTGTATAAACACGAATTTCTCCCCATCTGGGAACCATTCTTGGAGTTCCAGTAACAGGCGAGTATCTAGGACTTGCTTGTATTGGTCCTGTCTCATTGTTCCCTGGACAATGTAGAGGTGCCCAACCCCTTAACCCTAGTTAAAGACCACACCATTATTTGAACGGGGTGTTTAACGCATTCTACTATGTAGTCAGGGTGATATTTCTCGCCTGGGCGCCACCTGACAAAGTTGTATGTGTCGGCTAGAATCTTTAATGATGACACGTCCGATAAACATACCTAAAAAAGAAAGAAATCTATTTATATTCTTTATAAATATTTTTTTATATAACATAAAATAAGAAATTACATTAAAACTGACTTTATTTGAGTCTTCAACAGTCTTCAGGCGCTGTTCACGAGCCCAGGCAAGCCGTTTCTTCTTCATATTCTCTGTCAACCGTGGTTTCTTAGCTAGGCGATGACTTGTCAGGCCTTCCTCTGCCAACCTTCGCTGCACAGTTCTCTTACAAACTGGTATTCCAGATTCCTGAACTATCGTAGTTAAGAAATCCGCACTTTTTTTTCGGTTTTGTAAACAGATATCCCGAATTTTCCTGTCGGAGCGTGGTGTCGTGATCCGTTTTTTCCACATTTGCCTTTTATTTTTGGCGAAAGTGGTTGATTTTGGTCTAAATTTATTTTAATTTTATTGACAGTAGACTTAGAAACACCGGCTAGTTGTGCTATCTTCCTCTGAGAATGACTCGTGTGCAGGAGTAGGTTTTTAATCTCAGATATTTTTATTGGAGACAAATCTAGACTTCAACCCATACTGAAAGCCATAAAAATTCAAAAATATTATTTTCATCCTAATTTCAACTCTAAATTACTTTTGTTTTAATAACAGTATAATAATACTTACTTTTAATACACAATTATTGCAAAAAATCACGAAATAACTTTTTAAAATAATCAGTTACGTTTTTCATTTTACACGTGTGAAGGACGCGTGCGTATCTCGCGTTATTAAAATATTAAAAAAAAACAGTTAAATCCCTTAGCACTTCAAAATCACTTAAGTTTGAGTTATAGAGATGCTGTGAACGTAAAAACATATTCCAGAAACACATAGATCACTTAAACGTGCAGTCAAGTGTGCCCAAATAAAGAACTTGATAAAAAAATGTGACTGTCCCTATTAATTTGGCAACCCACTGTATGCATTTTATTTTTATGGGTTTCACTGAACCTGAATTTCAGCACCGCACCTTAAATGGGGCGCTGGGAAAATATGCCCACGGATTTTGTATAGAAAAATAATTTACAAAATGTTATATTTGTGCGCTTTTATTCATGAAATAAGAAGCTAAATAGACAATTCAAATTTATAAAATCAATAATGAATCAAAAGAAAAAAGACAGTGGGTATAATTTTTTAGCAGTATGGAAAGATTGGGAACAATGTTGATGTACACATTACATTTGTTGCATCGAAATTTTGTGTTCTTGTGGCAATCACGACAGCGAATTTGAGTTTCATTTCTGATTATGTAGTGATCTTTTCCGTCTAACCTTATCGAATCAGCCAGTGTTTTCTTGATTGGCATAGATGGTAGTCCTTTGAAAATAGCATTACTTTATGTGCTTGAACGCAGTAGTTCAAATACTTCGTTATCAAAAAACATCTCGAAACTCGGGCGTAGTATCTCTCTTTTAGGTTTTGCTATTATGTCTTTGTGCCTCCATTTGTGCCTCCATTATGAACTACTTCTGATGGAATTGTACGTCGCACCTCTCAATAACTGACGACGTGAAAGATTACTGATCTCTACTTCACCTCCGCTTCCACTATCTTCATCACTCAAATCATCATTTATTCAGGTGGCGTAATAAAAATATCGGCTGAAATTGTTAAGTTATCATCTTTTAACGCTGATATAATTTCATGAACATTCAACCTGTAACAATAAAACAAAATTATAACTCTAAATAAATAAAAAACGACACTCAAACAAAATTATTGCAACAAAGTTCCGAGATGCCTCCTGTTCCCAACGCACCTTAAATGGGGCGTTCAATAAAACCTTGCAAAAATCACATAAAAAAACTAAATATTGTCATGACCATAATATAGCTCAATAGTACAACAAATAACTCACTAAAAACATAGCTTTAGCCAAATCATAAATTATAAATATAACAGTTATCACTTACCTTTTTCTGGAACCCATATTTCTTGAAATTCACACTATTTGAAAATTTATACCGAAGTCATGAATGAGCAAAGTCACTACCATTCGCTGTTGGAATAACTGCAAAGGCGTCTAGTTTGAGATAAAATTATAGCATCTAACTTCACTTATTAATATTTTGTTGTGTCGCGTAAATCGTAAGCGCACCTTAAATGGGGCGTTGGGAAGATATGGGTTAATATGGCAATCTGTGCTATTTGTATTGTGTATTCAATTTTTTTAATGAGATATTTGTTCCGTTTATTGTTCCGTGGTTGCTGTACGAGTTACGTACAGCCAGCTTACATTGCTGACAATGCGACCTACTTTTAGTGGCCGATACTTTAAATAATTAAATGAAGAGTTAGTTGACAAATCGTAACCATCGCGAGCGCCACGGATTGGCATCCAACTTTACCTACTTACTTTGTGACGTTTCGTAATAAACTATACTATACTAGTACCTAACTTGTGGTTTACGTCAACTCACTCAAACTATACCTAACGACGTTCTGATCCATACATAAAAGTGGTCCTTCGAGCCGGATAAGAAACTACAGAGAAACGAGGGACTTAATAACGAATACAAACGCTTCATAACTGAGTTGTAAAGAGGGGACGTGATGAGACTTACCTGTGACCTTTGGTCAAGTAAGCCCCTTAAATTAAGAAAATTGTAATACCAGATTTTTATGGGAACTACAATCAATGGTTAACGTTTAAAAACCTCTATACAGAGAGTGGACATAATAATCCGTTACTGTCGAAGGCTCAGAAGATGCAGCATTTAAAAACAAAACTCAAGGGCGAAGCTGAGAAGTTGGTGCAGCATCTCGGAATACGTGCTGAGAATTATTCTTCCTGCTGGGAGATAATTACACATAGGTATGATAACAAAAGGCTACTATTTACTTCGTACATGAGCACCCTTTTGAATCAACCAATATACAAGAAGTGCTCCCGAGGGAAAAAGTGAGATGGGGATCCAGTACAAATTAAATATAAGTGTATAAACGGTAAAAGTAAAAACAAAGTAAAAATATAAAAAATCATTAAAAGTGAAAAATAATTAGAAGTAAATTAATTTGCAAGGTCGTCAAAATGAAATCTTTTCCCTGGTTCCGATTGCGTGGAGTTTCGTATTTCCTGCATTTCGATCTCGACTCCATCATTGTCTTGTCCATTTCTTTGTTTAATTCCGGTTAGGATAGTTCTCCGACTAAACCAACCTTTTCTTATAACCAGGTATAGGCTGGCTGATATCATTCCTCCTAACAGCAACGAAGTAATTGAATATAAATATATGTCGTGGTTGGAGATGTTTGACGACGTCGTAGGCAAGATTTCATGTTGTTTTTGGTATGACAGCCGTCGTTCTATTTCATGGATTCCAGGTTGAAATTACTCCCTAAATGATTATAGGTAAATATTCCTGGACATTATGACACAGCGCCATCTAGTTCCGTGGTAAGCAACGAGGCTTGTGTTACGGATACTAGTTGGTTGATAAACTACATATATACTTTTTTTTTGTAAATACATACATATTATACATAGATACATCCATGACTCGGAAACAAATGTTGATGCTCATCACACAAACATTTGTCCCTACCGGGATTCGAACCCGGGACCCATAGCACAGCAGGCAGCGTTAACTACCGCTGAGCTAAATGGGTCGTCATAAATATCGTAGCGTTTTTTTTCTGGAGTAAGCATTTTGGTTTCAGTGCAATAACTCCAGTTCCGTCAATAACCGCCGGCGTAACCTGATCGCTACATATGACGCGCATCAGCTGTTTGCTGCATAAGGTGAATAACCACATGTTTGGTTTATGTAGTTTTATCCAAGTTTCTTTGCAGCTGACGTCATTGATGACGCATGATAATGACGATTGTTGGCTAAAGGCTCTAGTTTCGCAGGGTGCTTCTTTATCGTTTAAACTGTGTACAGGTTGGCGCGAGATACACGTAAATTGATCTACCCCGTAAGATGTACAGTGCTGCATGTCCTGCTCTTCCATGGTTATGAACGAATTCTTCACCAAGTTGATAGCTATAAACTATGCCGTGGGTTGTACTAGTTTTAAACGTCCTTGTCTTAGGAACGGTATGGGTATTACTTTATATATGTCGTAGTCTGCGTCACTCAGCAACGGGATGTGCAACTCGAAAAGTACAAAATTGCTAGTAATTCGCGCTTTCACATGTATTAGGTCATAAATGTCTTGAAAATCGTTTTGCAAGTCCTTTATGGGTAATGATTATTAAAACGTGCTATCGTGTTTTTCAACTACTTTATTCACAATGACAGATTTGACACATTAGATTAGATATAAGAACAATAGATGGCGTTAGAAGTAACATTTTGTTAATAAAATATAACACCCCTACTTAACAAAATATATCAATCAACTTAAAACATAAAGTCTGTAACATAGTTGAAATTTTACTTAGGTACAAGGCCTATCATTCCTAGAAATTTATGATGTTTATTTGACAATAAGCCTTTTGTCAACAAATCTGCAGGCATGTCCTGCGTTGAGATATACATAACTTTAACCAAATTATTCTTTATAGCATCCTTGACATAATGATACCGTACATCAATATGCTTTGTTCTATTGAGTGATTGGTGATTGGTTGCTAATTTCAATGCACTCTGGTTATCACAATGTAACATAACAGTACATAATTTACCTGTGATTTCATAAAACAAATTTCTTAAATATATAGCTTCTCTAGTGGCTTCTGATAATGCTACATACTCAGCTTCTGTACTGGACAGAGAAACCGACTTTTGTTTCCTGCTCTGCCATGATATCACTGAGCCACACAAGGTGAAGCAGAAGCCAGTATACGATTTTCTATCCAGTATGTCACTAGCCCAATCAGCATCAACAAAACCTTTTAATTCTACATTATCTTTACTATACTTTAAACAATAATGTTTGGTTTTCTGTAAGTACTTCAATACTCTTTTAGCATGATTGTAATAAGTTTCATTATAGCAATTATTGAATTGACTCAAATAGCTAATGGAATATGAAATATCAGGTCGAGACATAACAGCTAAGTACATTAAACTTCCTATAAGTCTTTGATAAGGTAAATCTGTTACACTATTTTCTGCCTTTTCAAGATTTAACTTACATTCTATAGGAGTATCTATGGATCTACAATTAATCATTCTGAATCTTAATAACAATTGTTCTATGTACTGTTCTTGATCTATGGTAATGGTATTAGACTTCATAACTACATTTATTCTCATACCTAAATACCGTTTTACACAACCTAGATCTTTTATCTTAAATTCTGCACTAAATACACTTATCAATTTTTCTGTCTCAATTTTACATGTAGAAAATATCAAAAAATCATCAACATATACGGCTACTATTATTTTAACATTAGTACACAATTTTGTAAATAAACACTGTTCATGACAACTAATTTTAAAACCCAATTTATCTAAGCAATCTTTCACCCCTTGATACCACATTAAAGATGATTGCTTAAGCCCATAAATGGCTTTCTTAAGTTTTAAAACTTTACCTTTATCTTTACATTGAAAACCTTCAGAAATGGTCATACAAATATTTTCTTTTAAATGTCCAGGTCCACACAGCGCTTCAGAGAAGTCTATCTCCTCGGCTCCTGGCAAGTTGTTTGAAATACACATGTTTGTGTAACCAAAACGAGTTGGTGGTCTTCTCACTCTCTTATTGTCAACTACTTCACCGCCTCCTAGAGCTTGTAACTCACTTGATGAAATATCTGTTGACATAACTGAGTCAACTGAGGTATTAACTGTAGTCTCATATGGATCCATATAAGCCGATGAATCAGAACTTGTACTAGCCAGAGATTCATTCATCATGGTATTATCCCCCACTGAATCTCTGCTTCCTATGCTAGATTCCATCACATTATGTGTTGTTTCAGTTTCCTCTTCTTGTATCAAGTTCTGTTCTTCATTCTGAACCCAAATAGCTTTCTCTTCTGTTTTTTTAATACCCTGTTTTCCTTCCATCACTATTATGTCTCTCTTAATGGTAATTTCATTTTTCTTTGGAACATAAACACGATATCCTTTCACATTATCGGCATAACCAACAAGAATGTATTGCTCCGCTTTTTTATCCCATTTTAATCTTCTTTCTTTGGGTATGTGAGCCATTACCGGGCTTCCAAACAAACGAATGTGACTTAAATCTGGTTTCTTTTTGTACCACGCTTCATACGGTGTCATGTTTTCAAGAGCTGCAGTTGTTGAGCGGTTTTTTAGATATACAGCAGTGTTTGCTGCTTCTGCCCAGAACTGTTTACCATGCTTTGCGTCAAACATCATGCATCTTGCTTTCTCAACAACTGTCCGGTTTGCTCTCTCGCAAACACCATTTTGTTCTGGCGTGTAAGCAACTGTTTTCTGGTGAATGATACCATTTGTTATCAAATAGTTCTTCGTTTCTTTATTACAGAATTCACCACCGTTGTCTGTACGTATAATCTTTATTTTTTTATTCTGCTGATTTTCAACCATCATTTTAAATTCTTTGAATTTGATGAGGACTTCATCTTTACTCTTCAAAAAATATATAAAAGTCATGCGACTATAGTCGTCTACAAACAATAAAAAATACCGGGATCCTCCAATAGATTTTGTTTCCATTGCACCACATACATCAGAATGTATTATCTGTAGTGTCTCAGTACTCCTTTCTGTTCCATGTGAGAATGGTAATCTTGTCTGTTTGCCTTCACAGCAGGTCACACATTTATCCTTCATCATGTCACTAGTACTATTAAAAATCAGTCCATTGACTATCCCATTCTTCATCTTGTTCATATCATTTCGATTAATATGTGCTAGTCTCCTGTGCCACAACTCCGCACTTGCTACTGTCTGTGCCGCTAACAAACAATCTGCCTCTTTAGTCTGAAGCTTGTAAACACCATTAGTTGACACTGCAGTTGCCACTAAAACATTATTCTTATTGCGTATGTAACAGTGGCTTGATTCAAAATTGACACTGTTTCCATTTTTTATTAGCTCACTCACTGATAGTAAGTTTGTTGTTAAACTTGGCACACATAGCACATCTTTAACTGTGATTTCAAAGTTACAATCCGTTGTTATCATTACGTTTCCTGAACACAAAACTGGCACAACTGTATTATTCGCAACAGTAATACTTGATAAACTCGGCGAGTTATCTGCATTGTTTATCCAATCTTTTATCGCCGTCATATGTGCACTTGCGCCGGAGTCGACGTACCACTCATGTTTACTATATTTTCCATTAAAAAAACCACACTAAAAGCATTTGATTGCTTAATTTTCTTCAACAATGGACATTGGTTTCTAAAGTGACCATTTTGTTTACATTTGTAACAAGTTATTAATTTCTTGTCATCTGTCACTTTTGAAGACGTCCTATCATATTTACTACTAGTGTTGTTATTCCTTCGATTGCAGTTCGGTTTTTTCGCAGCGTATGCAGCGCCACTGGTATCCGTATCGGTAAAATTAGAAACTTCCATATCAATTAGCTTTGATTTGATTGAATCTGCTGCCATATATAAACAGCATTATATGGATGATTACATCGAGAGCTTACCTGATGAAAAAACTGCAATACAACTGGTTCATGACGTCATGTCTATTCACAAGAAGGGCGGATTTCAAATACGCAACTGGACTAGCAATAAATAGTAAAGAAGTATTGAATAGTTTACCAAAAGATACGTTGGGAGAAGCGGCTGTAAAGTTCAAAATTGGACAGCAATACGAAGGCGAACGAACATTAGGTTTGATTTGGTATCCAGGCGACGATACACTAAGATTCGACATATCTTTCAAGCGCATTCCGGAAAATATAATAAATGGATCACAAAGGCCCACCAAGAGGGAGATGCTCAGAGTAATAATGTCTATTTTTGACGTCTACGGATTTCTATCGCCGTATACTATAAATGGAAAAATTATATTACAAGAAACCTGGAAGCAAAAAATAGGCTGGGATGATTACGTAACCGACATAATATTCGAAAAATGGGTCAAATGGATAAAATTATTGCAATCAGTACGACACGTGCGCCTACCTCGATATTATGCAATGGCGACAGCAGGTGTGAGTACAAACGAGACGGACGAAACAAAACCGGTTCCCAGAGAGCCACCGCCGCTGCCGTCGCAAGCACATCGCAGAGCTCGCGCGCAAATCACATCTATGAATAAAGCTACGACGACTTGTTATACATGCCTACAGCTGCATATATTTTGCGACGCATCTACTAAGGCGATCTGTGCGGTGGCGTATTGGCGTTGGTTATACAACGACCGTGTGCATGTAGCATTTATCAGCAGTCGATGCCGCGTTGCACCTGTTAAGCTAGTGTCAGTTCCGCGCTTGGAGCTCCAGGCGGCTGTGCTCGCCGCCAGTCTGGCTGACACTATTAGCAAAGAACATAAAATGAGAGCAGACAGAAAATATTTTTGGTGTGACTCGAGTACGGTGCTTACCTGGATACGAAACGAAGCGCGTAATTATAAACAATATGTGGCGCAGGTGGCTCAGAGAAATATTGCCAGACATGTTACCTCGCAGGAAATGGCAAGAAGAAACGAGGAAATTACGAGTTGGCGATCTAGTATTCGTGGTGGATCCAGATGGCCCCCGTAACCTTTGGCCTAAAGGCTTAGTACAAGAGGTTTACCCTGGCAAAGATGGCCGGGTACGAATGGTCAAAATTAAAACGAAATCAGGCATCCTTACTAGGTCAGCTGCACGCGTCGCTCGGATAATGAGCCCTGATACCCTTGGATAATGAGTGCTGCTAAGGCAGCACTAGGGTGGGGCGTGTAAGCGACGCGTTAATTAATAAAATAAATATTTGCTCCGTGCGAGAATCGAACCCCCGAACCGTACGGCGACGACGCAGGAGCCGCTCGGCCACTGCGCCAGTGTCGTCATAGCTACGCGGATATCTATGCATACCTACCTAATATTATTTTGTAAAAGTAAGCGAGCGGTGCGCGATCGCATTTGTGTAGTGCAAGTACAAGTAGTCGGCTGAAATACTCTGCGCACGCCGCACGTTTGCTTGTCCTATCAATTTTCTGATGTACCTACAGTTTTAATATATTATCTTTTTCTTCATATATTGGGTTTTACTCGAGACCGCTTCACCCACAACCATTACACAGACTTAGAAGTTACCACCGCATTTGAAAATTTCTTTACGGGTATTCCTGTTGTGGTCACTAGATCCTTAAATTCATCACCCACTGTTGCAGAGAACCTACTTAGGGAAAACGTAAAAGCTAGCTTTATTGAATTTAATTTTAAACATGTTAACAGTAGCGATATTATTAAAACTTTCAATACGCTAAATGTAAAAAAAACTGCAGACCTGTGGGGAAATTCTGTTGACGTTGCCAAATTTATTATTCACATTGTAGCACCCACTTTATCCTTTATATTTAATCAATGTATTGATAGTGGTAAATTCCCTGATCTTATGAAAAATAGTAAGATTATACCTTTGTTTAAGTCAGGTAGCACATCAGACCCTACTAATTTTAGACCGATATCAGTGCTACCAACATTCAGTAAAATTTTTGAAAAAATTATTTTAGATCAATTACAAAGTTTCTTTTACGCCAACAACCTAATTAATATA
The DNA here is from genome assembly GCA_905163465.1 of Craniophora ligustri. NCBI lineage: Eukaryota > Metazoa > Arthropoda > Insecta > Lepidoptera > Noctuidae > Craniophora > Craniophora ligustri. Next base: position 10,387,754 of record LR990976.1, read on the forward strand.
AAACAGTTTGGCTTTACCAAGGGTCTTTCAACAACCGGTGTTGAACTTCTAGGTCACATTTTTGATGCATGGGAAGAGTCACACGATGTCTTGGGTATCTTTTGCGATTTATCTAAGGCATTCGATTGCGTTCTTCACGATACATTGATCAGGAAGTTACACCACTATGGCGTGAGGAACACTTCTCTGAATCTTCTTATTTCGTACCTGGGTAAGAGGATTCAGAAGGTGGACGTCAATGGAAAGAGATCCCCGGGTTGGTTCTTACTATGGGAGTTCCGCAAGGTTCAATTCTTGGCCCTTTTTTATTTCTAATTTATATTAATGATTTACCCTATCTGATGGGAGATAATCAAATCAAATCAAATCATTTATTTCAATTAGACCAATACAGGTGCTTTTGAATTGTCATATTTAATTGAATTTAGTTGCACGGTTCCAAAAGGTAGGTCTTATGGAGAAGAACCGGCAAGAAACTCCATAGATACTCTTTTAAATTAAATACAAAATTGTTGGTTTTGTTTTACAAAGATTTATGTATGTAATGTAATATCAATATGAGACTGGCGCAGTTCGATGTGAAACGTATGATTTATGCAGACAGGAAATAACTAAAACCAATTTAGGTTGCCATAACATGTATGAGCCGACCAGTCCCAACTGATAGCACCCGTTCACGAGCATGACGTGTGTATCGGCGTCCGTCTACTCAACCATGTTGTAGGGAATAAAAAGGTCCCCCCCCGTGGGGTTCTCGGCTTGACGCGCCGGGGGGGCTTAGTAACAGCGAAGTATTGAACTCCGCGGTGAAGCCAAGAGGAACCCCGAGGTGGGGCCGCTACGACACGGGCTTTCAACGGGGAGCCCGTATCGACGGGACAACGGCCTTTGTTGAGGCCACGGTGTGTTGTTCCACGTGTCCCTCTGACTTAGCAGAGAGCACAGTGGAGGAACGTTGGCGGGCCCGGTGTGTACTTACCCTACCTCCGGGCAGGCAGCGGGAGCTTCTCTTCCCTGCCACCGTCGTCAAATCGGGAGGTATCTTGCACCACGCTGGGTGTCGTGGATCAGGTCTCGCGGCTCAGCGCAAGGTACCTTCCGTCGGTCTTGGCTTAATTGCCCGGACCGCCCAATCTCAAGCGGCGGCGCACCGCGAGGGGATGAGTGGCTGGAGGGTTTCCAGTCCCTAGTGCGTCCCCCGTCAGAGTACCGGCCGACCCTCTGACGGGTTACGTTAGGCTTACCCGGGTACAGGGGGCACTGCCCGGGTGGACCTTAATTATCCCCCATATTCGTGGGACTTAAATGGATATAACAAAAATTAAAAACAAAAAACAGGAGGAGGAAGAAGTAGAGGAGGTGGAAGAGATGTCGGGGTCCGACACTGCGTCGAGTATGAAGAGTGTGGTCAGCGGTGGGTATTCCCTCCGCAAGAGGCCACACTCCGACGTGGATGACCTGGGGTCAGAATCCGCTTCAGGTGACGAGACGGCACCGGTGGCCCCCAAGGTCACCACAGCCAGAAGAGGCAGAGGCCGGCCTCCAGCAACTGGCCAATACGTTGGCCATAATAAAGCCAAAAAGCAGCTGGAGGCGGTGCAGAATACTAAAGCGCTGGCCAGTAACGCCACGGAGGATAAGGTGACTCGCCTCTCTGAGTCCTGCGTGAGCAGTAATGTGGAGCAGGACGTGAGCGAAATGCTGACGTCTGAAATTTCAGTGAAGGCGCGGGATGCCTTGGCGGCCTTGCGAAAGGTCGGCAAGGTATCCAAAGGCCTCAGTAGTCCCTGCCAAAGGGACATCAAGGCAGGCACCGCCTTCCTGGAGGAGGCCGTAGAGTCGCTTCTTAGGCGCTCAGAGACGGAGGAGATACGGAGGTTACAGTCCGTAGTCTCCCGTCTCTCGGCCCGAATGTCCGAGCTCGAAAGAGAATATATGGACTACCGGGCCGAAGTCGCGAAGGAGCGACTACAGAATGAGGTGAGGTCTACGCAGCCGGAGTCTGCCTCGGAGCTCGTACGTATCATCCGCATCCGAAGAATATGCCATTCAATAAGGCTAGGTTAGATAATTCATATCCGGGCGTTGGGTTGGCATAATTAACAACTAAACGATCACAAAGTGATAAAAATCTAATTAAAGTATTACAATTACCATCAAACTCAGGTACCAACCTTAGTGCTTTGACAATTTTATTAATAATTTCGTCCTGATTGACGACGCCTTGCTGCTCCATTATTAAATCTAAGTTACCTACGTCTAAGTTACGAAAAGTGTCCCTCTGCGCGATGCGGGAGGACGATCGTGGACTTAGGGGTTCGATACCCCTGCAGGATCGCGATGATCGTGGGTGGAAAATTTTGAAGGAAGTAGCGACCGACTATAGAGAATTTGTGCAACTCACATATACATATCGGTGGCTCCTCGTAGTATCGATTTCTGGATACTCAGGATCTCCAACGGCTGCTCTCGGTTCTCCTTTGATTGCCGACGATGCACGTTAAAACGTGGACAGCGCGCGCGCGTGTCCAACAGGATCGTGGAATAGCTTACACGCACTGACTCGACAATCCTACCGACTGCGCCAATTACGAGATGGGCAGCGGTGGAGTCCAAAAAAAACCAATTAAATATAATAAAAGATTTATTACGAGTTACAATAATTAACTTAATTACTAAGACTTATAATTAGGATGTCCTAACGTCCCGATGTTAGGTGACAAAAGGCGCCGCGGAAAGCGGGCGATCAGTTTTTATTAATTGATGAAGCGGAGTTGCATAATCGAAGTACGGCGAAATCGAATGACGGTGCGCTGTATGTTAGAGTTGTATCTAAGGGCATCTTCAGATATAACATCTGTGTCAAGTGTCAACTGTTTGTAAAAATGTTTTGTTCGTATTACAAGTACTGTATGGTGCCCCAGTGTAAAAGCACGACGATAAAAACGTCAGACAAATTATTTATATATGTTCCAAATCAACCCACACAGACAAAGTGGTTAAGACTTGCTTGCAGGAGTGATGCTCATTGTTTATCAATATCAAAAAGTAATAGGATGTATTTTTGTGAAGATCATGTAAGTACTACACATAATATAATCTACTTAGGTAATGTAAATGTAAAATAAAACTAATGTATTTTGTTCAAGAATTTGAGGTTAGGTATTTTGTTTTAGGTTTATGATTTAGATTATTTTTAAGTACTATATTAATTAGTATATTCATGTATCAGCCTTCAATAACTGCTATTAATTTACCAAATTATAAACCATCATCATGTATCATCCTCCATCATTAATAAATTGTAAAAATACTTAATGTAGAAATGGCTCAAAGGCCAAGGAGCCATGCCACAAAATTGATAAAAAAAAAATTGCAGAGCGTGACGTAATATTTTCCGATTGGTGTTTGTCATCACGTGACTGAATGCCTATTTTTTTCGAATTTATTTTCTAAAAATATTAATAATCTTTAACTTTTATGAGAAATAAACTGGTTTTTTCTTATCTACGTCTCTTCATTTACATGTAGAAACTATGTAAAAACCAAGCAATTTGTTGTTAGTGGACACAAGCCTATTGCCTTTTAGGTCTATCTCTAATATTTACAAAACGCCTGAAGGAAATTCCTTTTGGCCACAAGCTTTCATCGAGAAACATATTTTCATCGTATTTGCTCACAAAAAACTTAAAGGCGCTATAGTTCATTTCCTTTGCCATTTTAATTTTAATAGGCGCCACTTCCTCTTGAACTTTTGCTTTAATGTACTCCACAACATCCGCCTCCGAAGCGTCTTTATGAACATTTGTAATAAAGAGTGGTATGTTGGTGTCCGCAGCTTTAAATTTGCTGTTTCTGTTCGAAATCATTGTAAAACGTAGCGAAATCCAAAGTTGTCATCGTGCTCGATAGATGGCGTTGGGCTCGAAATAGATCGCGCTATGGTTTCGTTACCAACATTTAGAAGGATCACGAAATTATTTTGTTTAATAAACCAGCTTAGATCAGTAAACAGTTGAGGTTTTATTCAAATCCCTTTAACTAGTTTACACACCAGGACAACATTTTAATTATCATTTGATGGTAGTTAAACATTGGTCCATCGACCCTGGATATCAGACCCAGAACTGTCTGAGTTTTATAGTTCAAGCGGTGTTATATTTACACCGCACGCCAACGTACTCGCAGTGGATCGCTGCAATAAGAGTACCGGGCACCCCGCAGAGGCAGCGACAGCATTGTCCAAAGCGGATCAAGCTTATCAGCAGCGAGTAATTTTAAGAATTCCACGGAACGCTAAAGAGGGCGCAACTGTTACCATAACAGCATACCAGTTCTTCGAGTGTAGAGGTTGCAATAACTTTACACGCACTAGCAAAGCAGTACAATACGACGCTGACGACATCAAGGGAGTTTAGCGCAGGACAGCGCCACAGAGGGCGCCACCAGTACAGCACCAGTTCAACCTTCATGTGTTTGTGTGAGTGAAGTGCATCGCGTGAGCACATTCATATTAATATTAACAGTGACATTAAACAAGTAAAATATTAACTTTAAAATTTAAATATATTGCGTATTTAAATTTAAGATTTGAGCAGAATATTTTAACTTAGAAAATTTTAGAATCAATTTGTAGTATTTGTTTTAGATTTGTGCATGTTAGTTAAGGACTTAGAATAGTTTTATAAAAAACGAGGGAACGGGGAATCCATGCCCGTTTTCGGCTAAGGCATTAATTGTTTTAAAACACTTGTAAAATTTTAGTAATTGATTGGAACTTCGAATATTTCCGTCAATACGCGAATTGTAATTGTGTTTAGTTCTAGTTTAGTTTATTTATCGTAAGAAATTCTTACATGTTTTTAAACACTTGTTGAATTGTTTACATTTGGTTTGCTTATTAGCCTATAGCCTATTTATACCTTGCACTTAATTTATGAAATATTTATTTAAATTAACTTTAAAGCAACTTTCTTGTACTATTTACAGTTTTACAGTTTTATTTTACGGTTTTTAATTATCAATTATGGACGTATTGATTAATGTATTAAAGGGTTCTCAAAATGTGATAACCAAAGGTTTTACAAACTTTAAAAAATGTCCAAAAGAAAGACTAACTATAGAATACATAGAAACTAGACAGGAATTGTTGGAAAAGGAATGGACAGCGTTTAAAAACAGTAATACAAGACTTAACGAGAATTTTAAATTAGAGGATATTGATCAAAAGGTTACTGATATTTATGACATGACTGAAGACATTTATATAAGTTACAAATGTTTAATGAAAACAACGTATAACAAAATTAAAGGTGCAAACGAACCAACACAACAAAACAATGGTTCCAGCAATATAGTTAAGTCCTCCGCGTCTTTAGTGAAATTGCTAAAGATTGCCATTCCAACATTTTCTGGGAAATATGGAGAGTGGACTACATTTCATGATCTTTTTGTTTCATTAGTCCATAAAAATGATATGTTAGATAATGTTCAAAAATTGCATTACTTAAAAAGCCACCTCACTGGTGAAGCGGAGCAATTGATTCGATATAATCCAATAACTGAGGCCAATTACAGTCAGTGCTGGGATCTATTAGTTAAGCGTTATAGCAATAAAAGATATCTCGCGAACTGTATTTTAAAAAGGTTATTTGGTCTAAGGCCTCTGCCTCGAATTTTGCGGGCAGCGGGGCGGCGGCGGTGGCGGCGCGGGAGCGGCAGGATCTTATGCATAAAATCAAATGGAACGGTTCTCGAAAACAGCGGCGTGGCAGCGGCGCGGGGGCGGGCAACGAGCGGTGCACTCCAGTCAAGCGGTGACCGCCCGCGTTGCGCGTCTACATTGTAGTATAGTGTTGTACATTTTTTTTGTGACGTATCAAAATGTTTTCGGACGTGCAAGAGCAAATCATTTCGGCAATCTTTGAGAGGACACCCATATGGAACAGCAAAGATGTGAACCATAAAAATAGAAGAATAATTAACCAATTATGGAAAGAAATAATAAACGAACTGAATATTCAAAGTAAATATAAAAATGATTTATTATGTCAAATACAATATTTATTATGTTTTACAAATTGATTAGTAACTAATGCGATTATTTACAAAATATTCTTTGATTTTTTCACGACAACACAACCACGAAAACAACACTACACAGCTATAGTGCCGCGCGATCTGCCCGCTGGTTTGGAGAACAGGTATGCGTTGCCCGCCCCGCTCCCGCGCCGCCACCACCGCCGCCCCGCTGTCCGCAAAATTCGAGGCAGAGGCCTAAAGCGTATACACATTGAATCGGGTTCACTATTAAAAGAACTTTTAGACACCACCAGTGACTGCTTAAATGCATTATCAAACTTAGGTATCAATGTGAGTACATGAGATATCATTATCATACATATAGTAACATTCAAGTTAGACACGGAAACACGTAAGCAATGGGAATTAAGTGTCAGTAATAACGACTAGCAACCATTTACCTACCTTTGAACAATTCAAAGTCTTTATTGAGAACCGGATCCGCGCGTTGGAGTGCATAGAGCCAAAAAGAAGTTCAGTTCAACAGGTCAATCTTCATAGTTCACAAAGCTATGCACTCAAAGCCATGGTAGCCACCAGTTCCTCACTTATAAAATGTGAATTTTGTTCCGAAACTCATAAACTTTGTTTTTGCAAAAAGTTTACCAAACAGTCTCTAGAATTTAGGCGTGATTTCGTTGTCAAAAACAAAATCTGCATCCAAATGGAGACCCAGAGAATAAAGGTCAGGAGGCTATCGATGACACTAGTGACAATCCGATAGTTGCATGCTTGTCTACAGGCAAGGTCTACAAACCCAGACAGGTATTACTAGCCACCGCGTTAGTAAATGCCGAGTCCAATACAGGTGAGTTACAAACCATTCGAGCCTTGATAGATCAAGGCTCACCGGCATGTTTCATTACAGAGGCTACCGTACAATTTTTAAGTCTGAAGAAAATACCAGTTAAAGGTGTCGTTTCAGGTGTAGGAGACACTAGACCAACTGTAGCGAACCACATGGTACATTTGACGATTAAATCAATGGTAGATCATGATTGTCAAGTACCAATAAGTGCTTATGTTTTACGCAAAATCACATCCTACTTACCTGAGCGAAATATAAATGCAAGTTCACTGGATTGGATCGAGAGCAAAGAGCTGTGTCTTGCAGACCCCAAGTTCAGTACACCCAATAAGATAGACATTTTATTGGGTGCAGATGTGTACTGCTATATTATTAAAAAAGGTATGATGAAGAGTCCATCAGATACTTTGATAGCACAGAACACGAGTTTAGGGTGGGTCATTTCTGGTATAGCTGGTTCACACAATGAAAGGATATACAAATGTAAGTGTGCATTGTACACAAGTCGATGACGATAATCTCTTACAAAAATTTTGGGAGATTCAAGAACAAACTAGTACAAAGAAAATATTTCATCCAGACGAGATAAAATGCGAAGAGTTCTATAGTAAGACCACTGAAAGAGATGAAACCGGCAGATACATTGTGAGGTTAACATTCCGAGATGAGGACTCTGCTTGTAAGGCCGGAAGGTCACGCATGATAGCTGAAAATAGATTGAGGTCATTGGAAAAAAGATTAAGTAAGAACACAGAGTTAAAGAACCAATATAAAGAGGTAATAAATGAATACTTACTGCTCGGGCACATGCGACCTGTAAAGGAAGAAGATAATAAAAAGAATGAAGCGGTGTACTTACCTCATCATGCCGTGCTAAGAAATGACAAGACCACGACAAAGGTTCGCGTAGTATTCAACGCCTCCCAAAAGAACAAAAATGGAGTTTCTCTTAATGATACACTACTGGTTGGACCAACTCTGCAATCGGACTTAAGGCATACCATTTTAAAGTGGAGGGTATACTACATTGGTATTGTGGCGGATATAATAAAAATGTACCGCCAAGTCAGAATAGCCGACGAAGACGCTATATTTCAGCGTATACTCTGGCGAGACAATCCCGAAGAGGCCGTCAGAGATTATGAGCTTCTTACAGTTACCTTCGGAACAGCGTCGGCACCATACTTGGCAGTCAGAACTCTTCATCAAGTTGTATATGATGAGGGCGATGAAATATGCAATGGCAGCAGATAGAGTTTTGACTAGCTTTTATATGGACGATTTGATGACTGGATGCAGTTCAGTCAAAGAAGGCTTAGAAATATATAAACAGATTACGAAATTATTAAACAAGGGTGGCTTTTCCCTACAAAAATGGAATAGTAATCATCAACAATTATTAGATGAAATCAGTTCAATAAAAATAATCTATATATCAGGGCCTAAACTATAAGGGTTAGAAACTTGAAATTTTGCACAGGGATTCCTTTTATAACGTAGGGGAGCACTAAGAAAGGAATTTTGAAAATTCACCCCCTAAGGGGGTAAAAAGGGGGTTTGAGGTTAGTATGTAACTTTGCTGTTTTTGAAGTTATTCAATTGAAATTCAGTTTGAAGGTTTTTCATTGAAAGTTATGAAACGCGTGTAAAATATTTTTTCAAAAATCATCCTTTAAAGGGGTAAAATGGGGGTGCAAAGTTAATATGAAATTTCTTTGATTTTCAATGAAACTTGGCGAGTGTAGTTTTTTATGACGTAGGCATCCGATAAGAAAGGATTTTCCGAAATTTTGCCCATAAGGGGGGGGGGGATAGGGGGACCAAGTTTGTACGAGACAACGTGATTCCTTGGTCCAAGGGCCTAAACTATAAGGGTTAGAATCTTGAAATTTTGCACAGGGATTCCTTTTTTATCGTAGGGGAGCACTAAGAAAGGAATTTTGAAAATTCACCCCCTAAGAGGGTAAAACGGGGTTGTAAGGTTAGTATATAACTTTGCTGTTTATGAAGTTATTCAATTGAAATTCAGTTTGAAGGTTTTTATTGAAAGTTATGAAACGCGTGTAAAATATTTTTTCTAAAATCATCCTTTAAAGGGGTAAAATGGGGGTGCAAAGTTAATATGAAATTTCTTTGATTTTCAATGAAACTTGGCGAGTGTAGTCTTTGTATGACGTAGGCATCCGATAAGAAAGGATTTTCCGAAATTTTGCCCATAAGGGGGGGGGGATAGGGGGACCAAGTTTGTACGAGACAACGTGATTCCTTGGTCCAAGGGCCTAAACTATAAGGGTTAGAATCTTGAAATTTTGCACAGGGATTCCTTTTTTATCGTAGGGGAGCACTAAGAAAGGAATTTTGAAAATTCACCCCCTAAGAGGGTAAAACGGGGGTTTAAGGTTAGTATGTAACTTTGCTGTTTATGAAGTTATTCAATTGAAATTCAGTTTGAAGGTTTTTATTAAAAGTTATGAAACGCGTGTAAAATATTTTTTCTAAAATCATCCTTTAAAGGGGTAAAATGGGGGTGCAAAGTTAATATGAAATTTCTTTGATTTTCAATGAAACTTGGCGAGTGTAGTCTTTGTATGACGTAGGCATCCGATAAGAAAGGATTTTCCGAAATTTTGCCCATAAGTGGGGGGGGGGGGGGGGTAGGGGTACCAAGTTTGTACGAGACAACGTGATTCCTTGGTCCAATCTACTTCAAATTTTGCATAAACATTCTTTAACAGAATTGATGGAAGACGTATTTCGTATTTTATCGAAATTCAATCCCTGACGGGATTAAAAAGAGATAGAGAATTATGTTGGAGGTGATATCAATACTCCTTAGTGCTTTTGATTTAAATTACTTTTTATTTTGACACATGCTTCAAAACTCAATCCGATTTTATTCAAAAGAGGTTGAACTCACATAAAAGCTTGACGCAATGCAAATATTTTATACTCCTTAAAATTGGAATTTCTGTTTGTAATTTCATATATAAAAGTATAGATACGGTAATTACACAAAAAAATAATTTCTAAAATGTTTGTCTGTCTCTCTCTTCGTTCCTTCTAATTGCTGCAACAGCTGGACCGATTTTGTAGGGACTTTCACCACCGTTATAAGGAGTAACTTAGGCTACTTTAATTTAAGAACAAGAAACGAATTAAAGTTCCGTATGACTTAAAAACGCGGGACCTGACCAATGCATGAATATGAACATTAAATTTTTCGTTAAATTTTACGCGGACGAAGTCGCGGGTAACAGCTAGTTCTTATATAGCCAAAGCCAACTGTATGGAATAGCGGGACATGCTGCAGTAAGAGAGCCTATAAATCGGGCAAAATCTGTTATTCCAATTATTCTTGAATCACTTAATCCGTTTCATTACTTTTATGATTTTGTCTTTTTGAGTCGGTTCATTTTAAAGTCATGGACGTAGAATCTAAAATATAACCTAGAAATTTACAATTTGTTTTGCGTATGTAATGAATGGAGACTAAAAAATAGGCCTCCTTGAGGTCAATATTATTCCTGTGACAGCCTTGAAATAATTGTTTTTTAGCAGTTCTTACATCTTTCATTTTAACATGTTTAAAAAAGAAAAAAAAGTCAAAGTGTCAACAGCTAAATTTAAAAGCTCCGTTATTTTATTATTTTAAAAATAATTTAAGTTATTATATGTTGTGTTATATCTAAAACAATAGTTAACCTCAAGTGCGCTTAATCACTTTCAACTTTCACTTTCATAACACTATTTGAACACTTATTAATTCAACCACCATGGATCTGTATGCGAAGCTGAGTAGCTGCATGGAGGAGCTGACCTCCACCTTCACATCAAGAATGGCACAGTATGAGGAGGACCTGAAGAATGCCAGCAACGAAGCTGCAACCCACAAGACTATTGCAGGCTTGTCCCGTGAGTTCACTGAATTCAAGGGCTTGGTCTGGAAGACAATGAGCGCTCTTAGGTCTCAGATGGAGTTATTGATGGTAGGTCTTGATCGGCATGAGATGGCATCCCGTTCTAAAGTTCTACTTCTCCATGGCATTCCGGAGGACAAAGGTACAGACTCATTAAAGCAGTTCCTTAATGTTGCTTCTAGTAAGATGGACATGCCTCAGATTACATCAAGTCACATTATATCTTGGCATCGCCTGGGGAGGAACCTAAACAAGCCTCGCCCAATTTTAGTGCGTTTTGAGAGCCGTATCCTTCGCAATGATGTGTGGCATAATAAGGGCAGGTTGAGGGGTTCTGGACTGATACTTTCAGAATTCCTCACAAAACCCAGACATGATGTATTTATGCACGCTCGTCAACACTTTGGGGTGAAGCAGTGCTGGACTTCTGATGGCAAGATCGTCATCCAGGTGTCAGAAAAATCCCGTCGCTAGATTGAGTCTGCGACTGAACTCCATGCACTGACAGAACAGTGTCCCAGGCCTGAAACATCGTCGGTCAACACTGGTGTCGCAAATAAGGTATCGCAACCCAGCAAATCGTCTTCGGCTGCTGATAAGAGGACTCGCAAGTTGGCTAAGTGATCCAACTGCCTACGTCAGATGCAGATAGTTTAACTTTTAATTTTTTTTTTATTTGATGTCGGTATATTTATTCATTAGTCCGTAATTCACATATAAAGCCATTTGACAGGAGTGACAGCTGACATAAGTAGTGTTAGAGTAGATATGTTCGGATACACATGCCACTTTACTTGGCTTAAAGTCTTTTTTAACCGACTTCAAAAAGGAGGAGGTTCTCAATTCGTCGGAATCTTTTTTTTTTTTTTTTTTTTATGTATGTTCACGAATTGCTTCGAAACGCCTGGACTGATTTGCAAAATTCTTTTTTTGTTTAAAAGGGTAGACTTCACAGATGGTCCTATTGTAACCACATCAGGATCTGATGATGGGATCCCAGGAAAATCGAGGGCAACCCTCAAATTTTATAGGCAATTATCACATTTTCAATATATTTACTATAATTGTTCTAGTATTTGCGTCTGATAATCATCATTTGATGTTGATGAGCTGATGATGGAAGGTAGAACTCCTCAACAGTTAAGAGTTAAAAGAAAATTCTTTCAGTTATAGGCATTTATTACATTTACATGTATTCTTCGAAGCTGTTCAAGTATTTGCATCTGAAAATCACCATCTCATGTAATGATCTGATGATGGAAGGTACAACTCCTCAACGGTTAGGAGTTGAAGGAAAAATCTTTCATAATCATAAGTATATATGGATCGATAGTTGTATTCTTTCAGGCTATTAGATTAACCTGATATGAAAAGTTTAATATATACAACACTAAAAAGAAAAAAATAAATTAACTTTTAAAAAAAAGAAAAACCAACTTCAAAAACTAAAAAGCAAAAATTAACTTCATACAGTTTTACCTTTTTTTAGTTTTAAAGGTATGAAGTCGGTGCCGATGATGTGGTGGTTTTAACCACCCCGCTCAAGGTCACTCGCGGTGAGTGTACTTACTATTACGTTTAGCTTGGCACCGACTTCATACCTTTAAAACTAAAAAAAGGTAAAACTGTATGAAGTTATTTTTTGCTTTTTAGTTTTTGAAGTTGGTTTTTCTTTTTTTTATTAGTTTTAAAGGTATGACGTCGGTGCCGATGATGTGGTGGTTTTAACCACCCTGCTCAATGTCACTCGCGGTGAGTGTACTTACTATTACGTTCGGCTTGGCACCGACTTCATACCTTTAAAACTAAAAAAAAGGTAAACTGTATGAAGTTATTTTTTGCTTTTTAGTTTTTGAAGTTGGTTTTTCTTTTTTTTAATATCCACAATAATTATGTTGTGAATTTATGAGTATGGTAACATTGGTTTTTGATATATTTTTTATTTCTTTTTCTTGTTTTGTGTGTTTACAGGCAACCGGCAAGTGCACTGAGGTTAAAATGTTAATAACAAACTAATTGAATAGTACTTTTCAGGTAATATTTATTTCGTATATTTATATTACTCAATTTATATATTTTGATTGATGATTTTGATGACAGTTTTGCTTCCTGTTTATCCTCTGGTACAGACCGAAGTTTTGCTAGATCCTCGGAGACTTTAACACTTACTTGATGAAAGATGATTGGCGCAGCCGTAAACTTCAGTCCCTTGTCTCTTCTGTTAAAATGCAAATTCTTCCTCTAAATGCTACTCACAGGGTCCCTCACTGCTCACCTTCTCTCTTAGACCTAATTATTGTCTCTGACCCTAACAAAGTAGCTACGCATGGACAACTTTTTGCTTTATTTTCTTATCATGACCTAGTGTTCCTTTCCTATAAAATACGTCCTCCTAAACGCAAGGCCAAATATCTTTTACTTCGTTCTTTTAAAAACATTGATTTGGAGCGCTTGGGTATGGACGCGGACAGCATTGACTTGTCTTCGGTTTACTGCTGCAATGATGTGGATGGCAAAGTTACAGCATTCAATAATATAATGCTGGATTTATATAATATACATGCTACGCTCAAAAGAGTAAAAGTTAAGCATTTGCCAGCGCCCTGGTTATCAACAGCCATTAAAGCACTAATGGCCAAAAGGGATAAAGCTAAGCGGAGGTATAGAAATATGCCTTCGGAGGAACACTGGGACTTATAACAAAGACTTCGCAATCGCTGCAGTCGTATGTGTAGAGACGCTAAAAGACACCACATTCACAGTTCGATACAAAATCTTAATACATCTTAAGTATGGCAATTTCTCAAGTGGTATTGGAATAGTCTCACCTAGCAGCAGTGCAGATATAGACCTCAATGTGCTCAATGCAAATTTTTGTACGCCCCCAATTACCCTTGATATAAATATTAAGTCTTCAACTTTGAAATATCTATCTGATCTTCCTCTGCCACTAAATACTTCGTTCAGTTTCCACTCAATTGTTGAGCAAGACGTTAAGAAATCTATATTATCCATTTCTACAAAAGCGGTAGGTGACGACGGTCTCCAACCTCAAATGTGTATTCCCATCCTGAACCCGAAGGCCCTCGATCCGCTATACCGGTGGCGCAAGGAGGCGCTGAGGCGGGGGGAACTGCCGTTGCCTCGTGAGACTGAGGCGCGGCGCTCTGAGCTCCACCAGATCCTAGTGGCCGAGTGGAGGATGCGACTTGCGCAACCCAGCGCAGGGCACGCCACGATAGTGGCGGTAAGACCCATCATGGAGGATTGGCTTGAGAGGCGCCACGGCGCCCTCAGCTTCCGGCTGACGCAGGTCTTGTCTGGGCATGGGTGCTTCGGCAAGTACCTGTATCGCATAGGCCGGGAGCCATCGCCCGGTTGTCACCATTGCGTAGGTTGCCCCGAGGACACGGCGCAGCACACACTCCAGGCCTGCCCGGCCTGGACAGAGCAGCGCCGTGAACTCATAGCGGCAGTCGGCGGTGACCTCTCGCTTCCGGCCGTGATCCTATCCATGGTCGGGAGCGAGAACGCGTGGGATGCCGCCGCCTCTTACTGCGAGCAAGTTATGCGCGCAAAAGAGGCGGCGGAAAGGGAGAGAGAAATCACAACCTCTCTCCCGATCCGCAGTAGACGCACCGGGCGCCGGAGGGCGCAAACAGACCTCCGGCCTCCATAAGCTGTGGCCAGCGGGTGGGCGCGACTAGGGGAGTCCGCCGCCCGAACTGGTAATGGCCCCAAGTAGGCGGCTTGCGTGTTCGTCACACGTGCGCCTGCGCGGAGGATGCGAGGCGAGCTGTGCCTCGCTCCTAGCCGGGGTCCAGCGACCAGAGCTGGACCGAAGCCCGCCGGGGTTGTGGTGCATGCTTTTGCGAATCCCATGGCCCCGGCAATAGGGTTGGTGGCGTTGACGGGTGCGGTTTTTTAGTCGGTAAACGCTTAAGCGGAGTCCGACACACCCCGTCGCCTCCCCAGGCGATGGGACGGTCCGTAAAGGATTTTTCCGCACTTAAAAAAAAAAAAAAAAAAAAAAGGGAATAAAAAGACCCGACACACAACGCCACCACCAGCAGGACATTTGAGTGAGCATGACAAGCCCAGACTGCCCGGCAACCGGTAGGCATTTTCAATTTTATAAAAAAAAAAACAACATCAAAGCCAACATCAGTCTCATATTTTACAAGCTATTTTGCTAACTCAGTAACTATTGCGTTAATAAATCATAAATTAAATTAATAAATAATTAGCATGTCAATTTGTAAAAGTGTATAACTAAACATGTCAAATTGTATAAGTGTATAACTGAGCATGTCAAATTGTAAAAATGTATAAATATATCTTTATGTAAAACAAAAGAAGTCAGACCAATAAATACAAATAATAATAATAATCATGAGGCTAGTAAACCTGTGGAGCTGGACTAGCATTTTGCCAAACTTTTTTATCCGCAAGATAATCTTCTAATTTGTAATATGCTTTCTTGCATAGAGTAGACTTAACGATAGATTTAAATTTATTTTCCGGGAGGTTCAAAATTATTTCCGGAATTTTATTATAAAACCTAACACTATATCCCACAAAAGAGGTATGGACTATAGCGAGACGAAGCTGTGGCTGCATTAATTTTGACTTATTTCTAGTATTATAATTATGCAGTTCACATCTTTTAGTATGATGTGATATATTTTTCCTAACGTACATAATATTTTCAAAGATATACTGACAAGGCACTGTCATAATATTTATTTCTTTAAAGAGTTCCCTGAGTGAATCACGACTACTTAGGTTATAAATGGCTCTTATTGCTCTTTTCTGCAGTACGAACACTGATTCTATGTCTGCAGCACGGCCCCACAGCAATATTCCGTAAGACATGATGCTATGAAAGTAGCTATAATAAACGAGTCTTGCGGTTTCTACATCCGTAAGTAGTCTGATTTTTCTAACTGCATAAGCAGCTGAACTCAGGCGTCCCGTCAAAGCCTTAATGTGCGGTCCCCATTGAAGTTTGGAATCTAGTTTGATACCTAAAAATACAGTCTGATCGACGAATTCGAGCTTTTCATTATTTAACATTATATTACAATCATCACTTCTAACATTTGGTAAGGAAAACTTTATGCATTTAGTCTTCTGCCCATTCAATACCAGATTATTAACAATGAACCACTCATGGACCTTTAGAAGGGCGCTATTTACATCGTCAACATTTGGTGAACGTCTATCTAATCTAAAAATTAACGAGGTATCATCAGCAAATAACACCATCCCACATCCATTCTGGCACATATAAGGTAAGTCATTAATATATACCAAAAACAAGAACGGACCCAGGATAGAGCCTTGCGGAACACCCATTTTAATTTTGGAACCGGATGATTTAACTCCGTTTATTTGGACTTTCTGTACTCTACCTTGCAAATATGATTTTATTAATTTTAACGAGTTTAGCTTCAATCCATAATGTTCCAATTTTAGTAGTAGAGTATCATGATCCACGCAATCAAATGCTTTTGAAAGATCACAAAATATGCCAACGGCATCCTGTGACTCTTCCCAAGCATCAAAGATGTGCTTTATAAGCGTCACTCCGGCGTCAGTTGTATTACGCCCTTTGGTGAAACCATATTGCTGGTCATGAAAAAGTTTATGTGTATTGAAATGTGACAACATTTGGTTAAGCAAAATTTTACTAAATACGGGCAGAATGGAAACTGGTCTGAAATTTCCTGGATCTTTAGAATCTCCAGATTTAAATAAGGGTACTATTTTACTGTGTTTCATAAGATCCGGGAAGGTCCCCTGGTCAACGCATTCATTAAATATATTTGCTAGATGGGGTGCTATAGTATCAATTATTCCACTACAAACTTTAAATGATAAACCCCATAAGTCTTCAGTTGTTTTTATTTTTATATCTTTAAAAACTTTAACGACTGACTCTGGACTAATATACCTAAATTTAAAAGTAGCTGGACAGACAGTAACATTCTGTTTAAGTACAGCAACGGAAAGTGCGGAAGAAGAATTTAAACTCTTAGTTATTGTGAGGGGTATGTTCGCAAAATATGTCTCAAATTCTTGAGCTACTTCAAAATTTGTGGTTATAAGACCACGTGCCGTTTGTAGTGCGTTATTGTTATGGCCTCCTTTAGATCTATTATTTTCATTATTTATTATTGTCCAAGTCGTAATCAAGAGATAGTGTTGTTTGCAGACGATACCTCGCTTTTATTTAAACTTAAACGTCAGCAAAGAACTACATACGATGTGGACACTGCTATCTCGAAAGTGGTACATTGGTTCAATGCAAATAATTTACTTTTGAATGAAAACAAAACTAAATGTATTAAGTTTACAACGCCTAACGTCAGACAAGTTAAAACCAGTGTACTAATTAACGGTGGAGAGTTGGATCTTGTAGATACCACTGTATTTCTAGGCATTACCTTAGATGCTAAGCTTCAGTGGGGCCCACATATAGAGAAATTGTCGAAGAAGCTTAGTTCTGCAGCTTATGCCGTTAAAAAAATTCGTAATTTAACGAATATAGATACAGCTCGGTTAGTTTATTTTAGTTATTTCCATAGCGTGATGTCATACGGCATTCTACTGTGGGGGAATGCTGCTGACATCCAAACTATTTTTGTGTTGCAGAAAAGGGCTATTCGATCAATTTATAACTTAAGTCCCAGATATTCACTGAGGGAGAAATTTAAAGAAATTGATATTATGACTGTTCCATCACAGTATATTTACGAAAATCTTTTATATGCTTACAAGAATATCAATCTCTTTGAAAAGCATTATGATATCCATAATATTAATACTAGGAATAAGAATAAATTTGTTGTTCCTGCAACTAGGCTCCAGAAAATCAGTAAATCCTTTAGATGTCAATGCATACGCTTTTATAACAAAATTCCAACCCATGTACAGACATTAAGTCTCAGCAGATTTAAATCCTTTATCAAACAGAAACTTTATACTTTATACGTTAAAAGATTACATGGATGATAAAACTGCTTGGGATTGAATAGTTCTAATGAACCGGGCTATCGAACGTCTTTTACTGTAATTTATTATGATTTGGACATTATTTTTTCATGACATTGATGTTAATTATTATTATTATTATTTATTTATTTTTTGTTGACATTAATTTATATCTTGACATGAATTGTATAGGTATACCTATAGATTTTTAATTATTATTATTATTTGATTTTATTTATTTTATATTTTTGACATTATGTTAATGTTATGTTTTGACATAATTATTTTATATTTGACATTATGTTGATTTTTATGCAATGGGATTATTTATAATATACATATCTATGTGAATGTGAGCACTTTGTAGGTAGATAAACATACGCTTACAAACTAATGTCTGGCGGCTTTGGGTTTTTAAAATGGCCTACGCAAATGTCCCGCTGATCTTGCATAGACGTGCGTCGGGTCGTTAAGCTCCCACAATAATGGTTTGAGCTAAACGATGGCTGACGTATGCGTGCTGTCAGTATGGACAGGTCAACTCAAAGCTGCACTGGTGCTTTCTTCAAAAGGCCATCTCAGACTTTAACCTACATAGTCAGGCTTACATATTGTTACCAAAATGTTTGGACTTTAAAAGAGACCATGATTCTCTGAGTTTGTTTCGGCATTTCTTCTCAGAGGTCGTCAGTTAGGAAATGCCGATGTCAGCTAGATACTAAAAAAAAATGTACATGACTTGTAAAAGTGTCTTTAAAAAGATCTATTTACAGAAATAAACAATCAATCATTCAATCATTCAATCATTCAATCATTCAATCATTCAATCATTCAATCATTCAATCATTCAATCATTCAATCATTCAATCATTCAATCATTCAATCATTCAATCATTCAATCATTCAATCATTCAATCATTCAATCATTCAATCATTCAATCATTCAATCATTCAATCATTCAATCATTCAATCATTCAATCATTCAATCATTCAATCATTCAATCATTCAATCATTCAATCATTCAATCATTCAATCATTCAATCATTCAATCATTCAATCATTCAATCATTCAATCATTCAATCATTCAATCATTCAATCATTCAATCATTCAATCATTCAATCATTCAATCATTCAATCATTCAATCATTCAATCATTCAATCATTCAATCATTCAATCATTCAATCATTCAATCATTCAATCATTCCATCATTCAATCAATCATCAATCATTCATTCATCATTCATAGATTTTTTAAATATTTCGGTCGAGATTCACATTCCAATAATTAAGTTTAACACTAATCCGGAGATAAATTTTTCACCTAAACCGTACTAGAATTCACTATTATCAAAATTAGTAGCAGAAAGACATCTTGCACTTTCTAAGTTCAGACGCAATCCTACACCCTTCAATTTCAATAGCTTACAAAAGAAAATTAAGGAGGTTCAATGTTAAAGTAATGGAGGTGCACCGAAATACTTTATTAGTAAGGAGAGGTCATAATATATGATTTATTTAACAAATTAACACCAGTAAAGTTTAGCACTAGACTACGTATGTTCAAAAGATCCAGTATTTTATTCCCATAATCCAGAACTTGAGGTAGGTATTTCGGTAAACGAGTTAGATAGTTGTATTCGACAAAAAGATACTACCCCTGTGACTAATAATATTTCGTATTCCATGTTAAAACAATTACCGGATAATGGTAAATTAATTTCGAGTAAATTTTATAATACATTTCTCACGACAGGTTTTGTGCTGCAGTGGCGTAATATTAATATTGTGCCGCTACCTAAACCAGGCCGGAAACAGCAAGCATTACGACCTATTTTTATGATGTCATGCCTATGTAAGGTATTTCATATTTAATGTACTCATTAATAGGATTGAATGGTTCATTGAGAAAAATAATATGCTTTCTTCTAATACTTCCGGTTTCAGAAAGTGTCGTTCTACATTAGATAATTTAGCGAGTTTAGTAACTAATATACAGTTGGGTTTTTATAAGAAACTATCTACTATAGCCTGCTTTATCGATATTGACAATGCCTATAATAACGTTAACTTAGAAAGATTGGTGTTAGTTATGGACCAGATCGGTCTAGGCACAAAAATATGCACATATGTTTGGATTTTTTTAAAGAGCGTAATTTAACTATAAACGTAGGCCAGAACTCCTATATAAGCAGAAAATCATTTTATGGGTTAGCTCAAGGCAATCTTTTTCCCCTATTTTCTTTAATATTATAACTTTGCATGTTTGTAAATCTATAACAGATGTTTGTATTTCTCAATACGCAGATGATTTCATAATTTATGTGGCGTGTCGGCGTATTGAAGAGGGGAGACTCAGATTGTAGGCAGCTCTAAACAAATTAATTAATATTCTCTCTATATGTGGCCTAGAAAGCTCTCCGCAAAAAAGTAAAATATGTGTATTCCACAATAAATTTGTACCAGAACCCATTAGTCTCGTAATAAATGGTATAACGTTACAATTGGTCGATACTGTCAAGTACCTAGTCTTTGGCTAGATAGGAAGCTACGTTGGGGAAAACAAATAAATGAGTTTAGAGAAAGAACCTTGAAAATTAATTATTAATGTTTTTAATTTTTTTACGGGGGCAGGTTGGGGTATTCATCCCACTAATATGAGACGTTTATAAATATTGTTCATTCGTAGTCGACAGGACTATGCCAGTTTTCTGTATGGAAACAGTTGTAAGACACACACTACCAAACGAGACAAACTGCAAAACCAATGTATGCGTGCCGTCGGTGGGTTCATAAAAACTACACCTGTACACGTCATGGAATGCGAATTACATCTACAGCCTTTATGTGCGCGTCGCCACTATCTCGCAGGTAAATTTTGGTTAAAGGCAAAATCTTTTTCTAATCCGTAGTTAATACTTAGTTAAACTTAAAATCCGTAGTTCAACTTTTAGATGAGTTAAATAATTCATATTAGAAATGTAAAGAAAAACTTATTTTATTTTCAGTTCATAACAATTTAAAAAACAAGACCTTACATACACCGTGAAATTGTATAGGTCTATGGATCGAAAATTTTGGACTCTCTATCAATAATGGAATCCATTTATGTGAAATTTAAATAAAATAAAGATATTTTTTTTATAAAAAATGTGACAGATATACAAAAAACTAGAACGAAACCAGGATACATGGTAACGCCACTAAATTTAACGTACTACGATTACTACGATCGATATCATTCAATGTTACTCACACATAGGTACACAACTAACACAACTAAGCAGTAAAGCATGCCGACAAAGACATAAAAGCCGCCCGCGCTCGCTGCCGCTAACTTACCTACACATTTGCCGACAATCGACTCGGACGCACTACCTATTATTACTTACCACGCTGCGCGGCGGCGGCGCCGCAGTGTCGCCGCCGGCGGCGTGCGGGGCGGGCGCTAGTTCTGCTGCAACTCGCGCGCGGTAAGGTGCATGCAACCTTACTTTGTCACGATTTACGTTGTCACGCGAAAATGTGTCGTCAGTACGAATATATGAACGCGAAGTACTTAGCAATTGTTCAGCTGTATGTACTGTTCACATTAATGGACTCTCGTGAATCCATACTAAATACGGGAAGACCATCACCAAGTTCAGTTTAGTGCTAATGTGTAGGCAGTTATTATAATGGCCAATTAATAGTGACTATTTTCATTGAACGCTATCTAACAGCTCGTTTTTAGACATGTTATAAACGATAATATCGGAGCTGGCTGTTAGATGATATCCCTGTAGCGTACTTAGCAGGGATTTACTATCAGCATGATGGCTGCCCCGCTCATTATTCAAGTGTAGTGCGTGCCTACCTAAACACTCAGTTCGGTGATAGGTGGATAGGCCACGGCGGCGGTCCCGTGGCTTGGCCTGGCCGCCTAGGAGCCCGGACTGAACGCCTTTGGACTTTTTCTTGTTGTCGGAAATCAAAAGACTTGTTTATACCCGTGAACATGAAAATCGTGACGAGTTACGCAGTGCGATAGTGGACGCCTTTGATAGAATGAAAAGTGACAGAGACACGTTAAGAAAGCTAAAAGACAATAGTAAAAACTAAAAAGCAAAAAATAACTTCATACAGTTTGACCTTTTTTTTAGTTTTAAAGGTATGAAGTCGGTGCCAAGCCAAACGTAATAGTAAGTACACTCACCGCGAGTAACCTTGAGCGAGGTGGTTAAAACCACCACATCATCGGCACCGACTTCATACTTTAAAACTAAAAAAAAGGTCAAACTGTATGAAGTTATTTTTTGCTTTTTAGTTTTTGAAGTTGGTTTTTCTTTTTTTTTAAAGTTAATTTATTTTTTTCTTTTTAGTGTTCCATATATTAAACTTTTCATATCAGGTCAATCTAACAGCCTGAAAGAATACAACTATCGATCCATATATACTTATAATTATGAAAGATTTTTCCTTCAACTCCTAACCGTTGAGGAGTTGTACCTTCCATCATCAGATCATTACATGAGATGGTGTTTTTCAAATGCAAATACTTGAACAGCTTTGGAGAATACATGTAAATGTAATAAATGCCTATAACTGAAAGAATTTTCTTTTAACTCTTAACTGTTGAGGAATTCTACCTTCCACCATCAGCTCATCAACATCAAATGATGATTATCAGACGCAAATACTGGAACAATTTCAGTAAATATATTCAAAACGTGATAATTGCCTATAAAATTTGAGGGTTGCCCTCGATTTTCCTGGGATCCCATCATCAGATCATGATGTGGTCACAATGGGACCAACTGTGAAGTCTACCCTTTTAAACAAAAAAAGAATTTTGCAAATCGGCCCAGGCGTTTTTAAGTAATTCGTGAACATACATAAAAAAAAAAAAAAAAGATTCCGACGAATTGAGAACCTCCTCCTTTTTGAAGTCGGTTAATAAAACGGGCACGTTTGTGTATTGAACGCGGCGGACTCCACTTCGTCGTCGTAAATAAACTTTTAGCAGGTAACTTGTATGTAAAGTTGTTTATTTTGTAAAAAGCTCCAATTTTTTAAATACGCCTGAAATACAAGGTGTCACGAGTTCGATCCTCGCTCGGATTTTTTTTATGATCTGCAGGTAATTGTTCTGTGTGTGTTAACTTGTTGCTTGAGGTAAAGTTTAAAAAAAAATTAAAGTTTTTTTAAAGCTATTGTAATACCCACTTAATTTTTAATCCCTTTTATTGAATTGGAATGTAGGTTTTACGTTTCTATCTGCTGATTCGCTAAGCGCCTACAAACGCCTATAAACCTGTCATATTTCAATTTATACCTAGATAGGTGTAAGTAGATACTTGCCATCAATTTCGTCGCCATCTGCATCGTATTGCTAAATACCTACAATTTATTTCAATAATAAAATGAGATCAATAAAGTACTGACCTACTAGCTTTTAAATAACGCGTAAGTACTTATTAGTACTTATTTGCTCGGACAGCCGTACCAGCTGCCTGGCGTTCAGGTCATTGAACCCGCCGCCGCGCCACCCGCGCCGCGCGTCATTGATAAGTAGCGAGTTGGCGACTGCGGCCGATTTTGAATGAAATTTAGGTACACTACTACTAGCAAACTCGATCAAGTGAAAACATTCTTTTCACTTGCCAACTTTTTTATTATAAACAGTAGAGTTAATCTAAGACTTTTTTTGTTCTACTAATTATCATAAGTTTCCCACATTTCGGTTCCAAAACGACACGGTACAATTTCACGGTGTATAAGTAACCAATTAAATATGTTCAAGTTAAGTACCTGGGTGAGTAATATGCATCTAACGGATATAATTAAATGTAACATTGAAGCCGTAAGAAAAAAAAATTATATAGGTAGTTCATGTTTTTTACAGGATGTTTGTAACAATTTGATAGCAAATAATTAATCTAATTATTACAAAATTTACACAGATGGCTCAAACTACAACAATTGTAGTGGATTAGCTATTTTTGACCCACAAACAAACAGTTCAGTCAAATTAAGAACTGACACCAACATTTCTATAATGTCAATAGAATTTATCGCTATTTCGGAGGCTTTGTCCAACATACAGTCTTTTAAATCAGGTAAATATGTTATTCTGATGGATTCTAAAAGTCATTGAAAATTAAAACTACTTTTTACGGATTCTATCGTGGTATATTGATATTATTTTAACCCGACGTTTCGGATCCTTTACAACATCCATGGTCACGGGCCGACTGAGTTGTTGGTCGTCTTGAAGTTATAATTACTAACAGCTACCTTACATTTTTAATTATTGACAATCCGATTTACACAGCACGAGCTCACCGTGTCCTTCGGTCGTGCAGTTTTGTTGTTGGATTTAGATTTAATAGAATCTATGATGGGGTTATAATCCCCAGCCATCTTCACTATTGAAATTTGGGTGTTCAATAGCCTCACGAATCATCCTGGGTAGGAATCGGTTTTCTTTTGCGAGGACTTGTGGTTTATCAAATCTGATGTAATGCTTGTCTATGGTATGTTCACAAACTGCTGACTTCTTGGCACGGCGGTGTTTAACATCAGCGATGTGTTCTTTTACGCGGATCCCTATGCTTCTTTTTGTTTAGCCTATGTAAGAGAGACCGCAATCACAATCAAGCTTGTAAACTTCTGCATCTTGTAGAGGTATGTGACACTTGACCGATGGTAAAAACTGACTAATCTTCTTCAGCGGCTTGAAGTAGGTTTTGATTGAAGCGCGCTTCAAGATATAGCCTATCTTGTCCGTGACTCCTCTTAAATATGGTAATACAGCAGGCAAGCGCTCAACTGTGGCACGTTTCACGCGGTTTCTATGATGAGGGTGCGGTGATGAAATGAAATGATGATGATGAAATATGTGTATTTGTAAAGAAATACCCGAACTTTTATGAGAATTTTGGGGATAACATTAACAGCCGCACCCGACATAAGGATAGACTGCGTCTGCCTCAAATAAATTTACAGCTCTTTAAGAGAAACGTTTACTGTATGTCAATAATCATTTTCAATAAGTTACCAGATAATTTAAAAGCATTATCTATGAATATATTTAAGAGGACACTGTTTAAAATACTACTGACTAAAAACTATTATGATATTAATGATTACATAAGGTTGTCCCTTATGTAATCATTCAAACAATAACATTATAATAATTTAATTGTAATAAAATAATTCTCTAATATTTAAATAAGTAACTGACTAAATTCTATTGACATGTAACTACATTTGTACGCCATCTTCTATGGCAGAATATATGACACAAACACGCTTATAACATCTATTGTACCTGTAGGTGCAGGGTTGTTCCAGTCGATATTAAAAACAATAGTTACAGTAGTTTAGTATATTTTAAAGACCATAGTTCCTTATATTTGCACTGCACAGCATAAGTCCGTTATTTTTCTTCGCGTCGTGAAAAAGTGAACGAGAGTGAGAGCGGAAGTCCCGCCCACCGGCAGCTCGCGTCCGCGGCACCTTGTCCTTTTGCTCTTCCGCAATTGATACGTGTCCTATGTTGCCGTGCAGCCTATGATAGATGGCGCTGTCCTTAACATACTCCCGGCCTTGGCAACCTTGTCCATTCAAGGTTCCAACACGAAGCTCGTTTTCATGCAGTCTGGTCGACCTCCGGCTGCAGGGGTAGCGGGCAGATCTTCGAGAATGCGCGTCGAGTCGTCCCGGTACTTGTGCGGATGTCAGCAACTCGAGAAATGCCGTCTTTACCTGGGAACACACGTTTAATTCGTCCTAACCGCCATTTCAGTGGTGGTAGGTTATCCTCCTTAATAAGGACTAGACTGTCCAGTTCTAGGTAATCCTGCTTCAGCCTCCACTTGGTTCGAAGTTGGAGCTCACCGACGTACTCTTTGGACCAACGCTGCCAGAAATTTTGAAGGAGTTGTTCAACCCTCTCGTAGCGAGTCAGCCTCATCGTTGGTTTCCCAGTCAGATCTTCAGATGCTGGAGCTGTCAGTGGTCGGCCAATGAGGAAGTGGGAAGGGGTGAGAGGAGTAAAATCTGTTGGATCTGTGGACAGAGGTGACATAGGTCGGGAGTTCAGGACGGCCTCGATTTGAGTTAAAGCTGTGCTGAACTCCTCGTAAGTTAATCTCGCGTTTCCTAATATTCGTTTAAGATGAAACTTGCACGAACGCACCCCACTCTCCCATAGACCTCCAAAATGCGCAGAATAAGGCGGGATAAAACTAAATTGAATGCCGTCCTCAGCGGCGTAATCTTGAATAAAAGCTGAATTAGTTTTTAGAAACAAAGGAAGCTCTTTTTCTGCTCCTACAAAGTTTTTACCGTTATCAGAAAATATTATTTTTGGTTTACCTCGTCTACTGATAAATCGTTTTAATGACAAAATGTAATCATTAGTGGAGAGACTAGTGACAAGTTCCAAATGTATGGCTCGCGTGGTAAAGCATACAAACAAACACACATATGCTTTCGTGAGACATGCACCTCTCCCTTTTCGATTTAATACGTATACTGGGCCCACGTAGTCTACACCTGTATATATAAATGTAAAACCAGGTTCTAGGCGCTCCGACGGTAAGTTACCCATTAGTGGTGTTAAAGTTTTACCTTTATTCCGTGTACACGTTACACATTCACGTACCACCTTCCTTGACAAGTTTCTGGCACTCAATGGCCACCAAACTTCCCGCACAGTAGCTATAAGAAGTTGAGGACTTGCATGTAATAATCGTTTATGTTCTTGTCTGAATAAATTAAAAATTATGTTTACAACATAATAAAATAGGATGTTTTTTATCGTAACTAAAATTTGTAGAATTGCCCAGTCTTCCACCTACTCTTATTATTTTAAACTCGTCTAGAAAAACATTAAGTCCTAAAATACGATTAAACTGTTTATTATTTTTCATAGGAATGTTATTAACTAAATGGTGGTAAACATTAGGAAATGATTGCATCTGCACTAAACGCACTAACATACGAAGCGATTCATTCAATTCGTCTACAGATAAGGAACCGGTTTTCTTACTAGAATCGTGCGGCACCCGTGTATTGTATTTGAACCTAAGTATGTACGCACCTACGCGTTTTAACTTACTTAATGAAGAATATCGTTTAAAATCAATAAAATCACAACATGACGTGGTATGTAAATTTAACGCTTTAGACTTTAAATCTGGAAAATTACTAGTATCTGAGATATGATCTTCATTCTGATTAACATAACTTAAATTACGTAAGTATGACGGGCCATGCCACCATAACTCACAATTTCGCAACAAGTCCAGACTATGACCCCTAGATAGTAAGTCGGCTGGATTGTCCTTACTGTCAACGTGTAACCATATTGAATTACCTGTGTGTTCGTTAATCTCAGTCACCCGATTTTGGACAAATGTCTTAAGTAGATGTGGAGACATTTTAACCCAACCCATTACAATGGTAGAATCTGTCCAAAAATATACCTTACTAAATTGTAACCTAAGTGATTCAATTATCTTTTTATATAGTCTTGCCCCTACTAGCGCCCCACAAAGTTCCAACCTCGGGATGCTTATAGCCTTTAAGGGTGCGACCTTACTCTTAGAACATAATAAATGTACTGTTACCTCCGAGTTATCATTATAAGTACTGACATAGGAGCACGCACCGTATGCCTTTTGGGATGCGTCAGTAAATATGTGGAGTTCCGTATACGGTGTGTGCTCACTTCTTACATGACGATGAATACTTAATTCTTTTAGAAACCTCAACGTATATATAAAATGCTTCCAAATACTTACAATATCCCGGGAAACAGGAGTATCCCAATCAATTTTATTTATCCACAATGTTTGCAATAATATTTTTGACGTTATGACTACTGGAGATAGAAGTCCCAGTGGGTCATATATTTGTGAAATTAGTGATAATATCATACGCTTAGTTAAGTTAGACTCGCTAAAATTATAATCAATTCTAGTAGTGAAATATAGGGTATCACTAAGATTGTGCCAACCCAGTCCAAGCGTTTTACTTTGTGTATGCTCGCCTACGAATTGTGTATTCGATTTACCTTATGAAATATCTGAATTAAAGGTCCACTTACGCAAAATAAAACACCCTGACTGTAGCACCTTCGAAGTGTCATCACAAATTTGTATTAAATTGTTTATATCATCATCGCCTGTAATTAGGTCATCTACAAATATATCTTGCATAATGACGCGTTTGATGACGTCATTATTACATTCTAATGCTAACTGTCGAATGCATCTCATACTTAAGTATGGGGCCGACGCGGTCCCATACGTAACCGTATTTAATTGATACGTATCTAACGGATCTGTAGGGCTTTCACGCCACAATATCAATTGTAAGGACCTTTGGTCGGGTTGTATGAGAACCTGTCTAAACATTTTCTCTACATCCGCACAAGCTACATATCTGTACTGCCTAAACCGTAACAAGATTGAAAATATATCATTTTGCAGTGCGGGTCCTGACAATTGAATATCGTTTAACGATTTATTAGAGCTCGTCACGGCACTAGCGTCAAACACTACTCGTAATTTAGTGGTTGTGCTAGTGTCTTTAACTACGCCGTGATGAGGAAGATAAAAATTAGGTTGTTTACACGAAATTATTTTTGACATGTGACCTAACTCATGATATTCTAGCATAAATTTACAATACATACGTTTAAGCTCAGGTAAACGTTCGAGTTTACGCTCGAGTGATAAAAAACGCCGCTTGGCTAACGTATACTATTGGGAAATGGCCACAGGGAGAAGTAAAAAGACAAGTGTACTGATCAACGGTTCTATTAATTAAGAATTAAAATCAAAGTACAGTTGATATAAACTGAAGGCAACAGAATGACAGATTGAATGAATTGAATGATTGACTTGTGACATTGACATTTAGAGACTTGGATTTTTGTACTATTCCAACAGTCCCCCTCAAAAATACAAGTAATCAAATCAAAAATACATTTTTACCATCATACTTAACATATTTTAAAATATATTTAAAACAAGTTTATGTTTAATCTTAAATCTAGGAACTTCTTGCAGGGAATCGCTTTTGTAAAGATGTCTGCTAGTTGATTTCCTGTGGGAATATGTTCTAGAGTTATTACTTTACTAGCGATTTGTTCCCTAATAAAATGATATTTAATATCTATATGTTTAGATTTTTTATGACATGTGTGATTATTAGCAATACTTATGCAACTATTATTATCCTCAAAGATAATTATTGGTTGACTTATTTGGATGGAAATGCTATTTAACAATGATTTAATCCAAACTGCTTCTTTTACAGCCTCAAATAAAGCCATATATTCGGCTTCCGTTGAAGAGACAGCGACAGTGTTTTGTTTTCGCGTGTTCCACGAAATTGTACAGTTATCAAAAACCTTAAATAAATATCCTGTAGTACTTTTTCTGTCTATTTCATCGCCTCCCCAATCAGAATCCGCATAGCCAATGAGTAATTGCTTATATTCACACCTTTTATAAGTTAGTTTTAAATTTATTGTTCCTTTTATGTAACGTAAAAGATGTTTTAAACATTTCCACAGTTCTTCGTTACTTTTACTTTGATATCTACTAAGTATACTTATAGCTGCACAAATATCAGGTCGAGTACAGAGCATTGCATACATTAAGCATCCTATGACATTTCTACAGGGTGCGTCATAGACAGTATCCGAGTTTAATTCTGAATAGTTTAATTTACATGGGAACGGAGATTTACATGGATTACAGTCATTCATGGAAAATTTGTTTAAAACATTTTGTAAATATGTAGATTGATCTAAACATAATGAACCCTTTGTTCTTTGAACTCTTACACCAAGAAATAACGTAACTTCTTTAAGATCAGTCATGTCAAATTTTTGCATTAAACAGTTCTTATAAAATAGTAATGTTTCACAGTTTTTAGTGGAAATGATTAAATCATCTACATATAGAAATATATATATATTTTTATGAATATTATTTTTATCTAGTATATATAAACAAGGATCAACTTGAGAATTTTTAAAACCCATTTGCTTTAGAGTGTGATCAAATCGTTCAAACCAGCACCGAGATGACTGTTTTAAGCCATATAAAGTTTTGTTTAATTTACACACTTGATTCTCAGATGCCGAAACACCCTCAGGCACATCCATGTAAATATTTTCTTTTAAAATGCCGTTGAGAAAAGCTGTCTTAACATCCATATGATGTAAATGTAAATCGAACTGATTTGCAAAAGCTAAAATAAATCTAAACGTGGTCATACGTGCTACTGGTGCGAACGTTTCGTCATAATCCTCTAAATACTGTTGAGTAAAACCTCGAGCAACCAAACGGGCCTTATAACGCATAGGTTCACCTAACTCATTATTTTTAATGGTAAAAACCCACTTGCTACTAATAATGTTAGTATTTTTGGGCCTCTCTACTAAATCCCAGGTTTGATTACGACGAAGTGAGTCAAGTTCACTTTCTACAGCTTTTAACCACTTGTCAGAATCAGATCTGTTAAAAATATCTTTAAAATATATAGGTATTGGTTGGGTGGATATCGATAAATATAAATCAGGATTGTTCATCAGTTTATAATTTTTCGGGGTTATATTGAGTATTCTCTCACTACGCCTTATATTGCTAGGTTGACTGCTTATAGACGTGTTATGGTCCAAGGAGACTTGTTGTTGGCTTTCTATTAGCTTTGCCGAATCATTTTCGGGCTTACTAATTTTAGCGGGAATAATAATGTCTTCGCTACTGATACGTATTGGCCGCGATTGTTCAAAATTTAGCTCATCAAATATAACATCTCGGGCTATAAAAAGGTCATTCTTTTCAACATTGTATAATTTATAACCATTTGTTTCGTATCCAACTAATATCGATTTGAGAGATTTATCATCAAATTTAGTTTTTCTATTTTTGTTATGTACATAAGCAGTAGCGCCAAACATTTTTAAATTATTTATTTTAGGTTTTTTACCATGCCAGTTTTCATATGGTGTTTTATTTACTAGAGCTTTTGTAGGTAATATATTCGTTAGATAAGTAGCTGTTAAAACAGCTTCACCCCAAAAGGTTTTATCCAACTTCGCACTTGTAACCAATGTTCATGCCATTTCGGTTAATGTACGATTCATTCGCTCTGAGACACCATTTTGCTGAGGAGTATATGGTACGGTTAAATGGTACATGATTCCCTTTTCAACACAAAAATCCTTAAACTCATTTGAAAGATACTCACGCCCGTTATCGCAATATAAATTTACAATTTTAGTATTTAAGATATTTTCACTCTTTGCAACAAAATCCTTAAAACATTTAATAACCTCTGATTTAGAGTGCATTAAATATGTAACTGTATAGTGAGTATAATCGTCAATAAATGTAACAAAATAATTTTTATCATTAAAAGTAGTGGGGGTAATAGGACCGCAAACGTCCGAATGTATAATAAAAAGCGGTCGATTATTTTTAGATTTCATTTTTGATTTTGCAAAGGGTAGACGTGATTGTTTGCCAAGTATACATGATTCACATAACTCGTCGCTAGGGACTACATCATTAATCACATGGTCATCATCGATTAACCCCTTGAGAATCATAAATTTTTGTTTATTTAAATGGCCAAGCCGTTTATGCCATAACTCATAAGATTTTGAATTTTGAGCTACGTTTAAAATACACTGAGATAGGTTGACACGTAAAAATAATTTAAACAGATTATTACCAGACATTAAGCATTTACCATTCTTGTAGACTTGAACTTCATTATTTTTTAAAAGTAATGGACATACCTGCTGTTTGAATACGACTTACAGATAATAAATTATGCGGAACTTCGGGTGAGTATAAAACGTTGTCGATTGTACCTTGAAATCCTAAATTTGTGGTAATATCAATTTGTCCTTTTCCAAAAGCGAAAATGCTAGTATCACTTTTGGCAACGCCAATTTTTAATGGAACGGCAAACTCTGTGTATGTTTTAAAAATGTCCTTATTGTTTACTATATGATCAGTAGCTCCAGAATCTAAAAGAAAACATATATAATTATTGTAAAGATTTTGTTGCGGAATAAACGACTTACATTGTGACAGCATAAAAACGAAACCGTCCTTGTCATCGTTGCAGGATTGCACGGTGTGTGCAGATAGCGTGTGGCTGGTGCCACCGCCATCTTTTTGTATTAATTTATTGAAGAAACGGCAATCTTTCTTGACGTGATTCCGTCTGCCACAATGATCACAATATAGCTTCGATATCTTGTAGGAAGATTTCCCGGAATAAGGCTTCTTGTGGTGGGGCTTATTCTTATCAAATACAGGTCTATTTTGCGATCTCTTCGTACTTGCGTGTAAAACTTTAAGTTCGGTTGTCGTCTCAGCCTTCAATTTGACCTCATGATCTAAAAGACGAGTCTTGACAAAAGCTAGATTGAGATGTTCCTCTCCGAGGGTCTCCAACGCAGTTATAACGCCATCATAAGATGTAGGTAGGGTTAGCAATAAATGTGAAACTTTATCCATTTCATCTAATTTGGCACCAGCGGAAATCAATTCCGTGATTATATTATCAAAATTATTAAAATGTTGGAATAAATTAATATCCGGATGTAATTTTAAATTAAGTAATTGTTTTCGCAGTGCTAATTGGGTAGCCAAGCTTCTTCTTTCATATATTTTGTCTAGGTCATTAAAAATAGATTGAGCTGTGGCTGACCCTCTAGCAAAATTCAAAAATGCATCACCCAAATATTCCACAATCATACCCTTAGCAGTCTGGTTCTTCCTCAACCACTCTTGATCGGGGTCGGATGGTATTTTTTCGTCCACGACACATAATACTTGCAGCTCTGCCAATAATGATCTAACACGAAATTTCCACGTGCTATAACGTTCACCTTTAAATTGTTCAATATTACGTTTATTTCGCGAATCCATTTCCTTGAAAATTAATCCCTTATAATACCCTCTAAGTGTTATAATAATTATTTTATATTCACTTTTACTCGCTGTGTAATAACGTGGCCTGGGCCCATAACCTATTGGGAAATGGCCACAGGGAGAAGTAAAAAGACAAGTGTACTGATCAACGGTTCTATTAATTAAGAATTAAAATCAAAGTACAGTTGATATAAACTGAAGGCAACAGAATGACAGATTGAATGAATTGAATGATTGACTTGTGACATTGACATTTAGAGACTTGGATTTTTGTACTATTCCAACATATACGATTCACCGAGTGAATCAGCTGATTTTTTAAGAGGTATACGCACCGAAAATCGACCGCTGGGTTCACGCGTAGTTGTTTTAGTAAATAGTTCTTCACACTTACGTTCGTCATCAGTGAGGGCGCTAGTTGAAGAAGATACCTCTTCTAGCTCCCAAAATTGCCTAAGCTGCGTATCAATGTTGAGTGTGAGATTACACTGTACTTGATTAATGCGCAAGTTCCTAGTGTAAATGGGACCAGATAGTAACCATCCTATCTTAGAGTTTTGTAGGTATGGTCCACTGGATAAACGTATTTTGTCATCGTCTAAAAGTTCCCAAAACTTGTCGGCACCTATCAACAAATCTATGTTGGAAGGTACATTAAAGTTAGGGTCCGCAAGTCGTATATTATTAGGTATACGTATTAGCTGAGAGTCTATGCTCATCGAG
Organism: Craniophora ligustri; assembly: GCA_905163465.1. Taxonomy (NCBI): domain Eukaryota; kingdom Metazoa; phylum Arthropoda; class Insecta; order Lepidoptera; family Noctuidae; genus Craniophora; species Craniophora ligustri. The sequence goes on from LR990976.1 coordinate 10,421,238, forward strand.
GGTAAACTGGTTGTTATATCCGGCAAGACGAAACATCGAAACTTAGCATAATAATCGTTTATTTTCGAACGCATAAATATGTCGCATGAATAGTTCGACTGCATGACTGACTGTCCTACACCCGAAATATGAAGAGTGGACTGTATATAAGGTAAGTTTAATCGTTTACTTAAATTCTCTGAAATGAAACTGTTTTGGCTTCCACTATCTAGGAGTGCACGAGCTGTATGAAAAATGTTATTCCTATCGGCGAGTTCAACTAAGGCTGTAGAAAGTAAAACGGTATCTATAAAATTATATGAATCGTTTACATTATCAGTACATTTATAATAGTCTTTTGTGCTAGCGTTCATAACTGACAAATGTTAAAGAAACTAAAGCTGTACTTGTATAAAGTTTATTAATGAACACACTATAGTACTTATCACTTTAAAATAATGTAACTCAAGACAACATTTGACGTCTGTAGCCGCGCTAAGAAAGAAGAGCGATAAGGAGCGCGCCAACATTTTATTTAAATGTGCAAACTGTGTTGCCATGATAAACGAGTTATGAACGATTTTATAAATAATCGATTTTACTGATATTAAAATGATAGTGTTGCCAGCCCGTAACATAAATGTTTTGATTGTTGATTTATATTTTTAATAATCTAACATTCGGCTAATCCTGACGTCAAACGCGACCTCGCGTTTAAAAAAAAAACATAAGATCAGAGTTGATACATAAGAATAGGCAAACAAATAGAAAAACTACATCTAAAGTTACACTCAGATTCATCTACTATGGGCACTCTCACCAATAGCGACTCACTCTTAAAACTAACATCGACTATAGGCACTCTCACCCATAGCGACTCACTCTTAAAACTAACATCGACTATAGGCACTCTCACCCATAGCGACTCACTCTTAAAACTAACGTCGACTATAGGCACTCTCACCCATAGTGACTCACTCTTAAAACTAACATCGACTATAGGTACTCTCACCCATAGCGACTCACTTTTAAATTAACATCGTCTATAGGCACTCTCACTCATAGCGACTCACTCTTAATCAAAGATCTCTTGGAAGGTCCAATTGATACATCTCTCTTATATATTTTCTAGTTAGTTAATTATATTACAATAAGATGACCCGTCTCTATAATACTAGTACATATTTATCTCATGATCTTCTTTGATTTACATTAACTTCGCTTAACTTCTGTATGCTATTACTTAATATAACCCAGAATTCACTCAGTGTACAATTTAAATTATAATGTGACATGTAATTAAATATTCATTACTCATTACGCATTTAATTTATTTCTTTTATTTGATCAATCATTATATATAAATTCATACATACATCAATAATTCATTTTATAACAGTAGGTATATAAGCTAATATCATCACTTGATTTCAGTTATAACAAAAAGCATTTAAAATCTATTTTTTACTCTGAATCACTAGTCATTGCATCATGATTAAAAACTAGCCAAGGGTGTAATCTATCAACGGCAAAAACCGACCTATATGGTTTACAACCTTCTTTTCTGGTAATGGGAGTATCCTCTATCTCATAGCGATCATTACCAATAATTTTTGAAATTCGAAACGGTCCTACACATTTAGGTAATAATTTACGACTCCGTCCCGGGTCAGAGCGAACGTCTTTTTCGACCCTCACCAAATCACCTAATTTGTATTGAGTTGGTGTTTTGTGAGACCTATCAAAACGCTCCTTCTGTTCCTTTTGATTAATTTGAATTCGTGACTCTGCATCAGACCTAATCATATCTCGATCTAATGAGGAGTGAGATTCCGAGACTATAGAATTCATGAAGCCGTCCGAAATGCCTGTTGTTTGAACACCAAACAACATCTCAGAAGGAGTACGGTTGGTGGATTTGTTAATGGTATTATTCAGTGACCATTGAATTTGCGGTAAGCGCGAATCCCATTCATTTTCGGGTTTACCGTGATTAGCAGCAGTTATGGCGTCAACTATAGTCCGGTTGTACCTCTCAACCTGGCCATTGGCCCTGGGAGAGGCAACGGCATTTAAAATATGCTTGATGCCTCTGTCATTAGTAAAGTTTGAAAACTCTTTGCTAGTGAAACTTGTACCGCGATCTGATATTATACGGCGAGGAACTCCGAATAGCGAGAAATATTCTGTGAATACCTGAATAGTAGTACTACTCTTAACATTTTTAACTGGTTTTATGTATATAAATTTCGTAAAAGCATCAATGATTACCAGAATGTGACAATTTTTCTTTTTACTTATAGGAAAAGGACCGCAATGGTCAGTATGTAGCGTATCAAATGGTTTATTAATTTTGGGTATAGGATGGAGCTCCCCTTCTTTAGCTCCGGCCGGTATTTTATTATGCGCGCAGTTTAAACAAGAGTTGCAATACTTTTTAATAAATCTTCCCATTTTCTTAAACCAATAAACTTGATTAACTCTTTTGTAAGTCTTTTCAAAACCGAAATGACCGACATCGTCGTGATTCATACGAACAACCTGCCACCTTACTGATTTCGGAACTACCCATTTTAAATTTATTTCATTATTTTTGTCAGTTACAACTCTATATAAACGATCATTTTTTATTGTATAGTTTTTATGAATCTCGACAACGTCTTTAGTGTCTAAATCCTTTAGAATGCTTATTATTCTTTGTATCTCTGAGTCCTGTCCCTGCACTGTGCTTAACCACGCATCATCATCTATTGCCAAAACATCGACAACGTCAACCACGTCATTCGATGCGGATGTACTTGGGTTGCGTGATAGCGCATCAACATGACTCATTTTAACCCCATCTCTGTGTTCTACTGTAAAATCATATTCCTGCATTGTTAGGTACCAGCGAGCTACTCTAGGAATCAAGTCCTTTTTGGTCATTGTGCTACGTATGGCGGCACAATCCGTAATGACTTTAAATGTTTTCCCTAAAACGTAGACTCTGAATCGATTTAAAGCGCAAACTACTGCCAGGGTCTCTAACTCATACGAATGTAGTTTGCTTTCGTCTGAGGTAGTCTGACGGCTGTAGTATGCTATAGGGTGGAAATGATCTAAATTTATACGCTGCATTAATATGGCTCCTATACCGATTTTACTAGCATCTGTATGAATTTCTAATTCTGCCTGTGGATCATATAATGCTAATACAGGTCTAGTGGTTAATTTTGATTTTAATTCATTGAAAGCGTTTAGCTGTAACTCATCGAAACACCACAAAGCGTTTTTTTTTGTAAGATTTGTCAAAGGTTTTGCTATTATTGAAAAATTATGAATAAAACGTCGGAAATAGCTAGTGAGACCAACGAACTGTCTAACCTCATGAACATTTTTAGGTACGGGGAAGTCAATTACCGCCTGAATTTTAGCTACCCCAGGGCGTATGCCATCCGCACTGATCTCATACCCCAAATAGTTTATTCGAGTCTGAAAGAAGTCGCACTTTTTCAAATTTAATTTAAGTTGAGCTGATCTTAGCAATTGGAAAACTCTTTCTAATTTGTCCAAACCCTCTTCTATCGTTTGTGACGTCACTAAAAGATCATCCATATATGCTAGTGCTAGATTTTGCTTGCCTTTTAACATTGAGTTAATAGTTCGCTGGAAAACGCTAGGTGCATTAGCTAGCCCAAAAGGCATTCTTTCAAACTCAAACAAACCATCCGCTGTCGCAAAAGCAGTATACCGTTTACTATTTTCACACATAGGCACTTGATAATAGCCTGATGTTAGGTCAAGGCTTGTAAAAAATTGATTACCCCCTAACCTATCTAATTGATCCTCAATACGAGGCAAAGGATATTTATCTTTAAGTGTCTTTCTATTTAAGGATCTATAATCAATACACAGGCGTTTATCGCCATTTTTCTTACTAACTAGGATAACAGGACTTGAATAATCAGAAGTACTTTCACGTATAATACCATTGGAGAGTAAATCTTCTATAATCTTATTTAAGTGTTCTCGTTCACTCTGAGAAACTCTATATGGGTTATACACCACAGGCCTATTATCGGTTAAGGTAATCTCCATTTCAGTCAGATTTGTTTTTTTTCATTGCAAAACAATCTCTATATTTCTTTAATAATTTAAGCAATTCTTGTTTCTGATCTTCTGTTACTGTTGCACAAATTTTTACATACTCTAAGGGTAAAGGTTCATACTGTTTGGTTTCCGTTGTTATACCTACATATTCTGTATTTATTTCTTGGTATTGCTGTCCCCGAGCTAACAAAGCTCCTTTAGTAATTTTTAAATCATTAAGTGACAAGTTAGTTAGCATTAAATACCCTTTTCCTAATTCAAACTGAAAGAGACCTGACAAAACAATATATTCATTGTTAGGTAAAGTTCGAAGATTATATTGAACAAACAGCCCTCCCGAATATTTATCATTTGTAACAACAACAATGGGCATAGTAGTTTTTGGTTTAATAATGTTATCATTTTTTGCAAATAATTTAATTTTTAAATCATTATTAACTACATCTGGAGTTTGTATAAAAATTAATTCATCATTTGTTTTCAAAAGTATAACATTAGGTTTTTCTGTAAATGACTGCCCAATCAGTATAGATGTTTTTAAATAATGATCCTCTACGACTAAAATTTCCGTTTCAGCCTTAATAGTACCTATTTGTAAAGTGTCTATTAACTTACCTAATGGTTTTACCGAAGAATTGCCGAACCCCTGCAAAATTGGTAAGTTATCGGTGGTCCAACTATCATGTAACAGTTTCGCGTCAGATTGACGTATAAGGGTACACTTACTACCTAGATCAACGTATCCTCGCAATGTTATATCACCTACTTTAACATCTTTGTAAAATTTTGTATTATCAGATTCACTATTGGTAATACGCATGACACTCTTAGTTTGCTCTGCTGAACTATTATTTTTATTAGCTTCATCAGTATTATTACCGTTTTTCTTGCGACAGTCTTTAGTATCATGGCCTAATTTTAAACAAAAGTTACACCTTTTTATTGGTTTACTACATTTTAAACTTATGTGTCCTATTTCATTACAATTGAAACATCTAACTGTATCTGCACCATTATTACTTTTAGTTAGTTCATTTACTGCCTTATTAAACTGCTTAGATTGTGTACTATTCCGATTGCGATAATTGTTAGATGGTGGGTTAATTTCATGTTGAGATACTGTACGCAAGTAGTTAAGGACCTGTTCGGGTTCATCAAACATACAGGCACCTGCTCCCATTCGTACAAACTTGTCATCGATACCGTGTATAAGGCAACCGACTGCCTTTTTACCAGTTATCTCACATTTATTTATAAGCGCAATTTTGTCATAGTAATAATGTTCTAGAGGTTGCCCAAACCTACACCTAAATTTTAACATTGTTGTTAATAAATCGCCGTAGTTTTCATTTGAGGGAAAAGCTAGTTTTAATTTTTGTGTCCACTCATCCCAATTATATAGGACTGAGGGTAAGCCCTGGTACCACTTTTTGGCTAAGCCACTTAGTTTAGGAAGCGCATAATGACAAATTTGGCGGTCATTCCAAGAGTAAATCTGCGCGCATTCGTTAACCTTGTTTATCCAATTTTCTATTGTCTGATTATTTTCGCTGGGATTAAATTCTGGAACAACACTAAATGCCACCGGAAAATTGTTTTGAGCCCAAAAACTTGAGGTATCTGGCGCAGGATTACTCTTAGGAATATTTAATGTAATATCATTATTTGTGGCGCTGTTATTATTCGACTGATCTGTTTGATCATTAACTGCAACGGGATTGTTTAACCTATTTAATCGAGCCGGCGATGTCATCGGGGGAGTTTTACTCAACTCCCAGTTAGTATTCCTACTGAGAGACCTATGCCTACGACGCTCAGAATGCGCTTTTCTCTTACTATGTCTCTTGTGACTATGAGAATGCTTATGGCCCCGATTACGTTTCAATCTACGTCGTGATCTACGTTCATAATCACTAAGGCTAGAATCGGTAGAAATACTATCTACGCTTGAATCCCGCCGTTTTCGCTTAGATCTTCCCATTATACCTACCTACTAATGATGCGATGAGTAAATGATTCAAGATAGACTTAGAAATAACAAATCTACAACACCAATAAATATGCAACAACAATAGATATTAAATTATCACAATATCAAAACGCAGCAAAATAAAGCCGTCAGTAAATCCAGAAACAGTGCCAATAAGTCGTTCAGCTAAGCCAGAAAATATAAATACATGGGTAGTTATATCATTCAAATTACAACAATATACTTTCGGCAATATAAACTTAATAATAACGATATTTCAACAATAACTATATAACATTTCGAAATATATCGCGTACCCCACGTATTAGTTCAAGTAATAGTAGCGGTTTAAACAGTTTTATTTGCAAATTGAAACAAACACTGACCTAATTATTATAGGGTAGGTAGTTAATAAATATATAACATTTAACTAAATTTCCGAAAAAAAACAGGGTTTGATGTCTGCACGAATTATGTACTCAGGAGCAATCCATTTTCGAAAAAATACGCCGTTTCCAATATAGTAACATTTTCACTCGTTCACTCGCTTTGGTTCGATGCCGATTTTGAGGCGGCAAATTGTAACATAACTACATGGAAGTCAAATAAAACTAAGATCTGACCTTAAACATCCTAGATCCAGGACACCGCAGCATCGGGCACGTAGATAAACTTTGTCACTTCTGACTGTTAAAGAAACTAAAGCTGTACTTGTATAAAGTTTATTAATGAACACACTATAGTACTTATCACTTTAAAATAATGTAACTCAAGACAACATTTGACGTCTGTAGCCGCGCTAAGAAAGAAGAGCGATAAGGAGCGCGCCAACATTTTATTTAAATGTGCAAACTGTGTTGCCATGATAAACGAGTTATGAACGATTTTATAAATAATCGATTTTACTGATATTAAAATGATAGTGTTGCCAGCCCGTAACATAAATGTTTTGATTGTTGATTTATATTTTTAATAATCTAACACAAAGTATGCATGCCCGTAGACGTAGATGTGTGTGTTACGCTCGGCCCACTCGATGGCTCGTCGTTACGCACACACACGCTCACGTCATTCTTGTCCGTGTGTTTACCTAAATGCAACAAACTGTTATGTTTACACTGGCACTGTTTATAGGGACCAAATAAACATTCTTCAACTGCATGTCCTTCTCGCAAACAATTGGGACATAACTTTTTATTATTTACGAAATTAATTCTATCCCTTGTTGGCATATTTAGAAAAGAAATACACGTGTAAAGGGCGTGATTTTTGTTACAAAGTGTGCAAGTACGTTTTTTAAAATGAATGGATCGGTTCTTGGTTGTATTCTCACTAGAACTAGAAATATAAGTATGTACCGCATGACTTGCACCTTTGGTCGTGTTATTATACTTTTTATTGTCACTAAGCAGAGATGTTTCCTTTACCTTGTTATGGTTAGTATTTACCATTTCTAACATGTCAGCCCTATTTCTAAGAAAACACAAGAGATCCTCTAATTTGACCTTTGCACTAGAATGACCTTGTAACCCAGAAGCCATGGAACCTTTGTGGTCTTCCCACTCACGTTCGGTGGTACTATCAAGCTAAGTAACGATGAGATAAATTATTAAAGTATCCCACGACTCTGTAGGTTCTTCTAAGGTTTTAAGAGCGCGTAGGTTTCTTAAAACCGTGTCTATTAATTTCCTAATTTGTGAAGGCGATTCCTGTTTTATACTCGTAATGTTAAACAAAGATTTTAAATGATTATTGGTCAACAGCCTAGGGTTATGATACCTATTCTGTAGGAGCTCCCATGCATGTATGTAGTTATCGGGCGTGAACTCTAAGGCACCGATTACATGTTGTGCACTACCACTAAGTGACGACCGTAAATAGTGGAACTTCTGTATTTCGTCCAAGTCGGAACGTTTATGAATCATGGTAACATATGAGATTTTAAATTCGAGCCAGTGATCGTATGACCCATCGAAAGCGGGCAATTTGATATCGGGTAATTTAACATGTAATGGTTTGCGCGTGGTTGAAATTTCGTGAACACTAGACTTGTCACTAATCTCCGCACTATCAACTAAACAATTCGCAATTGCCATCGTGCTAAAATATAAGGATTCTACTGATTCTAAATATTCGAAATTACTGACCATTTCCTCATCAGATAAACGTAACTCTATTTCACTTTGGATATAATTAAACCTTTGGAATATATCAGTGGCCGACTGAATACGCAATTTCATTTCCGCGGATTGCATTTTAGTTAAACGAGCGCCATCAAAGGATTCTACGAATTTTTTAAATTGCGTCAGTCTGCCCTTGAGATGTCCCCGTTGTTTTTTGAGATCATTTATATTTTCCTTACACTTTTCAATGGGATCCGGCATTTTGGCAGTCTACGAAAGCTAAAAGGTACTCACGTGCAGGTATCACACGCGTCCTGCGCCCGAAGATTCAATATAACCGGCGCGCAGCGCGGCAGCGATGACACGGCGGCGGCGGCGGCGTCCCGCGTGGGAAGTTGATAGTAGTAGTAGATAGGCACACGAATCAACGATAACTGAAACACGATTGATGCACAGCTTCAAACTTAAATCGATTTAGGAGGTTGGATAGACGGGAACAAAGACCTGACCGTTGCGTTTCCAGCTCCACACGAAGTTCTTGAAGATGACCGGTCGGGGCGGCGGCCCACTCGACGGCACGCCAGGCTCGTGTTCGCGAAGATATCTGGTCGGGGCGGCGGCCCACTCGACGGCACGCCAGGCTCGTGTTCGCGAAGATTCCGGTCGGGGCGGCGGCCCACTCGACGGCACGCCAGGCTCGTGTTCGTGAAGTGATGAAATCCACAATCCGACTGGATTGACCAAAATATGTAGGTGCAGGGTTGTTCCAGTCGATATTAAAAACAATAGTTACAGTAGTTTAGTATATATTAAAGACCATAGTTCGTTATATTTGCACTGCACAGCATAAGTCCGTTATTTTTCTTCGCGTCGTGAAAAAGTGAACGAGAGTAAGAGCGGGAGTCCCGCCCACCGGCAGCTCGCGTCCGCGGCACCTTGTCCTTTTGCTCTTCCGCAATTGATACGTGTCCTATGTTGCCGTGCAGCCTATGATAGATGGCGCTGTCCTTAACAGTACCATATTTTGGCAAATAAATGGATTTGATTTGATTTGATTTGGTGTCTCAGCAATAAACTGAAATTAATTGAAATGAATTTCAGTTTAATGCTTCCAAAATAATTATTAAATACATTCATGGTTATAATAATAATAGTTTATTTATATAAATAGTGATATAGAAAAATAAATGAAATTAAATTGAATTGAAAAGTATATTAAATATTTCATAGGGCACTGTTGGACATTTATGGACATTTAAAAGATACTTAGTAATATAAACAGCTTATGAACTGAGAGTACTTGTGTTGCATTGTATATTTCAGCAGTAGGGTGCCGATATGGTAAGAACATCATGAAATATATGAAAGAAAGAAATATATCATTTATTTAAAACAAACACAATCTACACACACACAAATATAAAATATAGCAACCTATTAAACACATATATATACAGTTATGTCCGCTAAGTAATCACACGATCCCGGCCGCCGCGCACAGACCTCATCGCCCCGCCATCATTTAATACGGCGTCAGACATGATACAGGCCGGCCGGCGCGGCGCGGCGGTGCGCAGCGATTCTGCATGGACGCGCATACGCATTTCTAAAAATTGCATTACAATTTAAGTTAGACGCCACCTGGACGGGAGTCAGCATCTTTTTTATAAGTTATTAGCTGTGCAATTACTAGTTCTGCGTGTACACTCAGCTTGGTGTATACCAATCTATACCCACATTGTCTATGACACACAACGCGTCCCCACCCTACGCTGCGGGACATCTCTAGCGGCTGCGCGGGCTCGACGCGGCGGCCGGCTCGGCAGTTCGTTCAGTTCAGATTCAGACCGTAATCAGCTCACACGTCTCGCACGCACACACGAGTGCCAACTAATGTCCGGGTGCATCTATTGTAACTTAACTTAAATCTATAATTATAATACAGTCCACTAAATTATCAAGTATATAACATCTTTTATTTATACGGCCTTAACATGGTCCATTCGCCGGAATAGTGCACCTTAAACCGAATAGTTGTGTACGCGTTGTATCTCGGGAGCCGCCGCCATTACAGAAAAAAGCAGACCTCCGACTCAGCGGCGAGCAACCACGTGCGACGATCTTCACAGACGACCCTATTCACCCTTGACGAAGCCAAGAGCGACGTGGTCACCTCAGCAAAATACTCGGAGCCCTCGACGACGCCACTTGCGTCGTGATCTTCGTGACCAGAATTCCTCATCGACGCAGCCACGTGCAGAAAAATCATCACAGCTTTGACGATCTCAGCGCAGCTCAGCCTCAGGATCAGTCAGATAACACAGACCAATTAATCTTTACTCATAACCCTATTTTTCTAATTGCATTAGCAATTAAATCAGACATTCAGATCTCTTAGATCCGTTCAGACCCCTTTTAGACTTATTTAAAACAAGCACAGATTCATTCCAGAGTATTTAACCTCATATTTTTTACATTCTCATCGAGTCATCCTCTTAACCTCTAAGCTTTTTCATAAAACTAATGCTTCCAATCGAATTTCACAGCATGGCAATCTCTCGCAGTCGCAGCATGGTTGTGGCCTGCTAAGCAGCGTGCATATCGAGCCAACGCAACACGTGGTCGCTCGCCGCGTGCACGCGCCTTCGCCCGCCACGTGCTAGCTCTGTGCCCCCCACGCTTTGCACAGCCCAGCTTTGCCTTTTTCTGCACTGCACGCTAATTTGAGTATTGCACAATTTTCTTTGCACGTTACTTTTGATAACATTTGTCTATTCAAACCTATAAAGCACTTTAAACTTTGTGTGCCTATTCACAGAAATGGCTACTAAAGGTACATTGAACGAAAACGACTTAATCAAACAGCGTGGCATCATTAAAAGAAAACTTACTCTATTTAAAAAACACATCCATCTTGTTCAGACCTATCCTTCATTAACAGATATTCAAATTATAGAATTAAAAAACAGATTATTAGACTTAAAGCCAATTCACAAGTCATTTCAAGACATTCAATCATTAATATAATTAAATAAAAACATTTCAGAAATCACCGATGAGCCGGACTCAGAAAGTGAACAGTTCGAGAATGACTATCAGTTACTGGTGGCACAGGCTTCTCAGCTAATTCAGTTGAATGACAAACCGGTAACTAATCCAGATTCAGACAAGGACCATACAGGTGGGACAAAATCATTTATTAAGTTACCTACTATCGACTTACTACACTTCTCAGGCGACCATCATGATTGGCTCGAGTATAGGAAAACATTTCAATCACTCATCAACAGACACAAAACACTAGACAACATACAAAAGTTTCACTACTTACGTTCATCACTATCAGGCAGTGCATCATTAGTTATTAAATCATTAGAAATGACCGGTCACAACTTTGAGGTAGCCTGGAAACTTTTGTGTGAACGCTATGATAACAAACGACAACTGATAGGCAATCATGTTCATGCATTATACAACATAAAACACATTCAGAAAGAATCTTCAGTGTGTTTGAGACAATTATCTGATACAGTACAGAAAAACCTAAGAGCATTAGCCACACTCGGTGAAAAAACAGAGTACTGGGATACATTAATAATTCATTTAGTATCAAGTAAATTGGACTCAAGGACATTGAGACACTGGGAAGAACATAAAAATACACTCACAGACATGCCCACACTTGAGTGCCTGGACAAGTTTTTAAAAAATCGTGCTGTTTTATTAGAAACTCTAGAAGAAACACAAACCAATAATAATACAAGCAAACCAGATACTCAAGTGGTGGAACAAAACACAAAATCATTCACAAAACAAACACCAAGAGAACCTACATGCTCTCTTTGTAAACAGAGACATCCATTATACTCCTGTGAAAAATTCAGACAAATGCCCATCGAACAGAGAATCAAAGAGGTTGAAAAATCAAAAGCTTGTTCTAACTGTTTACACCCCGGTCATGACAATAAGTCGTGCAGAGGAGGAACATGTAAATACTGCAACCGGAAGCACAATACACTATTACATTTAGAAACACCAAAATCATCATCGGTCACATTCACAAGTTGCACACAGAACAAAACAGTATTACTGTCAACCGCACAAGTTAACATATTAGATAAACAGGGAAAACCACACACAGCACGAGCACTTCTAGATAATGGCAGTACTTCAAGCTACATTACTAGGCGACTGTGCTCAAAACTAGGATTACCCACACACACTATTGACACCACTGTCACTAGTATCAATAATCAATACACAAACATTACAAAAAACACTCGCATTCAGATACAATCAGAACATAAAAGTAATTACATCACTAACACATTGTGTCTTGTAATCAATCAGATTTCCAACTCGGTGCCACACACATACATACACAGAAATACCATTCAGATACCTATTCACATACAACTAGCAGACCCAGACTTCAATATTCCAGCCCCTATTGACTTATTGCTGGGAGCAGACATATTCTGGCAAGTCATAGGCACTGGAAAAATACCACTAGGTAATCACCAACCAGTACTACAAGAAACAAAGTTAGGCTGGTTGATAACAGGCTGCATCTCAGACACTCAGAATCAGAACACAGATTAGAACTCATCATTCTTTGTTAATCAGATCTCAGACAATATAAACAGATTTTGGGAATTAAAAAACATTTCTACTCCTTCAGATGTATCTCAGACTACTCTACAGTCATGTTAAGAAACATTTACTTCAACCACAACTCGCAAAGGTGATGGCAGATTTGTAGTCACCATACCCTTTAAACAATCACCAGAATGTTTAGGCCAGTTATACAATCAGGCAAGAAATCGTTTTCTAAACATAGAAAAACGATTCAAATCAGATCCTACATACAAACAACAATATTTTACTTTCATGCAAGAATATCTTGACCTAGGTCACATGACCAAAAACACAAACAGAAACACTCAGACACCTTCATATTACATACCCCATCATGGCATAATACGTGACACTAGCACGACAACAAAATTCAGAGCGGTTTTTGATGCATCAGCGCGCACATCTAACAAAATATAACTTAATGATATACAAACAATAGGACCAGTAATACAAGACGATTTAATTTCTATTCTTATAAGATTTAGACAACACAAATACATAATATCAGCTGACATTGAAAAAATGTACCGACAAATTGAAGTTACAGAAAAACAGCGACCACTACAACAAATAGTATTTCGATTTGATGAGTCAAAACCGCTGAATACGTACACATTAAACACAGTGACTTATGGGACTGCTTCAGCACCCTACCTCGCCACACGTTGCATCAGACAGGTCGGGTTGGACTGCCAAGATGACAAGGAAGTATCAGAAATAATCTTACACGATTTTTACTGTGATGACCTGCTAACAGGATATGATGATAAATTGCGTTTGATAGACATAGCAAAATCAGTAAATACAGCTCTAAAATCAGCACAATTTCCACTCAGAATGTGGCAGTCCAACGATCTAGATATCTTACAGAAAGCAAACCTAGTATCACATTCACCACATAGCACGATCAACTTGGGTACAAACGATCCATCCAAAACATTAGGTATATACTGGAAACCGAATCAAGACACAATCACATACACAACAAACATAACAACATCAATAATTTACAATATCACCAAAAGAAAAATATTGTCCATCATAGGTCAAATATTTGATCCGTTAGGGCTCATAAGTCCTTCAGTATTGGAAGCAAAATTAATAATGCAAAAGATGTGGTCACTTAACTTGCAGTGGCATAAAAATGTCCCTCAAGACATAGAAATACTATGGAAAAAGTTCATACAGTCATTATCAGCTTTGAAAAACTTAGTCATACCAAGACAAGTTTTCTATGATTCACCAAAATATATACAGCTACACACATTCTGCGATGCCTCTCAGAACGCTTATGGCGCCTGTGTATATGTGCCCACACACACTACAAATAGTGAGGTGGATGTACAACTATTAACTGCAAAGTGCAGAGTCGCCCCACTAAAAACATTAACAATTCCACGACTAGAGCTTTGTGCAGCACTCACAGCTGCTCGCCTTTACAAAAAGGTCATTGACTCTCTCCGTAATTCTCACAATATTTCATACTATTTCTTTTGGAGTGACTCAATGATTGTTCTGTCATGGATAAAATTGTCACCACATAAACTAAATGCATTTGTAAGTCACAGAGTTAACGAAATACAAACCATTACACATCAACATACATGGCATTCAAATCCCAGAAATCGAAGATAGTATAAGTAATATTGTTTTTGAATTCTAATATAGATTTATCATAATGAATTTCCTTGAGAATATTACTTTCCATCGTACACGCAGACAATCGGAACCAAGCAACGATGATAGTGATATCATATCACAAACATTGAACTATACCTCAAGTAGTATGCCGGATATATCAGAAGATGATAACAACCAAATAACAATATTGAAAGATGAGATTGATACTTTAAAGGCACAATTAAATAGTGCACATCATGAGGTTGAACTATTAACATTGGAAAATAATAATTTAAAGTTATGCAATGAAGAACTACTAAAAAAGAATAATCTTTTTCAAGAAATCGTCAGAAGTCCGGTGAACCAGAAACAAAGAATACCTATAAAAACATCATCTAATATTAAAACAAAATCCAAACAAACGCAAACTGTAAATATAACGAAGCAGATCGTCAGGGAAGATATTACTACTTTAGATGTCTGTACAAAAAATAATATCACCGACAATGCATGCACCTCAGGCGAAAGTGATCCTGTATTGCAGACAAATACTAGCAGGAAAACATCCCCGCCCTTACGGACTCCACCCACGTCGGAGCCATCGCCTAAACATAAAATAGTTTTATTGAGTAGTGAAACATCTAATAGACTGTATAGTATGGCTGAAAAAACTTATCTAAATAACTTTGAATTTTGCCATTATCGTAAACCCAAATGTGGAATAGAACTTATCTTTGAAAATATTGATGCAAAAGTCCGAGAGTTTACAGAGTGTGACTACTGTATTATTTATATTGCTGAGGAAGATTTTCGAACAACTAATAATTATATTGAACTAGTCAGTTTTATTCGTGAAAAATTGTTACCACTAAATCACACCAATTTCATTATTTGTTTACCTACATTTAAATACATGGAAAATTATAATATGATGTATAACAGTCGTATAGATACCTTTAATAACCTGCTTTATATGGATGTACAGACATATATGTATGCATATGTATTAGATTCTAATTTAAATCTGCCTTATACGTATAACACCTATAACAAACGACATAGCACACTGAATAATAAGGGATTAAATATTATTGTATCAGACTTGGAACATTTAATCATAAAATTATGTAGCCTAGATAAAGTGTTTTCCGATGTTGATTGTGCCCAAAATAATGAATACGACTCACTAAATCAACCAAAACTGCTATCAAATTCCCAGTTTTTTCTATAATAGCATTAATATTATTCATCAAAATATAGCTGGATTGATGAACAAATCGGATATCCTAAAAAATTAATTAGAGGAACTTTCTACTAATGGGACTAGTATCGACGTTATATGTTTAACAGAACACTTTATTGAAACGGGTTATGAACATCTATTACATATACAAAACTTCTGTCCGGCTGCTTTCTTCTCGAGAAATAAAAAACGTGGAGGAACTTGTATTCTGGTCAGGGTTGGTCTGCAATACAAAGAAATACCGGAAGTTGCAAAACAGTCAATATCCGGTATTTTTGAGTGTTGTGCTATTGAGCTGATTTCTCATAAATTGGTTATTGTTTGCATATATAGAGTACCCAAACACACTCACACATTGTTCTATGAAAAACTAGAAAATATACTACATAAACTCTGTCGAAATACAAACAAAAATATAATATTAGCAGAGGATTTTAATATTGATGTCATAAAAAGAAACAAAATCACTTTAGAATTTGAATATTTTCTATTACAATTTAATCTAAAACTAGCACTCCAAAAACCTACAAGATTGCACAGTAAAACATGCATAGATAATTTTGCATATAGCAATAAAAAAGTATACAAGGCTGAAATAGTCGATTTGATTCTGTCCGACCACGCGGCACAAATTCTCAAAGTCCCCATAAAGAGAACTTGTAAACTAAAGTGTTGGAAAATATACAAACAGGAAATTTCTACTGAAAATCTATATACATTTAAATCCTACTTAAAATGTTTATCTTTTAAACATGTTTATGATGCCATAGATACAAATCAATGCTACGATGGTTTTATGGAAGATTTCCTAATGCTATATAATCTATGTTTTCCACAAAAAATAGTCACTATAAAAAGTAATAAGAGAACTAAATGGATATCCCGTGGGATAAAATTATGCAGTCAAAAACAAAGGAAGTTACTTTGGGGGTATAGACACAACCCGACATCTCATAATAAACTATTGCTAAAAAAATACTCAACCCTCTATAGAAAGATCATAAAACTAACCCAGAAAGCTCAAAATAACCACTATATTAATACTTCTCAAAATAAATCCAAAGCTGCCTGGAAAATTATTAATAATTCAAAAATATGTTTGCCGCAAGAGCAAATAAATTGTATAAATAGAGACAATTTATCTTTTTCTAACCCTAATGACATTGCTAATGAATTAAATGATTATTTTATTGACAAAATTGAAAATAAACTTCAAACTGACAAATATCCGCCTAATTATAAGTTTCAAAATTTGACATCACAATCATTATTTATGACTCCCGTTTCAGCATTTGACATAAATAGAATTATCGATGACTTAAAAAATACGAATACTGTTGGTTACGATGGTGTGTCTACCAAAGTAATAAAATATGTGAAAGAGATCATATCGCCTCTATTGGCACATATTGCTAATATGTGTATTTATGACGGTATTTTTCCAAATCGCTTAAAAAACGTTATAATCAAGCCATTATTTAAACAAAATGACAAAACTGATGCAAAAAACTATAGACCAATTGCTAAGATTTCTATATTTTCTAAAATTTTTGAAAGAGTTATTTATAATTCTCTTTACACTTATTTTGAGAAATATAATTTATTTTGTGTGGAACAGAAAGGATTTCGAAAGAAATGTGGAATAAATATGGCTTTATATGATTTACTTTCCCCTGTCATGTCATGTGTTGATAATAAAAATCCTGTATGTGCTATCTTCACTGACATGAGTAAAGCCTTTGACTACGTAGATCATACACTACTCATACAGAAATTGCATGCTTATGGTATAAGAGGTAATGTCCTTGACCTCCTAGAATCATACCTAAGCAATAGATACCAGTGTACTGAAATTATTAGATTATGTCCTAAAACTAAAATAGAAACCACTTTCATGTCAAAACCAAGACTCCTAAGGTATGGCGTACCCCAAGGTAGCGTGCTTGGACCGCTACTTTTTTAAATATATATCAACGACCTCCCAAAAATAACACAACAAAAAATGGTTCTCTTTGCAGATGATAGCACAGCTATAATAGAATGTACAAATCCCAATAATTATGAAAACGAGATTAATGATTCCCTAACAAAAATAGTAGATTGGCTTAATTGTAATAATTTAGTAATTAATTTAGATAAAACTAAAATCATGCAATTTCATCAACGTCGGGCAAATCCCACCATAAATTTGACTCATAAAAATTATAATATAGAATCAGTTAATACTGCTAAGTTCTTAGGTATAATGATAGACAATAAATTAACGTGGAAACCTCAAATAGACCACCTTTGTAACAGACTGAGTAAATCTGCATATGCACTCTATCAATTGTCTAAAAAAGTAAATATTAGCACGTTACTGACAGCCTATCATGGACTAGTCGCTTCAGTGCTACGGTACGGAATTATATTTTGGGGACAGTCAACTGACAGAGAACTTATATTTAAGATGCAAAAACGCTGTATAAGATCTATGTGTGGATTAAAAACTACTGATAGCTGTGTACCATCCTTCAAATCATTGAAAATACTAACACTACCAGCATTGTATATTTTTGAATCTGCAATATTTGTAAAAAGCAACCCCCAGTTATTCGAGAAAATGTCTGATATCAAAAGAAAGCCAATACGTGCTCAATATTTGTCACAGTTAAATAGTGTAAAATGCAAGACATCTTTAATGCAAAAGAGTTTTTTTGGCACTGCGCCAAAGATATATAACACATACAAAAATATGCCTCTAGTAAAGTTGAAAAAAGCTCTCACATTACTACTAATTGACAAATGTTACTATAAAATTGAAGACTTTTTAAATGATAATTTGATACCAGTGAGAATTTAAAGTATTTTGAATGTAGTGTAAATGTATTTTTCCTCTGTAAATATTTGTATGTCAAAATTGACAAGACATAGCGCACTATTTAGTTCTTAAGTTCCATCTATCACCTATCCTATGTTTCACAAATAAATTCATTTGATTTGATTTGATTTGATTTGATGGCGATATGTACCTACAAAACACTGTGACCCCGCAGATCTTATATCTCGCGGCGTCACAGCATCAGTACTCATAAATTCAGACATGTGGTTTGGACTTGCTAAATTAAATTTAGTCAAAATTTCACAATTATATTCATTTTCTAATGAATATGAATTACTGTCAACAAGTAACAAGTTACCAGTAAAAAACAGATGAAGTTCCCTACACCCATTTTTTGATCAAGTCGGTGGAGTCATTCGCGTGGGCGGCAGGCTCGCTAATTCGCGATTTCAATATGACAAAAAGTTTCCAATGCTTTTACATTCTAATCATCACATTTGCAAACTAATTTTCTCTACCTACCACATAACCACAGAACACTTCTCCATGCAGGTCCACAACTGCTACTCGCTCACATACGTGAAATATACTGGCCCATCAGTGGCCGCAACCTAGCCAGAAAAACAGTACAATCCTGCATCACATGTAAACGCTTTCAAGGTAAAACAATTACACCAATCATGGGTAACTTACCTGAGCCACGCATGCATTCAGATTTCACATTCAGCAATGTCGGCGTAGATTACGCCGGACCAATCATGATCAGTAACCGTAAGGGGCGTGGTAGTCAATTAATTAAGTCCTACATATGCATATTTGTATGCCTTGCAGTAAAGGCTGTACATTTGGAATTGGTTACCGATTTGACAAAGGAATCATATTTAGCATCACTAAACAGATTTATTAGCCGCAGAGGGAAGCCTGCCCACATTTATTCAGGCAATGGCACTAATTTTGTAGGCGCGTCAAATGCTATCACAGGTTTCTTAGCGGAGAATCAAAACTCAATTAGTGAAACTGCAGCAGAACAAGGTATTACCTTTCATTTCATTCCCCCGTATACTCTTCACTTTGGTGGATTATGGGAAAGCACAGTCAAATCAACAAAACATCACCTCAGGCGAGTCCTAGGGTTGGCTCATCTTACATATGAAGAAATGTATACAGTCTTATGCCAAATTGAAGGCATTTTAAATTCCAGGACTTTAACGCCTCTCTCCTCAGACCCATCTGACCTCAGTGTCCTTACTCCTTTTCACTTCTTAATTGGTCGATCGTTATCTGCACTACCTCATCCACCACTGCCTGACTGCAATCCATTGCGCCTACCCCGATTCAAGCGCATTGAGCTTCTGCGTCAGCATTTCTGGAAACGCTTTTATAAAGAATACATATCTCAGCTTCAGATAAGAACCAAATGGAAGGAGTCGTCGAATCAGCTTACAGAAGGCGCCTTGGTCGTCGTGAAGGATGACGCCCTCCCACCAGCTTGTTGGGTCCTTGGAAGAGTGACACAGCTCTATCCGGGGCCTGACGGAGTCACGCGAGTGGCCGACATCCAGACCAGCACTGGGACAATCAGAAGGGCATTCAACCGCATATGCCCTCTCATTTGCGGCCCGGCAGAATGTCTATGACACACAACGCGTCCCCGCCCTACGCTGCGGGACATCTCTAGCGGCACCGCGGGCTCGACGCGGCGGCCGGCTCGGCAGTTCATTCAGTTTATATGTTTTACAATTTTACCTACTATAATCCGAGTACTTAGTTTTAATTTTTGATATATGATATACATACAGGCCTCCAGACACCGCTGCGAAACATTTGAACCGGGCAAAAAACGGCAGAAACTATAAAACAAGCAATCTACATAGGTTGCAGGTACACTACTTTGACGCGTCGCTGCAAGTCCCCACAGACATATCCAGTATCACGCGCACGCTGGCCGAACCAGCGGGTAATAATAATAATGCCAGCTTAATGTATATGCATAGTTTTGTTACAACATTGCGGCAAGCACAATTTAAATCATAACATCTTTGCAGGTCACCAGCCACAGGACACTGGATTGTTGGGGCGACTTGCAGCTATGCCACGCTACGGACCTCCCGCACAGATACATAGCATAGGTACCAATGAAAGTAGGTAATGCGTAATTGTTTGTCAATGTACATTCCCAAGTCAACGTAAGAAAGTATAAATAGGCCTGTGCCTTCCCTAATGTAGTTCAGGAACTCAGGAGCCTAGTAAATGAGAATTAAGTGAACTGTGGTACTGGTAACTGACTTATATTCTTAAATAATATAATACATAATACAGCGAGACCGGCGCGACAAGTATGTATGATCGTAGGTTATCGGTGACGGAGATTGACTGCCCGCTCCTTCCGATGCGTGGCGCTGGCGTCGCAGCGCCCCACCTCCCTCGTCCCGCGATTATGCGTCACCATATACTCCCCGCGTTGAAGTTTTTTCAAAATCTTGAACTGGTAGGGGGCATATGGTATTAAACGCGCGACGAAGAATCCCCTTCTTGGTTTTTATGTCCGCGACCCGAACGATGCCGTCTTTGCCAGGGAGGATCCGGATGACGCAACCCAAGAGCCACATCAGCGGGGGTAACGCCTTGTCCTTAATGACGACCATGTCACCTTGCTTGAGGTCGCCCCTGGACTGTTGCCATTTGGTTTTCTGTTGGAGCAACGTTATGTATTCATTAGAAAAGTGGTTCCAGAAGTGTTGCTTTAGTAGTTCGATTCGCTGGAACCGTTGCAGGGATGTGATTCTCGTAGACGTGATCTCTTGATGAGGCACAGAGACCAGAGATTGCCCAACGAGAAAATGGGCCGGTGTAAGTGGGTATAAGTCAGAAGGATCATCTGATAAAGGTGTAAGAGGTCGGGAATTGAGAACTGCTTCGACCTGACTCAAGTAAAGTAGACATCTCCTCAAATGTTAAATGCGTTAATTGTAGAACTCTACGTAAATGGTGTTTTGTCGACTTAACGGCTGATTCCCACAGACCGCCAAAATGCGGAGTATAGGCTGGTATAAATGAAAAATTGATACCTTGATCGGCTGTAACCTTTTTGGAATTGGTGGCAAAAAAGAAAATGTGTACGTCATAGAGCACCTATCTCCTGCAAACAAGGCCCTGCATGCGGCAACCAGAATTAAAGTCAAGCAATTGGGTTATCAATACGTATGGGTTCGCGGAGGCAAGATTTTTGTCAGAAAAACTGAAGGAGCAGATCATTATTACATCAGGGATACTGAAGCTTTAAAGAAATTGCTTTAGATCGTTAATTTTGGAATGTAATATATCAGGTACTTAAAGTTAAAAATTCCATAGTTTAAACATTTATTACCAGAATGTTAGGGGTTTAAGAACCAAACTTAAAGACATTTATAATAAAGTCTCTTGCTGCTCCTACGATATTATTATGTTTACGGAAACTTGGTTAACCAGTGGTATCTTCGATTCAGAGATCATGGATGAACAATATACTATTTATAGGCGAGACCGAACTAAAACTTTTCTTAATATCAAATTAAATGGTGGGGGGGTTCTGATAGCGGTCTCTAAAAAATAGAGATCTCAAAGATTATTTAACTTTGAAAGTGCTTGCGAAGATCTCTGGGTTAAGCTATCACTGGAGGTCGGCAGAAAAACTAGGGATGTGTACTTTTGTACTGTGTACTTACCCTCTCCAATAAAGTCTGAAGTGCTTAAGCATTTTGTCGATAGTACAAATAAGGTGTTAGAACTTATAAATGAATGTACTATATTCGGTGACTTCAACATAAATACTATGAACTGGTTGTGACCCAACAATGACGTCATTAGAGCACCTTCGCATACTAAATCAGGCATAGAACAAACCCTCTGGGATTTCATCTTACATAATGGATTCGTACAGTATAATTGTCTTATTAATCATAATAACAGAATCCTTGATTTGGTACTAACTAACCTTGATGAAAATACTATTACTATAAATACGCCACTTGATATCCTGTCAATAGTCGACCAACATCACCCACCAGTGCTAATTGAACTATTGTTTTCAGATATTAACAAAAAAAAACATATAGTTTAGTATCAAAATTAATTTTTTTTAAGGCCGATTATGACGCTATTAACAGGTCACTGGAAAGGATTGATTGGACAACAGAAATGAAACCAGGTAATACTATTGATAGTATGGTCGACAGTTTTTATAACATTATTTATGCTGTGATAGATCGTTACGTTCCAAAAGGTGTATTAAAAACCTCGAAATATCCGTGTTGGTTCTCTAAGCAACTTATTAAAAGACTGAATGAAAAAAACCGGTTGCGATTGAAAGTCAAAAAGTACAACAATCCATTGGACATGATTGCTTTAAGTCTGTTGAAGAAAAGGTGTGTGACAATATGGCTACTTCATGTTATAATTAGTATATTGCTAACATAGAGGCCAGAATCAATTCTAATCCGAAATATTTTTGGAGCTATCTAAAACAAAAAAGGGGCGGATCTAGTAATTATCCAAGTACCATGTCAAATGGCGTAGATAGCTCTGATAAACTCCATGATATTTGTAATTATTTTGCATCTCATTTTTCTAAAGTATATTGTAGGAGATGGAAGTGACAAGAGTGGGGAAAAGCTATAAAAGACGATGCCTCACCGACATCGTCCTCTTTTTTTTCATTTCCAATC
Organism: Craniophora ligustri; assembly: GCA_905163465.1. Lineage (NCBI taxonomy): Eukaryota > Metazoa > Arthropoda > Insecta > Lepidoptera > Noctuidae > Craniophora > Craniophora ligustri. The sequence goes on from LR990976.1 coordinate 10,444,423, forward strand.
GTTGTCGCGTTAGGGTGTTACTCTGTCCGATTACTGTTCGACCTGTATAATTTATTGTTAGAAATTTAGTATTTTGGTTCTCTGGTTTTGTAATAGTTTTCTGTTTAGTTTGTTAGAATTAAAATCATTTGATTGTTGTTATTTTTGTATTTACTTTTTGTAGGTGGTATTAAAACTTGTTATTAAAAATCACTTCTGGTCTTATTTCCTAGATCAGAAGTGGGATAGTTCTTTTTCGCCCGCTTCTTTTGTTTCGCCTTAGTTTGTTTTACAGTAGTTCGGAAGTTATTAATTGTGCATTCAAATCGGTGGTTTTATTTTTCGTAACGTGGGTAAGTATTTTTTTTCTGTTGTTTGGTTCGATCTCTGTTTTTTTCGTTATGTCGACTCGTGAGCGTGATCATAGTGCGAATCGTCGCGTCAGTCGTAGTCCTGGTCGTGGTAGTCGAGATAGTAGACATCGCGACCGATCGCCTGAAGAAAATCTTAGGTTACGGCTCGAAATGCAGGCAATGTTTGCTCGTCTTAAGGCATTAGAAGACAAGTATAAGGCTTCGCCTACGCCAGGTCGTTCGGGTTATTGCGATACGAGAATACCGGAGGCAAATAAAAGCCGTAATAGGTTAACATCACGACCTGAGCGTGTATTACCGTCACCCAAACGCCATGCTTTGCGATCACCAGAACGGGAGAAATTACGTGATATGCACCGTTCACCGCCGTCAGACCATACGCGGAGGTTAGTGTCCCCTAGTAGGAATGATACAGTGTCGCGATCGCGGGGTAGATTTGTGTTGCCTAACCAACAACCACACTCTCGGTCACGAACGCCACCACGAACTTCGGAACCCATTTCTAGCAAAGCACCTGAGCATTCCACAGTTACCGATCGTATTGTGGACGCGATCCGTTCTATAAATTATGCGGGTAGGTCGAACCAACATTTTTACATTTCTAATTTCGATCCCAATTTACATAATATCGACGACTGGTGTTCTGAGGTAGATCGCGCTAAATCTCTTAACAATTGGAGTGATTACGAATGTCTCTCGCGTATTGGTAACTGTTTAAAAGGTGATGCTCGATCATGGTTAAACGAGTGGGTATCAAATGATCGTACGTGGAGTAATTTTAAGAGGGAATTTAGGCCGCTGTGTCCAAGGACACCCGACATTGCAAATATTTTGGCTGATGTGATAAACACAAACTCGGATAAGTACCCCACGTATGCAGATTATGCGCGTCGTTCTTTACTTCGCTTACGTATAGTGCGGGGACTCAGCGATAAATTAATTTCGGCGATTATCATACGTGGAATTACTGATCTTAATATTAGGGCGTCGGCAACTAATGCCAAACGATTTAATTGATTTTTTTTCAATTTATATTAAGCCAGCTAATACGTCGAAGCATTTTTTTTCACGTTCAGTTGCAATTAATAGTACCAAAGGTAACTTAACTACGGATTCTTCGCGAAAACGGGGTAGTAGTGATATCATATGTTTTTTGTGTGGCCAGTTAGGTCATAGGCAAGCTTCATGTTCTAAACGACCTAGAATCGATCACGGATCGTGTACTTCGATAGGTAATTCTAGTTCTGCTAATTCGAAAACCGGTTTTATCCCGAATAAGCCCGAGCCATGTTCATTTTGCAAAAAGCCGGGTCATAAAATCGAAACTTGTTTTGTCAACCAAAGGTCTGAAGCGGCTAATAAGGATACGGTAAATTTTTGTAATGTTTTAGTTACTTCTACTAATAGTGATGTAGTTGTGGCTGTTATCCAGGACGTTCCGGTGGATGTTTTAATTGACAGCGGTTCAACTATATCTCTGATTTCGTCGTCTTTGCTGAAATATTTTTACTCTCCACGCAAACCCGCTTTTAGGATTTTGAAGGGACTCGGAAGTCAGGAAGTAGAAACTACTTCCTACGTAACATTGCCGATTGAGTTTGACGGTTTGACTCTCGACGTAGATTTGTTCATAGTGTCGTCTCAATACATGAACATCCGGTTATAGATTTTGAATAGAGAGGGTGTTAGATACGTGCGTACTAAAGATTATCAGCTACTTACTAGGGATGATAGTAATCCAAATAGGGTAATGACAATCCAATCTCAGCTTTCGGTTCCAGTCAATACGCCCCTCGTTGATGGTGAGTTACAAGAGCTTTTAGAGATTATCAATGAGTTTTCAATGTTTTTGATTTCCGGTACCGCGGCCTCGACTGTTAATAGAGGGTGCATGTCAATCAAACTCAATTCCAACACGCCTGTTAACTATCGCCCTTACCGACTTTCGCATGCCGAGACACTCCGTGTTCGTGAAATCATTAAAGATCTTTTGGATAAAGGTATAATTGAAGAGTCCGACTCTGAATACGCAAGCCCTATCCTTCTCGTCAAAAAGAAAGACGAGTCGGATAGGATGTGCGTCGACTTTCGTAAGCTCAATGATGTTACTGTTAAAGACCGGTTTCCATTACCGCGGATAGATGATCACATAGACCGTTTAGGGCACAACAGGTATTTCAGTAGACTTGATATGGCTACTGGCTTCCATCAAATCCCTTTGGATCAGGATTCAATACCGCTCACAGGGTTTGTTACGCCCGAGGGACATTATCAATATTTGAAAATGCCCTATGGCTTGACAAATGCTCCGGTCGTCTATCAGCGTATCATCGCAAAAACACTTCGCGAATTTATCGAATCTGGATTACATTGATACCTCGTTTACATTGACGATGTCTTAATTTTAAGTAAAACCGTTGATCAGGGTCTCGTTTTGCTGCGTAAAGTCCTAGATACTTTAACCAGGGCCGGTTTTTCGATCAATCTAAAGAAGTGCTCATTTCTGGCGACTGAAATTGAGTACTTGGGACGGACAATTAGTGGGAATCAGGTTGGGCCGAGTCATGACAAAGTTAGAGCTTTGATTGACTCAGCTCAACCGCAAAATGTAAAACAAGTTCGCCAATTTATGGGCTTAGCCAGCTATTTTAGACGTTACATAGCTGACTTTGCTCAGAAAACTGCATGTATTGCTGCGTTAACTAAAAAGGGAGTTGCTTTTAACTGGGGCTTGGAGCAACGAGCTGCTCGAAAGTACATTATAGAATGTCTGACGAGTGAGCCTGTACTGGCTATCTATGACCCTTCATTACCGATAGAAGTCCACACAGATGCGAGTTCTATTGGTTATGGAGCTGTTCTGTTGCAAGTACATGAGGGAAATCGCAAGCGAGTGGTATCTTATTTCAGCAAGCTTACTCAGGGGGCTGAGAGCAAATACCACTCATATGAGCTGGAGACGCTTGCCGTGGTTAAAGCTCTTCAGTATTTCAGACATTATCTTGTGGGTATTCACTTCACCGTAGTCACAGACTGCAACGCATTGAAACTTACCCAGCGTAAGAAAGATTTGTTGCCAAGAGTGGCTCGGTGGTGGGTGTACCTTCAGGATTTTGATTTCAGTCTTATTTACCGTAAAGGTTCTCTCTTATCTCATGCTGACTATCTTAGTCGGAACCCTGTCAATGTAATTTCCATTCAGAAACCCTTGAACTGGGCTCAAGTCGCCCAGGCTTCTGACGAAGAAACTCTGGCTCTCATGCAGAGCTTGTCCGACGGACAGCTAGACGCTTCTCGTTATGTCGTTAAAAACGACATTCTCTATTTCAAGTACACACCTACTGGTGAAGATTCAAAACTGCTATGTTTTATCCCGAAAGGCCATAGACTTAGCCTTTTACGCATCTTTCATGATGAACATGGTCATCCCGGTGTAGATAAGACCGCTGACCTTATCACCAAATACTTTTGGTTCCCAGGGTTGAGAGCTTTTGTACTGAAATACATAACACATTGTTTAGTGTGTCTTTCTCACAAGAAAGTTGCTCGTGCCCCTCTTCAGCCCATTCACTCTTGGGAAAAACCAGATGTCCCTTTTGAGACAATTCATATGGACGTTTTAGGTCCCCTACCCGAATCCGGCTACGTTAATACGGCTATCGTTATGTTCTCATCGTAATCGATGCATTTTCAAAGTTTTCCCTATTATACCCGATGTATCGCCAGGATACTGATGAGTTAAAACGTCATTTTACCAATTTAATTTCACTTTTTGGTACACCCAAATTAATTGTAGCTGATAGAGGTAGAATGTTTCAAAGTGCTAACTTTGTTAGCTGGGTTCAGGACATGGGTTGTAATACGCATCTGATTACACCTGAGATGCACTAATCCAACGGACAGGTGGAACGCTATTGTCGAACTGTACTCAACATGGTACGTATTGAGTGCAATTATCGGCAACAGAGATGGCCGACCGTGATGTGGAAGCTGCAGTTGGTTCTGAATATCACGAAACACATAACAACGCAAAATTCGGCTCTTAACTTGCTGATTGGTATCGATGCCGCAACACCACTTATCCGAAGCCTGGTACGTGATGTGGCTATCGAAGGCTCCAGTCCGAACAGAGAGGCTCTTCGTAAAATGCGAAGGCAGAGGGCCTCCGAACGCCTCCGTTCGAACCAAGAAAGTCAAGACGCTTACATCAACCGAGGCCGCAAGGCGCCTCGTGCCTTCGAACTTAATTCTTTAGTTTTTGTTAGAAAACAGGCGCAGGCGACTGGAAAGCTGGATTCCTGTATGCGAGGGCCGTATCGCGTAGTGAAGATACTTCCACATGGTCGATATGAGCTCCAGCTCTTGACCGGCTCATATGGGAAATCGACGCAAGCGGCTGCAGAATATATGATTCCGTGGCGAGGAGAGGCTCCTGATGTGTGCGCTGATTTTTTCCGTGGTGAGTAATTTCAATTGTTTCGACACTTCGATATCTTGCTAAAATATTTTTTGTAAATTTACTTGTAGACTACCTACGGCCTATATGCTGGGGCCTCTATTTGTTGTCTTGAGAACTGAGTGTATGTAAGTTTATCTATTTGTGTAAAGTGTTTCTCTGAAACGTGAACACACTAAGGGAAGTTTTATCTTGCGGTTGGGATAGTCTGTCTCGGAAGTTCTCGTACTCAGATATGCTATCCAGGCTGACGGATACACTTCAAGTAAGGTACGGTTTCATGTGGTTGGATGCTGTCTTGGAGTGCGCTCAGACATGTGATCCTAGTATATGTAACATGCCTTTTTTTTTTCTTTTTTTTTTATGGAAATAAGGGGGCAAACGGGCAGGAGGCTCACCTGATGGTAAGTGATTACCGCCGCCCATGGACATCTGCAACACCAGGGGACGTGCAAATGCGTTGCCGGCCTTTCAATAAAGAATATACTCTCCTCTTGAAGGTTCCCACGTCGTAACGGTTCGGAAAGACCGCCGGCGACAGCTGGTTCCACAGAGCGGTGGTGCGAGGCAGAAAATGCCTTAAAAATCGCACTGTTGTGGAACGCTGGACATCGAGATAAAATGGATGGAACTTTGAGTTCTGGCGCGATGTCCGATGGTGAAATTCAGCGGCCGGGATCAAACCAAACAATTCCTCGGAACACTCCCCGTGATAGATGCCGTAGAAGATGCAGAGTGATCCAACATCTCTACGCAGAGCCAAAGGATCAAGCCGATCGGAAAGAGCCTGATCATCGACAACTAGAGCCGCCCTTCGTTGGATTCGGTCAAATGGAAGTAGCTGGTACTGGGGGGCCCCCGCCCAGAGATGAGAACAGTACTCCACGTGGGGCCGGATCTGCGCCTTATAGAGATTTAGGCGCTGCGCCGACGTGAAGTACCGTCTCGCCTTGCTGAGCACACCAAGCTTCTTTGAGGCCAATTTAGATAGATAGATAAAACATTTATTTGGTACATACAAAAGACAACACACCAAAAACACAGTTAAGGAATAAAAAATGACAACAACATAAAAAAAAGGTAACAACATGAAAAGATAAAAAAAAAAAAGACAAAGAATAAAACGACTAGTGCGGTGTGCGTCTCCCAGTTGCACCAAATGGGAGTCCAGCTCAGCATGTGTCAGGCAAATGTACCTGACGCTGATATTCTGCTGGATCCTTGCAGTGACGTACGGACGCCCAGCAGACGAGGTCAAGTAGTGTTGGGACAGTGGATGAAAGATATTTATATACAATGTGGGGAGGACAATATGATCATAAATGAAACTTCGTATAAGTCATGATATTCCCAACCGTCACACAAAAAATCAAATGAATATATCCAGTAGTTTAGCCACAGGACATTATTTTTCATTTTAAGTATTTTCGACATGATGTTTTGTAAACAGGAGAGCACGCGACAGGTTAACGACTTACGTTGCCAGCTCGCCACTTTAAAAACCTACGCCTTTTCTATCAAATTTATTTTCTCAATGCAAATTATACTTTATGCCCGAGCCATAAGAGTCATAAAGCGTGTCATCACAGCTAGATAAGAAAATATGTATGTGCGAAAGAGATAGGTAAGTTTGCTTGTTTCCTCTTTGCTTACTTGTCGACGTGTCTAGGTTACGCGGTCAGTGTGTCACCGGACGTCCTTACTGCCTGTGACGCATTTTATTTTCTCTGGAATTTCGGATGCGCCCGCGCCCGTTTGAAGTCGCCGCGCGAGTGTTATCGTATCTTTGTTGTTGTGTTGTGTTGTGTTGTGCGAAATTTGACGCTTTGTTTTAATAGTGACAGGACACATAAACGTATTATAGGTACTTAGTTAAATAGCTAAGTGAACTTTGCGAAATTAGACGCTTAATACTTGGTGTTTCAAGGTTTTATTATTAAATAATCATGCCTCGTTACAATTATACCGCTTCGGAGTACACTGATATGATTTTAATTTATGGGGAGTGTCACGGTAATGCCGCTTTAGCTGTACGGACATACCGTGAGACCTATTATCAAGAGTGAGAAATAACATTATACGTCGGTGTAGTTTGTGTATTCAAGAACACGGCGGACATATTGAAAATAAAAAAATTTAATGACTGGCGACATAATTATGTGATCGAAAAGTGATTGTGAATAATAAATTGATCAGTGAATAACTCGCGGGTGAATGATGCCCGACTATTTGGTTAATATTCTGTGATTTGATTTGTGTAATTGAGCATTAATAACAATAAGAATAATGGCGCCAAACATTACGTCGCTGCGTCGGCCACAGCTTTAACATGAATGAAACCAAGCTGCGTTGCCATTCTTATCGCAGGTCAGTGTACCATTTTTATAAATGGTGTTTTATTTTGTTTGCAGTTTTAAGCTATTTAGTTTGTAAGAAAATTTTTTTTTTTTTAATTTCCATGTTCGGATTTATTTGATAGTTTACAAATGTTTCTATAAACCAGTATTGCCAGTGTTTTCATTTAAAGTCATATTGTCATCTCCACATTGTATATGAACTATTGTGATGTAGTGTGTAGTGGCCTAGGTGTTAATACTAATAATATAGCGTAATATTTATAATCTAAAATGTGTTTACAATCAATAAATAAGGATAAATAATATGTGTATTAGCTAATAAATATGAAGAGCCAGGATGGCCTGGGAGCCCTTCACCAGAACTCATCTTCTTCTAGTTATGTGGGTAGGTGGGTGCGGAAATGCAAATAAATCACTTCGGATCACAATCGACGTATTTTAATCAGTATACACAGGAATTACGATATAATTAGGTAATTAACGTTTACTATAACACGAAATCAACTTAATAAAATCTTGAAATAGCGCGATGGCAAAAATTAGGAGCGATTCGTCACAAGCGTGGTGCGCGGGCGCCGTCTCGTTCGAAAGTGACTTCAAGATGGCCGTCCGCACTACCATCGACAATGACGCTTCGCTAGGTTGACATTGACAGTCCTGTCAACCTGGCATTTGACGTAAACGCCGTCACGGCCGGACTGACATACGACCGTCCTCGGGCGATTTATCTGAAAAAAATTAAGATAACTGCATAGTCCGTTCGCTCATCCTGACTTAATAATTTTCATCAGCACACGTACACTAAAATCTTTAATGACTTGGCTAACCAGGCAAGTGTATCGCTTAGCCAACCGTAAGGTGTGGCTCGGACTACACTTAAGTAAGACCAGTCGACCAACGCCTTAGATACCTATTCAGGCTAGAATTTAGCCCAGACAACACATTTTTGCCCTTTGTAACATTTTAGACAAGCCAATCCTAACAAGGATATGGCCTGGACGACACAATTCGTCTCACTAATGTCAAGCGATCATCTAAGACAAGTCAGCCCTCTCAAGGGACCTGACTTGGACGACAAATTTCGTCAGATGACGCTAAATAAATCACTGTGACAAGTCAACCAGACAATGACTCGGACGACACATTTCGTCTACCATCTGTGACGAGTGAAGTGTGCCCTTTAACTATTCACCCTGGAATAGTAAGGACTGCACTTCTTCGCCCAGGATCGACCATTATTCAATTTATCATAATTATAGGAATGTTACAGTACAGTAGCGATAGTTCGTACTATACCTGCCTATGATAGTGAATTGTCCTGTTCCTTGTGTACTTCAACCTCATGAAGGACCTCCCATGTTTCAGGGTCTGAAGTTACGCTCAAGGTTTCTGAGCTTGCAGTGACAGTGTGCGAGTCAGCAGAAGCAGTATCCGAGCATACGGTCAAGGTGTCGAGACGGTGTAATGACTCGTTATCATTATTTGAGCACAAAGTATTTTCCACATCATCAGACGCCGTCTCGGCCTCAAATTCATTTAAAAGACTAGACGCGATTTCAAGTAATCCATCATGTCCCCGGGGTACTGCGCGCAAATTCTCGTGGGAGTATTTAAGAGTTCGATTAGAAGCATCGACTATGCTTTTAAGTGTATAGCGATCATTATTAAGAACTTCTGTAATCACGAATGGACCCCTAAATTTCCTATCCAATTTTGTTTGATTGCGTTCACAGTTTTTGATGAATACGTAATCACCTTTAGAAAATGGTTTAATTTTTGCACGGCCACGATTGAATCTAACAGTTTCAGATTCAGCAGCTTTTTGGATGTTTGCTGATGCATCTTCCCTAACCGAATCAATATCCAAGCGAACCTCGTTGTCTTTATTAGTGCAGTTTATTTTGGACATACCCAGTGAATCGGAACGAATCCCGAACATAAGCTCTGATGGGGAATATTTGGTTACGGTAGATTTTGTACTATTTAGGGCAAGTTGAATATTTCCTAATTCGTCACGCCATGTCTTATTAGGATCGTTTTCGACGATAGTTAAAAGGCTTTTTAAAGTACGCATCACTCGTTCAACCTGACCATTGGCTCTACTGGCACCCGTGGCAATAAAGTGGAGTTCTATTTTATGCTCGTCACAAAAACTTTTAAAATCAGAACTGATGTAGCATCGACCTTGGTCTGCAATGATTCTTTTTGGCGCTCCAAAAAGGTAAACTGCTTTTTGCAGTGCGTGTATTGCACTCTTTGCATCAACAGACGTGGTATGTTCGAGTAAAACGTACTTCGTAAAACCGTCAATAATTACTGAGCAATACTCCTTGCGGTCGCTCTTCCCGCTAAGCTTTCCCGAAAAGTCAATATGAACCGTGTGCCAAGGCACAGATACTTTAGGAATCGGATGAAGCTGTACGGGCTGAGCACCCGACGGGCCCTTAGAAGCCTTACAAACTATGCATGAATCTATGAATTTTCGAACACATTTAGACATGTCTGGAAACCAATACTTCTCATAGAGCTTGTCTAACGTTTTATCTCTACCTAAATGTTGTAATTCGTTGTGAACATGATTTATGAGTGTCCAAATAAGAGATCGCGGAACTACTGGGAGCCAGGATATCACTTTATTACGGACAATTTTCCTATAAAGAATACCTTCTCTGACATCATATGTTTGGGCTACGGTTTCAGGAAAACTATTATTGTGGTATTTTGTGATGAGATCTTGGATTTCAGCATCCCTTTTTTGTTCCACTGATAACCAACCTTGGTGGAGCTCAACGAATTGAACAGATTTAGTTTGCACTTTTTCAGATTCTATGGAAGTAGCCATATCAGACTTCGGTATAGGATTTCGAGACAAAAAGTCAGCGTGTTCCATTCTGCTGCCTTCGCGATAAACAATATCGAAGTCATAAGCCTGCAAATATGCCCACCAACGATATACACGGGGAGTTAAATCCTTTTTAGCCTTTGACGCCTTTAATGAATTGCAGTCCGTAACAACTACAAAACTCCTACCATAAAGATAGTGTCTGAAATGTTCTACTGCTCTAACGACTGCTAACGTCTCTAGCTCATAAGAGTGATAGCGAGACTCTGCATCTGACGTTCTACGGCTAAAGTATTCTACGACATGGGGGAGGTTGTCTTTTTTTTGTAAGAGGATCGCTCCGTAACCATCTGAGCTAGCATCTGTATGTAACTCCACAGGGAGTTCTGGGTCAAATATGGTAAGTACGGGTTCAGATGTAAGAATGTCTATCAACTTTTTGCGTATTCTTTCATGTTCAGTAGTCCAAGTAATTCGTCCCTTTAATTTTGTAAGAGGATATAAGGGACCCACAACCCGGGTGAAATCGGGGATAAATTTCCGAAAATAAGACGCTAATCCCAAAAATTGTCGTACATTCGTAGCTGACTTCGGTTCAGGGGCATCTACCAATGCCTGAATCTTCCGCGAATTGGGTCTGATTACACCAGACTGTACTGAATATCCTAAGTAATCGATCTTGTGCTTCATGAACTTACACTTTTTAATGTTTAATGAAAAGCCAGCTTCTGACAATGCGGCCAATACATCATCAAGACGCTGTAGACCTTCAGAGATGTCCACAGAGTGGCACAATACATCATCCATGTAGATTAATGGTTTATCTTTTAAATGACTAATGGCCCCCGTGATACATCTCTGAAAGACCGAAGGCGCATTTCGCAAGCCAAAAGGCATAGCTAGAAATTCATATTGGCCCTCGTTGGTGACAAAAGCTGTTTTCTGCACTGAATCGGGATGGACAGGAATCTGGTGAAACCCTGCAGCCATATCTAAAGCGGAGAAGAAATTGGCTCCAACAAGCTGATCAATTTGTTCCTCTATACGAGGCAAAGGATAACGTTCGGGTACAGTATTGGTATTTAGCTCCCTGTAATCGACACATAATCTATCTGTATTGTCCTTCTTTTTAACAAGGACAATGGGGCTTGCAAAGGGGGAAGAACTCTCTTGAATTACTTTTGCATCTAATAATTTTTGGATCTGTTCCCTGATTATTTGTTTTTCTATGGGAGCGCGTTTAATGGGACACCTATATATGACTTTTTGCGGATCCACTAACCTAAGTTCACATACCCCTGTCTTAACCCGTTTGGTCGGTATACCTTCTATAAAATGATTTGAATACTTTCTTAAAATTGAAACCAACATTTCTTTATCATGCCCCTGCAAATCTGTATCAATATGATTTAAATCTGATGTATCTAAATTCTTATTACAAAAATGAGATAGCTCTTTGGTGTATATTACTAAGTTATCATTATCAATTTTCACGCATAGTCCTAAATCAAAAATATCCCTACCAATTATTATAGGATCTGATATATTACAATCGGGGACCACATGGAAAAGCAAGCTTATTAAACGTCCATTGATCTTAACTTCACTCTGAATTTGTGTAGCGCATTGAATGTCATTACCTCCAATACCACTTAGATAAACGATATCTTTACGCACAGTACCCAAGAGCTTATCGCAAAAACTTTCCTTTAAAAGTGAACAAGACGATCCACTATCGAATAAAAAAGGGACAAGCTCACCGGATGATGTTTCCAATGTACCCCTAGAAGGGCGGTGCTCGCAATGATGAACCTCCTTGACCGCAGCTTTGCTTCCGTTCTTTTTATCAGGGCAATTAGTTGTCACATGCCCCTTTTGTCCACACGTGTAGCAGGTCACAGGAGTAATGTTCTCCGAAGGGCGTGATGAGCTCGGTGTGTCTTGAGATGCAGGTCCAGAATGATCACGACGTTTTCTACATTCTGCGAAGCGGTGACCCACTATTCCACAGAAGCTACATCTGCCTGAGAACCTTTCGGTGGGACGATAGCGCTTCACCTCAGGTTCGTTGACATCTCCACCATCCGACCGACGCTTGAGGGATACACCTCCCAGTATTCGGAATAATTGAGTGCGAGAGGTGATATTATGAGCGTTTAGCTCGCGACGTATTAGGCTGTCCTTTTGACAAAGTACTGAAATCACAAATCCAGTCACCACTTCTTCAGGCATCACGATCTTTGGAATTCGTTCTATCAAGTTCCACAGCCGAAGTGCCGATTCTGGAGCTGTTTCTTTGGGTCCGATTTGAAACCGTAGAATGTCATCAAAGTAGTCCTGGAGTAATTTAGGTTTGGAAAACTTAGCTATAAGAGACTGTTTGATTACGCTCCAGGTCATTTCTTGTAGGTTCAATTTGGTGATGCAGGATGCAGCTCGTCCTTTCAGAGCACTCGTAAGAGCCATGAGTAGGTCTATTCCATCCAAACCCCTCTTTTGAACGATGGCTTCCGTTATATTGCACCAGCCATCAATGTCAGCATCAGGGTCGTCTGGATTAAAGGGTAGCAATAGTGTTGAATGATTAGTGTTCACGGTTGATACTTGCTGAACCGCGAGAACTCGAGATAAGAGCGTCTCCATGCTGTTGAGTAATTTCTCGGCATCGGTTTTGATCCGCTGGCCCTCAACTTGGGCCCCATCGCATCCCACTTCTGATGAAGAGCCAGGATGGCCTGGGAGCCCTTCACCAGAACTCATCTTCTTCTAGTTATGTGGGTAGGTGGGTGCGGAAATGCAAATAAATCACTTCGGATCACAATCGACGTATTTTAATCAGTATACACAGGAATTACGATATAATTAGGTAATTAACGTTTACTATAACACGAAATCAACTTAATAAAATCTTGAAATAGCGCGATGGCAAAAATTAGGAGCGATTCGTCACAAGCGTGGTGAGCGGGCGCCGTCTCGTTCGAAAGTGACTTCAAGATGGCCGTCCGCACTACCATCGACAATGACGCTTCGCTAGGTTGACATTGACAGTCCTGTCAACCTGGCATTTGACGTAAACGCCGTCAAATATATTTAGTGTAGTGAGATGCTATCACCACACATAAACATACTAGATACTAATGAAGTATTGTACTCGAGGTCGTCAATCAAACACACGTGTGCTTAGTACCAACGTTTATTGAATACTGACCACTTACAAACTAAGACATACAGTACAGAATACACATGTAAATGTTCGCATACTTCACCTCCGGGGGTGAAAGAAAAAAAAAAAGAGAAAAAAAAATGTTTAAACCTTATTCTAATTACAAAATTTTTTTGTTCTATCTTTATGCACTACATCTGTCTTGTTATTTCTAGAAATTTTAACATTTATGCCTAAATCTTCTATTACTTTAAAAGGACCATCATAAACACAGTCTTATTTTCGAGCACATTCATTTTTTACCAAAATAAGATCATTCTTATTATAAAATACAGGGTTACATAAGTTGTCATATTTCTCTTTCCTTTTTTCTTTACAAATCATCAAATTTTTCTTTGCATCACTTAAAGCTACTTGCAGTTTATATTTTAAATCTAAACAATAATTGTCAGTATTATAAAGTGGTTCTATGTCATCCCTTAAACTATTAGGTAAACGACATTGTCTGCCAAACACAAGTTCAAATGGTGAGTACTTAGTCTGCGTATTAACACTTGTATTGTAACTAAAACACCAAAAAGGTATCCAGTATGACCATGAATAACATGTATTAGAACAATAAGTTCTTAAAAATGCACCTAAATGCTTATGAGCTATTTCGAGAGAACCGATTGATTGATGGTGGTATGCGGTTGATGCCAATTTTTCTATCTCTAACAATCTGCAAACTTGCGTCATGATTTGAGAAATGAACTCAGTTCCTCTATCAGTAGCTATAGACTTAGGGATACCGAAACGTAAAATAAAATTATGTACAAAAGCTCTTGCTACAGTAACTGCTTCCTTATCGGGTAACGGGTATGCTTCTATATATTTAGTTAATTCACATTGGATAGTTAGAATATAACTATTTCCACATTCATCCTTGTCCAATGGACCAACTAAGTCTAGAAAAAGTTTCTCAAACGCGGTTGACGCTGTGGTAGTTATAGTCATTGGTTGCTTAGTATACTTACATTGTTTCATCTTTTGACACATTTCACATGTGCTAATAAACTTACGAACATCCTTATCTAGGCCTGGCCAATAGTATTTTCTCTTAATGTTATTTGTCATTTTATTTACGCCTACATGTCCACTAGTTGGCAATAAATGATAGTCATTCATAATGAATTGTTTTATTTTATCGTCATAAATCCTTTCAACTCCTTTCAAAACACATATACGGGGACCGGTCCACTCTTTTAAGGATTTAATTTCAGTACATAAAACTTTTATAAATTTATTGTTTTTAGTATCTTTTACTATGCATAGTTCTTTTACTCTTATTCTTTCACAAAACTCCTTTAACTTAGTTGCAAATTCGGCTCGCGAGAAGTGCAATCTAAAGCCAAGGTTAATACATAACAACATTTTGCTTGGTATATAAACAAAACAATCTTTTACTTCTCTTATAATATTTAGTTTTTTAAATTTATTTATAGTCGCTTCTTCCACTAATTTTATTTCAATAGAATCAGACGGTTGTCTTAATAATTCCACGACTCGTGGTTGATCAGGCCACTCTCCTGTGTCTTTATTAAGTACCGTTTGTTCTCTCTCTCTCTCTCCACTCTTTTCCATCAATCTCTTTTGCCTTCTAGTTGTCACAGCTAAAACGTGTTCTTTCATACTTTTCAATTCATTCGATGTTATGCACACTCTTGATAATGCATCCGCTACCACATTATCTTTACCTTTGATATACACTATCTTAAAATCGTATTCTTCTAGAATTAATCTAAATTTAATTAGCCTACTAGACGGGTCTTTCATTCCAAAGAGATATACTAAGGGTTTGTGGTCTGTCATGATAGTGAACGTTCTGCCGAACAAATACGGCCTGAAATATTTTACTGCCCAAACAATGGCTGTTAATTCCTTTTGTATCACAGGGTAATTTTTTTCGGCTTTATTTAATGGTCTGCTAGTATAAGAAACGGGTTTCATATTCTTATTACACAATACGGCTCCTACGGCTAAATCAGAAGCGTCTGTTTGTAAAATAAATTCATTTGTTTCGGAAAAAATAGGATATTCTAGTATCGGGGGTGTCATTAATGAATTTTTTAGGAAATTAAATGCGTTTTGACATTCAGATTTCCATACAAAGGGTGTATCTTTTTTTAGTAAATTATTTAATGGCATAGTAATTGTTGCAAAATAGGGCACAAATTTTCTATAGTAGTTGCAAAAGGCAACAAACCTTCTAACTTCATCTGCATTCTGAGGGACCGGAAATTCTTCTAAAATTATAGTTTTTTCAGGGTCAGGTGCAACACCAACGGCAGTAACTAAATGACCAAGATATAATATTTCTTTTTTAAGGAATTGACATTTAGCTGGGTTCAATTTTAAATTTACCTTTCTCAGTCTTTCAAAAACATCAATAAGATTTTGGTTATGGATTGATAAGGATCTTCCAAAAATTACAAGGTCATCTAGGTAGATAAAACACTTTTCGAAAGTAAGACCTGACATCGCGATTGACATGACCCTACTGAAAGTACTACAAGAAATTTTGAGACCCATTGGTAAACGTTTTAATTGATAATGTCCTGTACTAGTAGAAAATGCAGTATATTTTCGGCTCTCAGGTGACAATTTTACTTGATAATAACCTTGTTGGAGGTCTAAATGGGTAAAATAGATTGAGCCTGATAAGGAATCTAGAATGTCAGTAATGTTAGGCAATGGGAATTTATCATCTACAATATTTTCATTTAGTTTTCTAAAGTCAATTACTAAACGCCATTTTTGTGAATCCTGAGATTTTTTTGGAACTAATATTATTGGACTAGACCACTCACTTGAAGATTCTTCTATAATATCATCTTTTAGCATTTTTGTTATCTGTTTATTTACTTCTGACTTTAATGCTTGTGGTAACCTGTAAGGTTTTGTATAGATAGGATTAATGTTATTTTTCAATGTAATAGATTGCTCACATATATTTGTGGTTTCTAACTTATCACCGGGTAAAAAGAAAACATCCGAATATTTAGTGCAAATTCTTTCAATAGACTCTTTTTCTTCTCTGTTCAAATGTTTTAGCTCTAATGATGGTAATAAAGTATCAGCTCTCTGCGAACTACTTACACACTGGCTAAACTTGAAAATATTGTAATCTTTTAAAAGTTCAACGTTCAATGAGAAATTATTTAATTTAACTTCTTCGTCTCTAGTATTTAGAATTTTTACGGGAACTTTCCTACCTTTGGGTCGAACGATCGTACCAGCTAAGAAAACATCTCTTTCCAACTCTTTCGCACTAACAAAACAATCACCTTCCACTTCTGCGTCCAAATAAACGTAATGGATTGATTGATTCACTACGAGGCGGAATTAATATCGAGTTACTATAATCAGGATATTCATAAATAGGTAAAATACAACACTGTCCTTCTATTTGCAGCGTTAGCAAATTTTTGTCTAAATCAATGTTAGCTTTATAATTACTCATAAAATCTAATCCTAATATCCCGTCAACAGCGATGGGTAAATTCTTAAAAATATGAAACTTATTTTGAAACTTATTATTATTAGAATTATATAAATCTAATACTACATAGCCCGAAGAATAAATTTTACCTCCTATACCATTAACCACCAAGTTATCATAAAAAACTTGTGCTGACCTTGGAAGTTCTTCTTCCTTAATAACCGAAATAGACGCACCAGTGTCCATTAATAGTATAAGTTTCTTACCGTTAATATAAAAATTAATAAACTTACATTTACCCTTGCAAGCATAAACAAAATTATTAAGAACGAAAAAAATCATTACTTTCTAAGTCATTTGATTTATGTTGCGGTTTATCAGTAGAATTGGCAGCATCAACTAGCTTGTTTTCATTCTGCATTGAAAAAAGGTTTTTATTGTAAAATCCTTGATTATGACGTCCATTATAATTAGAACCAAATCTGTTGTACTGACCTCTACCGCGAGGGGCGTACTGAAAAGGTCTAGAATAATTCTGGTATCTATTTGAATAATTATGGTATCTATAATTCTGAGACATATTCCTATTACTGTTGTTGTACATTTGAAATGCACGACCCCTATTTTGTCCACGAAACTTATTAAAACCATTGTTGTACCTACCTCTGAATGAGGGGGTCATCCTCATTACCTCTGCTGGTTTCGAAGTAGACGATGATGGTATGGACTCGTCCTTGGCCGCTTGGATCGCGTCCTTTAGTGATGTGTAGTTGCGGGCGGCTATTATCGTGCTCAACTTTTCACTCTTAAGTCCATCTGTAAATTTTTTTATTACCATTTTTTCATTAATTGGTTTGAGGACCGCGCATGCGGTTGCGTTGCCCTCAGCCTGCGAAATATTCAATTCTGTAAGTAATTTTTCCAATTGTGATCCATAGTCATCAATAGACCTAAAACCTTGGTTCAAGGATTGAATTTGATTCTGTATAGCCGTAAATGATTTTTTTGTTAAAAGTTTGTCCCTAAAATCTTTAATCATATCACTAACTGTTGTATAAGTACTAGCTACACGTAATTTAGCGTTTTCCGATAGTCGTCCCTTAAGTACAAACTTGATTAATAATTGTTGGCCTACATCGTTTAGCATATCAGCATACATTTCTACCGCATCAATCAACCGTTTCGTAGTATCTTCCTTATTATCTAAAATAGGTATTAAGCTACATGCAGATTTCATATCAAAATCCATTTTTTCTGATCTTAATTCTAAACTAGGCAAAGTACACAACTGAGATATTTCAGTAAATAAACTACAAATTTTTGTATACGTATCAGATACTAATCTAATTTCCTCTTTGCTCTGACCTTGACTTAAAGTAAAAAATAAAGACTTACTTTTGCTTAACAGCGACTCAGCTTCTTCCAATTTATTTGACGAAACAAACCCTTTATATCTGCTTTGGCCTTTCTTTACAAGATATTTCCGTATTTCTGTCAATCTTTCATATAATTCAATTAATTTATCAGCCATAATAGACTTAACGTAACAACATAATTACATACATTACTATGGTACGAAATCATATTTCATTCACTACAGTTTAAATTATTATAACTTGAGGCACTCGCATACGAGAGTGTCGATAAGAAATTGCTGACTTGCGTCTGGGCCGGACTTCTACGAACTGTTTGTTCGGCTCACATTTATTTCTAACAATTATAAGTACTAAAGAGGTATCAAACTATATTATTTAAAACTAAAACTTTCGTCCTTTATCTAAGAACAGAGAAAAAAAAAAAGTAGTAGTAATTATAAATACCACTGTTTGATGCACTTTGACACTGATTCATTGGCTCGCCTTGTAGTCGGAGTCCTCATACACGCAGGGTGGGAGGGGCATTGCCAGAAAATGGGTTACACGCTTAAACACCTTCTTCTCTACGTACTTGCTCTGGTCTTCCCGATAACCGATGCCGCATCCTTCTCACGAACTCAGAATTTACTCGATCTCCAATCCACTTCTTGTGTCTTTCCTTAATTTTCATGTATATTATTACAAACAGTACAATCGCCACCAACACCAGGAATACGGTGATGAGGATATTGTTGACTTTGACGTGGTATTCCTGCTCGGATTCACTTGCGTTGTTACTTCCTCCTGATGCATTTTGAGCTATAATTACCTCCTTGTCTTCGGTTTTCGAATATGGCTTTCCCATAGTTATAATTTATTACGAAAAATAATATAGGCAATAAACACGGACTTAGACACAGCACAACGACAGTCAAGCGTGGAATATAATTCATTTCAAACATTGTTATATTTCTGAGCACCGAGGCACACCGGAATTTGCTGAGTTCACACTTTGCGACACAGTTCTTAGAACGCGCATGTCGCTGGCAGGGTCGCCATGAAGTATTGTACTCGAGGTCGTCAATCAAACACACGTGTGCTTAGTACCAACGTTTATTGAATACTGACCACTTACAAACTAAGACATACAGTACAGAATACACATGTAAATGTTCGCATACTTCACTAATGGTACTATATATATATATATATATATATATATACGGGATATCACAGGTGAGAGCCGCCAGTCGCATTAACTCGGTAAGAACACGGCAGCCAGTTATATAATGGACGTGTTCGAAATAGTTGAACCCAGTTTTTGCTGCGTGGTGATAAGAAACTGCCGAAGTCGAACTTTGAAGGTAACAAGGCATTTCAGATTTCTTATCGGTGGGGGAATATTGTTCCAGCATTTGGATGCGGCGTACCTGAAACTTCCCCTAAAAGCAGCTGTTTTGTGTGATGGAGTGAAAAGTTGCACCGAGCACTGTCTATTCGCACATTCCCTTTTACTGGCGATCCAGCTCAATTTGTTGTACAGGTAGGTCGGCTGCCGGTACTTTATAACTCCAAAAAGTAGGCATGCTAAGTGCAACTTTCGGCGCGATTTCATCTTGAGGATGGAGTGTTTATTCAGATATGGCGTGACGTGACTTCTTGGTGGGATTGAGAAGCAGAATCGAGCGCAGGCGCTTTGTACCCTCTGTATCAGTCACTCAGTTCGTGCCAGAAGACGGGGGCCAATAACTGTGTCCGCATAGTTTAAGTTGGACAACACTAGCGACTCAACCAGCTGGATCCGTAGTTCCTCGGATAGAAAAGGCCTTATTTTATAAAGGACTTTAAGCCAGTAAAAACATGTGCGCACTGACTCTGACACGTGTGCTTCGAACCTCAACTCAGTGTCCATATTCAGTCCTAGATTACGGGCCTCACTGACTCGACTGACCGACTCACCCAGTAGGGTAACGTTGAGTGTTGCCGGTACTACATTGACTTGGTTCTTTGTCCCACATAGCATATATTTCGTTTTTGTGGGGTTAAGTACCAAGCCGTTATTTGCAGCCCAACATGCTATTCTGTCAAGATCATCGTTTAGTTCCTTTATCGCGATATCATAGTCACTTGGCTTAAAGGAGATATAGACTTTTACGTCATCAGCATAAATATGGTACCTACAACGCTTCAGGGAGTTAATGATATCCGCACAATACAAAATAAAGATTATGGGGCCCAGTATTGAGCCTTGTGGGACTCCTCTATGAACCGAGGTGAGCGACGAAACAAGAGATGAGCCATCGCCTAATCTGACCCTTGTCCTGTGCTGACAGAATGTTATCCGTCACGTCCAAAAGAGCCGTTGTAGTGCCACGCTGTTTGCGAAAACCTGATTGTAACTCAGGTAGAATGTTTTTGTCTTCTAGATATTTTGACAGATTTTGGAAAGACAAGGCAGAATACTAAAAGGTCTCAGGTCTTTTAAATCTACTGGATTTGGTTTTTTAGGCAATGGCTTAACAATAGCAATTTTCCAGACGTCAGGGAATGTTGCTGAGACAATTGAGCCGTCCACGATGTCAGTGATAGCTTTTAGTGTATGTGGGAGTGTGAGCAAAAGCATATTCAGGGTTACCCTGTCACAACCTTCAGCGTTAGATTTTAACTGGCGGAAGTATTGCAGAATTTGATCAGCAGTTACTGGCTGTAATGAGAATGCGAAGCTATTATCGCCATAACGATGAGACTCGAAGAAAGTGCGTTGTGAAATATTACAAACAGGGTTACCGGGAACATTCAAAAAATGATTATTAATTTGATTTGCATCTCTGAAGTGGGATGGAAGGTCATCAATTTGCTTTTTTGGCAATACAGTATTTTTTAAGTTTTTCCATAACGTTTTTGGATCTTTAATTTGGTTATTAATATTGAATTTAAAATAAGCTACTTTTTCTCTAAATATGGAAATGACCACCAGACCCTTTAACTGCTTATAGTATGCCTTTTTAGACTCGGACTTCGTTTTACGATACTTGGTCAGAGCGTCATTCCGCAAGTGCATCATCAATTTAATTGTGTCTGTTAACCAGGGGTATGACGGTTCCTTAATTAAACATTTCTTGACCGGAGCGTGCGCATCGTAAATTGTTAAAATGTTCCTATTTAACCTCTACCATGTCATTTACATTATGCAAGTCACTAATGTCAAGAAAATCAAGAAGGTGGGTATGTCGAGCTAGCACATACACCTCGGAGTGTTTATGTAAATAAAAATAGAAATATTACAAGTATAAAGTTTATTGGCAGTTACCATTTCTTAGTATATTACAATAATCATCTTAACTTGTTATCCATAGTAAAAGTGCAGTGTAACACATAATAATTGATGTTTAAAACCATAATAATAAAACAGTGTACTATATCTACCCTAACTTAACTAAAAATTAACAATATTATCTTAAATCAATAAAAACATTACATGAAAAGTGCCCAGTGACTCAGTGCGAACGACTTGCCCGTGTAACGGTTTATGGTGTTATAGCTATATTACGCGTTCCCATACAATAGCCCATAACATACATTTTGAGGGCAGCACCATCTGTTGACTTTTCTGCAAAATACTATCGCGTTGGATCGATTGCTGATGAACGATAACGATCAGCTACTTGTACTAGCGAGTGCATTATTTCACTAGTACGTCAGCGCCATCTGTCTGAGTTGATTGATACCAGCTAACTTAGACAATAGTATCAAATTGTCAACATGCCTTCTGCGAAGTGCGGCGGTTGCGCTAGATTTATATCGCCGCTAGAGGCCGCTAAATGCAAGCAGTGCAATGGCCATTACCACCGAGCATGCGTTGCCTTGCCTACTACCGGCCATATTACACCTAACTGGTGTTGTCCTGAATGCTCTAAAAATGTAATTAGGGACAACAAAGCTGATACACCAGTGCGTGGCAAAGACAACTTTGTAAAGGTTGTCCGTGGTTCTGATGAGCCGCTGGACACAAGTACTATTGACGTCACTGGACTGAGTTGCAATATGGACCCATCTGCCAACCTAGTCGATGAAC
Source organism: Craniophora ligustri (assembly GCA_905163465.1). NCBI lineage: Eukaryota > Metazoa > Arthropoda > Insecta > Lepidoptera > Noctuidae > Craniophora > Craniophora ligustri. The sequence continues at coordinate 10,466,505 of LR990976.1, forward strand.
TGCGGCTTTTTAAAGACGAACTACGTGCGGAGTTGAGACTGGTGCGCCATGAATTTAAAGAATTCCGGTCGGAAATTAGCCGGTTAAAGGAATCGCTTAAAATTAATGATGAGCGTATGAATAATCTCGAAGGCAAAGTGGACGCCCTAGAACAAAAGCTGGAGCAAAATATGCAAATTGACAGTAACATGGTCTTACAAAACACCATTGCTGAGTTAAAGACTCAGCTAAACGAGCGAGACCAAGAATTGCTCTTAAATGACGTGGAGATAGTCGGGATACCCGAAAGCAGAGATGAGAGTATCTTCCATTATATAAAACTCCTCTCTGTTAAGTCAGGCATTACGCTTGACGAAAGGGACGTTGTGCACGTCGAGCGCGTTGGTTCCACGCGCCGAAATCGTGTGGACGACACTAGTACTGCGCTCTCTGCTGACCCCGCTGCTCAGCGGCCGCGAGCTATATCGGTGCGCTTTGCAAGGCGCTCGACGCGTGACTCGTTTCTACGCGCGGCTCGGGTGCGTCGCGGCTTCGGGACGGACGACCTTGAGATGGGGGGACATGCACAGCGTGTTTACGTGAACGAGCGGCTCACCCGAAGCAACCGCCATATTTTCTATCGCGCTCGTCAGGCAGGGAGTCAGTACAAATGGAGGTATGTCTGGACGAGAGATGGTAAAATCTTTGCTCGCAAGGAGGAAGGCCTAAAATCTGAGCGTATTAGAAGTGAAGACGATATAGTGAGAATTTTTGGCTTATTATAAGTTTGTTTGTAAAGTCAAATCTATCAATCAATGAACAATATTTACAATTATCATCAATTTATTTACAATTATATAGTTTCATCATTAGCAAAAACATACCTTATTATTATAATTATTAGTTTAGCAAATATTTATAAATATGAAAATCAATTACTATTATTATATTCCAGCCCCCTACATAAAACTGATGCTTTTATCGTTCTGTATAATTTTTGTTTTTCCGTAATGAGTATATCTTCAACTAAATATGACTGATACATACTTTAGAGTTGGACTATTGAACGTAGGCTCACTCGGAACTAACCATGATGAATTTGTGGCATTGGTACTGAGACATTCACTTGATGTCATGGCCGTGAACGAGACATGGCTTCGCCCTGGGGAGGAAGGCCGAGCACCGGTTGTGCCCGGCTACCTTTTGCGACATAAACCCCGTCCTCTTCATGTGCATGGTGGTAGGGGCGGCGGAGTGGGGTTTTATATTAAACGTGGCTTAAATGCCCGTACATGGTTGACACCCACTGATAGTAGGTACGGGCATGTCGAACAAATGTGGATAATCCTTACCCTAAACAGAATACGACTTGCGATCGGCACCGCTTACCGCCCCCCGCGTTTTGAAGTTGACACCTTTCTAGATAGTATTACAGAGTCTATAAGCTCAATATCTAATTGCGACCACTACATACTGCTTGGTGATTTTAATGTGAATTTAATGAATGCTAACGACGGAAAAACCCGAAAACTAAAAGAGTGCTTAAATAGCCTGAGTTTAAACCAATTGGTAACTACTCCCACTCATTTCACTAATCACAGTGAAACACTGATTGATTTGGTATGTACTGATCTTAAACCCAGAAGTGTATCGGTGGAACCAAGCGGATCGATTAATGGCCATTCCCTAATCACTTGTATGTTCAACATCAAGCGAAGTAAATACAAACCGCATCATATTACTTTCAGGCCCATAAAAGACATCGACAAAGATAATTTTCATAACCACTTAAGCTGCATTAATTGGGACAATATCATGTGTAGCATGCAGGACGTAAATGACATGGTTCTACAATTTAACCAAACCTTATTAAACCTATATGATATATACGCCCCAGTTAGATCTGTTATAATAAAGGAACCCTCATACCCATGGATTACTGACACGATAAAATTAATGATGCAGTTGCGTAACAATGCTTTGTCTTCGTATCGTAGATTAAAAACTAACTCCAAAAAAAAATATTACAAGGAATTAAAAACTCTGGTGACAGGTTCTTTATACAGGGAAAAGGTTGCATATTTTAAATATAACATTAATAATAACATTAAAAATCCCAAGGCGCTATGGAAAAACTTAAAAAGTACCTTACTACCTAATAAACAAAATAATGACCTCCCTGCACACATCAGAGATCCAATTAAAATTAATGATCACTTTTTGAGGGTTCCTGGACACTCGTTGTGTAGTCTGTCGCGACTAACATTTTTTGAACATCACCGATTTAGCGATGTGGTCTTTGATCTAACACCCGTGAGTTCAAATCTTGTTTTCCGATATATTGCTCAACTCAAATTCAAATTCAAATTCAAATTCAAATTCAAATATTTTTATTTCAAGTAGACCAATATTACAGGTTCTTTCGAAATGTCAACACTAGTTGCACGGTTCCAAAAAGTAGGTCTTATGGAGAAGAACCGGCAAGAAACTCCATAGATACTCTTTTAAATAATTCGTTATATTTACAATTTTCGTTTTTAATATTAATATGAGAATAATGCAGTCTGATGTGAAACGCATGAGTTATTCACTAGCACTAAAAAAATAAAATAAAATAATTATAATATAAAACCCGGATGCCATGACATGTATAAGCCGACCAGCCCCAACTGACAGCACCCGTTCACGAGCATGACGTGTGTATCAGCGTCGCTCTACTCAGCCATGATATAGGGAATAAAGGGACCCGACACACAACGCCACCATCAGTAGGACATTTGAGAGAGCATGACAAGCCCAGACTGCCTGGCCAAAATGTCTACCAGTAGGTATGCATTTTTCATTTCGCAAAGCAACATCGAAGCCAACATTAATCTCATATTTTACAGGAAATTTTACAAAATCTAAAACAAAATTTTGAAATAAAATAAAACTATTGTAACTAAAGTTACATGCATGTCAGTTATAAGTGTATAAATTAAAATAATAAAATGTCAAGATAATAAAATCATAATTGTGCAAATTTCAAAATTATAAATGATAAAAATATTATGTCAAGAATATAATAATAATCATAAACATGTTTTGATAGCCCGTTTCATCAGAACTATTCAATCCCAAGCACTATTATCATCCATGTAGTCTTTCAACGTATAATAACCTTGAGAACAAAGTCTCCGTTTAATAATAGATTTAAATTTGCTTAGACTTAATTTTTGATAATGTGTTGGAATTTTGTTGTACAAGCGTATGCATTGACATTTAAATGATTTACTTATTTTTTGGAGCCTAGTTGCAGGAACAATAAATTTATTTTTATTCCTGGTATTAACATTATGAATATCACAACGTTTTTTAAAAAGATTGATACGCCTGTGTGCATACAACAAATTCTCATAAATGTATTGTGATGGAACAGTCATAATATCAATCTCCTTAAATTTATCCCTCAGCGAATACTTGGGACTTAATTTATAAATTGACCGAATAGCCCTTTTCTGCAGCACAAATATTGTTTGGATGTCAGCAGCATTCCCCCACAGTAGAATGCCGTATGACATCACGCTATGAAAATAACTAAAATACACTAACCGAGCTGTTTCTACATCAGTTAAACTACGGATTTTCTTTACAGCATAAGCTGCAGAACTGAGCTTTTTCGACAATTTTTCTATATGTGGGCCCCACTGAAGCTTAGCGTCTAAGGTAATTCCTAGAAACACTGTGGATTCTACAAGATCCAACTCTGTTCCGTTAATGTGTACACTGGTTTTTACTTGTCTAACGTTAGGTGTTGTGAACTTAATACATTTAGTTTTTTTTTCATTCAAAAGTAAATTGTTTGCATTGAACCAGTGTACCACTTTAGAGATAGTACTGTCTACATCATCAGTGGCCATTTGCTGGCGTTTTAATTTAAATAGCAGTGAAGTGTCATCTGCAAACAACACTATCTCTTGATTGTCCCCCATTACATAAGGTAAGTCATTAATGTATATTAAAAATAAAAAAGGGCCAAGAATTGAGCCTTTTTTTGACTTTGAGACTCAAATCGAATGCTAAGGGAAGTGATGGAATAACATTGGACATGCTGAATCTTACAATCCCATACACTCTGGAAACCATCTCAAATATTGTGAACTGCTCACTCATGACTGGTGTGTTCCCTGATATTTGGAAGACAGCAATCATTAGACCGCTACCTAAGACTCCGAACTCTACTGAAATAAAAGACTTGCGGCCTATTAGCATCCTACCTTGCCTCTCCAAAATTGCGGAAAAAGCTGTATGTCAGCAGCTGACGCAATATCTCGAGAGGAACGGTATGCTACCGGAGCTCCAGTCAGGATTTCGCAAGCAGCGTGGTACGTCAACAGCCCTTTTGGACGTGACTGATAACATTTTGACATCTCAAGATAAAGGCCTCTGTACGATCCTTGTCCTATTGGATTTTTCGCGTGCGTTTGACTGCATAAATACTGCTTTACTCGTGTCTAAATTAAGATTTTATGGTTTTAGTGACAAAACTCTGCATTGGTTTAACAGCTACCTTTCAAACCGCAACCAGCAGGTAGTAATACAATTAAACGATGGGTCTACTCTTGCTTCGCCAACTACAGCTGTAACCAGGGGAGTCCCACAGGGTTCAATACTGGGCCCGGTTCTGTTCATACTGTATTGTGCGGATATTGTCAAATGTTTCGAGAAATGTAGATATCATATTTACGCAGATGATGTTCAGGTTTATATATCCTTCAAACCAAAGGACTACAGCGATGCGTTAAGGAATCTAAACGAAGAACTTGATAGGGTGGTACAATGGGCGGAAAGCAACGGTTTGGTACTTAATCCATCTAAAACGAAATACATGCTATTCGGAACAAAGTGCCAGACTAGTACATTGCCTACAACACTCAACATTTTACTGATGGGAGAGTTGGTTAATAAGGTTGGTGAGGCGCGTAACCTTGGGCTAAACATGGATACTGAGATGAGGTTTGAGAATCATGTGGCAGAGTCGGCGCGCAACTGTTTGTACCGACTTAAGATCCTTTATAAAATGAGACCTTATTTGTCCGAAGACTTAAGAAAACAGCTGGTGGAATCGTTAGTTCTCTCGAAGCTAAATTACGCGGACACAGTCTATGGCCCACGGCTTTTAGCAAGAACTGATCGATTGATTCAGAGGGTTCAAAATGCGTGTGCCCGATTCTGTTTCTCAATCCCATCAAGGAGTCATGTCACGCCATTCTTAAACCAACATTCTATTCTGAAAATGAAATCGAGACGCAAGCTACACCTGGCGTGCCTTCTTTTTGAAGTCATAAGACTAAAACAGCCGGCATATCTTTATGGTAAATTGGGCTGGACCACCAGTAGGAGAGAGTGTGCGGTTAGAATGTGTTCTCAACAGCTATCTATAGAGCATCATAAATCAGCACGATTCAGGGGCAGTTTCCGTTACGCGGCATCCAAATGCTGGAACAACCTTCCGCCACCAATCAGAAACGTTAAGACCCTGGGCTTGTTTAAAATTCGATTGAGGCAATACCTCATGGATAAGCAAAAAGAACTTAACCTTATAAATACCCGCACTTCCATTATATAATTGCGCAGTTTCTGTTGTTGACTCCTTTTGCCGCAGTCACTTTTTGTTTTCTCCGCCTCGGTGTCTGCGTGGCTCGCTCCGACAACAATTGGTTGTTAATAACCTGTAAATAACAAAATAAAAATCTATTATATAATATAATCATAATAATATACCTATCTTTTAATAATTATATGCGTTTGTTTGTAATTTTATTTTAATTATTACTTTTAATCCGTAAATTACATAATTAATAATTACACTAATTACATTATAATAATAATAATAATAAGAATAATATTAATCATAATAATCGTAATCATTCATTTCTACACACACAAATAATTTTTATATTGACTGCCTCGTTGGTCTAGTGGTCGTGCAGTCTGACTGCCGAGCCAGAGGTCTTGGGGTTCGGATTTCAGGTCGAGCAAAGTGTTATTTGGTTTTTTCCTATGAAATTCTCAGTGGCAGCACGGAGTTTGGATTTGTGCCCGGTTAATGGCAGTAGGCTCGCCCCCCTATTGCATGCGACCTGAAACATGCCGGCGAAACGTGGGAGTACACTGGTGCACCTCTGCCTTACCCTTCGGGGACGACGGGCGTGATGTACGAGGATGTATAAATGGTTGTCTCGGTACACGAAAATTATGACGTACCTACTTAACTTTCGGTGAACATAAAAACTAATTTATGCTTACCTTACTGATCTGGCTATTCTGGCGCGCAATGGTTTCACTTGGAACTTGCGGCGACGCCGACGCAACGCGGTACACAGGATATTCTGACCGATGTCTCATTACATCTGTGGGTATTTTTTCATTTTCCATGTATTTCCCACGCCGACGCAAAACACTACATGTTCGGAATCATAATGTGAAATCAAATGTGTGACCGGTTTGATTGCACGTTATTTGAAATAAAAATGGGCAAGCGCTCGCGCGCTGTCGCGTACGGCAGGCGCTTTCCGTGGCTAACGCCATATTAAATTAAATGATGTGAACGAGCGGCGCGCGCAGAAAATGGCCGATTTGTCGCCGCTATAATTGTACCTACCTATACGCAACACCTTTACAAACCTGTTCGGAATGCTAGATATAGGCAACTTTATTAATTTATTTTATTTACATATTTATATTTGTGTTTGTTTGTAAGTATCGCATAAGTATTTAAAATATATAATTATCTACAATTACATTTAGATAACACTTAACAGTACCTCAAATTGCCGTTGTTTGCTCGACATCCCTATGTCATAAGGATCCAGCAGAATATCAGCGTCAGGATATTATATCCTGGCACATGCTGAGCTGGACTCCTGTTTGGTGCGATTGGGCACACACTTAACTGTGCATGTTTAAATTTACTTCTTTTATTTTTATTTTTAATATTGTATGTGTGTGTTTTTTGGCATCAAATAAACGATTTTTCTTTCTTTCTTTCTTTCTTTCTTAATGTTGTCCCAGTGTATACGTGACAAATCACCATCCAATCCTTCTCTTTCTATTTTTTGAATAGGTCTGTACGTAACTGTATGGGGTTTGTATTTACTGCGCCTAATATTAAACTCACACAGAACAAGGAAGTGACCGTTGACCGTACGGCTCAACAGATAACGCTTTGTGATTAAGATTTGTACAGACAAGTTCGATCAATGTTTCGCTATGGTCTGTGAAATGAGTGGGTGAATTTACCAGTTGTTTTAGCCTCAAGCTATTCAAAAACTCACATACTTTCTTAGTTTGTCCATTAGCATTCAGAATGTCTACATTGAAATCGCCGAGCAATATGTAGTGATCACATTTGACTAAGGAGCTAATGGAGTCGGTAATGGCGTCGAGAAAGAGGTCTAAGTCGAAGCGAGGGGGACGATACGCTGTGCCTATAGCAATTTTATTTCCATTTAGTGTAAGGGTAATCCACATTTGTTCGATAGTATCGTATCTAGGGTCAATCGGGATGGACCAGGTACGAGCGGTCAGGCCGCGTTTCAGATAAAATCCCACACCACCCCCTCGACCCCCATGTACAGTCAGCGGTCGTGGGGTGTGACGCAGTCGGTAACCTGGTACAGTAGGCGCTCGCCCCTCTTCACCCGGTCTTAGCCAAGTCTCGTTTACTGCTAATACATCGAAAGAATGCTTTTCCACTGTTGCTATAAAATCATCGTGGTTAGTGCCAAGGGAGCCTGGGTTTAACAATCCAACCTTAAGGTATTTCTCAACCATATCTAATGTATTGTAATTCACGACAGAATAGATAAGCAATGTCAGAAGCGTAATATAACGTTTTTACTTTGGTCAATATGTATAAAGAAATAAAATAAATAAATAAAATAAATAATGATGAACAATAAAAAATGATGTAAGTAAGTGTTATATGCAACAAAAAATAATAATTCATAACAATAGTTATAAACAAAGCGAAAAAACGCAAAAATAAAAGCAACACTGCAAAATTTAACAATTGAAAATAATAATTTTATATAATTCGTTGTAAATAACGATTTAAAATAAAAATTTGTACATAAAGATTGTCTATTAGACATTTTATCCTTTAATTGCATTTTAACCGGTGTAAATAGTAATAATTTAAAAGTTATATTCGACATTATCATCAAATTGTGACTACGAATATGTAAATATAAATGTAAAGTGTAACTCATGTGTTTGTAAATAATATCTGTATATGTTTTAAGGTTCACGTAATCGGTGTACAAAAACATTACGAGTTTGCTGCATGCAGACTGTAATTGAGAAGGTAAAATAACTGCCCACAACTGATCAAAGTAATCAACAATCTTAGAATACATTGTTCGTGTTATTGAACAGTATCTTTGAGCGTAAAATAGATTCCCACTTCGTACCTCAGGAAACACACACCACCCCGCAACATCACTTGTTATTATAAAGAACAAAGTAAACTCGGTGCGGCGGCCCAGTGATATCAAGATCACCTGTAGTCAGACCGCGCCGAACGCGAGCCGCGCGCAGCAATGAGTCACGCGTGGTGCGCCTAGTGAATCGTGTTATACGTCGCGGTCGCTGTGCAGCGGGGTCAGCAGTGAAGGAGCCGTCAGATGTCTCTACTCGGTTACGGCGCGTGGATCCGACTCGCTCAACATGAGCTACGTCCCTCTCATCTATGACGACACCGAGCTTTATGGCAAGAACCTTTACGATGTGTAGGGTGCTCTCGTCCTTACTCTCTGGTATTCCGGTCACCTCGATGTCGTTGAGCAGGAGCTCCTGATCGCGCTCATTCAATTGGCATTTTAGTTCAGCGATGGTGTTTTCTAATGGATCCCGGTCCGGCTGTACTCTTTGTTCCAGTTTATTTTCAAGAGCACCGACACGGGCTTCTAGGCTCTCCAACCGCTCGTCTGAGGTTTTTAGGGTATCCTTTAGTTGAGCCATTTCCGTACGCAGCTGTTGGAACTCCTGATGCATCAGTCGAAACTCGGCACGCAGCTCCTCCTTAAACAGCCGCAGCTCGTTTGCCAAGCCAGGGGAGAAATTAATGGTGGCGTCCAGTGCGGTGCAGTTTACTGAACTATCCATGTCCATGAGCTCCTCTGGGCTACCATGCTCTCCCACCTGGACAGGATCCACCCTACCTCGAACTGGTGTCTCCGCCTTGTTATCTCTGACCAGATTTTTAATACACTCAGGGCAGCGCCAGGTGGGCGTAATATTGCTCGTACCAGGTAACGCGACGCAAGCGCGATGATAATAGGCGTTGCACTGGCCGCATTTAGCGGCCTCTATCGGTGATAAGAATTTAGCGCAACCACCGCACTTAGCTGCAGGCATGGTATCCTTCGTTTGAAATTATCGATCTCGCGTAGTGGTTCCGCGTAGTGGTTTCGCGCAGTGCTAATAGATGGCGCCGAATTAAAATATGCGAATTAGGGTTTGATGGGAGTTTTATGGTATGCTAACACCATAGAACGACTTTGGGGTAAACAGATAGAGACAACACACACTCGGGCGGCACTTTAGGCTGGTTTTTGAGTAGATTCACTAAAATGTTTTGATATTTTAATTGTTACGGGTAGATTTTGGTGAATGGTGTACAGATTTATGTTTACACAATAATTACTATTTATACACTGCACTTGTGCACTAGATAACGTTTCATGTCTTGAATTATTACTTGAAGAAAGTGTCTGTATTGTTATTGTTCTTATTGAATGGATTATTTTATTTAAAACACTATAACCAACAGCAAAGAGTTCCGACCAACTTGACGTCCGTCCGTCATCCCCTATTTCCCCATTTGGCCTTACTTTCCAGTTGACCGCGGAACTGGACGTTGCTCGAGATGTCGACACCAAGTATTCCGATGCTGGCTGTGGCGGATAAGGGAGTGTTCTCAAAATTAGGAGTTACGACGAATGGTGACTTCTTAGCGGTTAACGCGCAAACCTGTGTCTTTTTGGGGTTGAATTGGACTAAGTTAAGTCTACCCCAGTCCGAGACTTTGGTGAGCAAAGACTCGACTTCAGACACAAGTTTGTTCCGACACTCAACGACGCATTCCCGAGAAATGTTTGCTCGGCCAGTGTACACGGCATCCACAGTGCTGTCGTCTGCATAGCAATGAATGTTGCTGATATGCAACATGTCATTGATATGCAGAAGAAACAGGGTAGGAGACAGGACACAGGCTTGTGGAACACCAGCATTGACAAATTTAGGATCAGAGCATGCACCGTCAACGAGTCGCACAATTTCTCGGGAAGCCCAAAGGAAGGCAACTTCGACAGAAGCGCTTTGTGCCACACCCGATCAAAGGTCTTCGCCATGTCCAGACTAGCTGCAAGCGCCTCTCCCTTGCTCTCAACTGCCTCCGCCCATCTATGCGTTAGGTAGACTAGAAGATCACCAGCTGACCGACCCCGACGAAAGCCGTACTGGCGGTCACTAATCAGCTGGTGCTTTTCCAGGTATCGTAGGAGCTGGCAGTTAATAATGGTCTCCATTATCTTGGAGAACAAGGAAGTGATTGCTATAGGCCTGTAATTGGACGGATCCGAGCGATTGCCCTTTTTAGGGATCGGGTGCACTAAAGCGGCCTTCCAGGATTTCGGGACTATGCCTAATTCGTAGGAGTGTCGGAAAAGACGCGTTAAAACCGGTGCCAACTCTGGAGCACATGTCCGCAACACGATCGGAGGGATGCCATCGGGCCCACTCGACTTGTGAATGTCCAAGGAAAAAAGTGCTTTGCGAACTGCACTTTGCCGGAACTTAATCTCCGGCATCGTGGTATCGCATCGCGGGATTGTCGGTGGTGAGTTTCCTTGGTCATCCAGGGTCGAGTTGGACGCGAAGAGAGAGCCCAAAAGATCGGCTTTCTCTTTCGCGGTATGGGCCAGCGAGTCATTCTCCGTGTGTAGGGGCGGAAAGGATGGCTGACAGAAATTCCCTAAGACAGCCTTGGCGAGAGACCAAAACGCACGGGTTCCCGACGGGAGACGTGCCAGTCTGTCACCAATTTTGCCAATGTGCTCCGACTTCGCCTTAGCAATAGCACTTTTGAAGGACCTAGAGGCAGAGTTATACTCCTTTTTAAGTGCGCTGGTATTTACATCACTAGACGCCGATGCGTTAGCCCAGGCCCGGTAGCATTCCCGCTTTGGGCATAGTGCCGTCATGCAGGAACGACCATACCAAGGCTGGGATCTGCCACCAATGGGCACCGCAGAGAACGGAATAAAGAGTTCCATACCCTGCAGCACCACATCGGTGACAGAGTCAGCAACGACGTCTGGATCATCCGGCGAGAAGCAAATCCGCCCCCATGGGTAGGATGCAAAGAATGACCGCATCCCGTCCCAATCCGCTGACCTGTAGTGCCATATGCGGCGGCAGCCCGCAAAGCGAGGCCGTGTTAAGCGTGCAACTGGCACCGTACTCCGAACGAGGCAGTGGTCCGACGAACCAAGAGGAGGATCGACGGAAACCAGGTAGCCATCCGGATGAGAGGTCAACAGAAGGTCCAACAGGGAAGGTAAATGATCCTCCACATCTGGGATTCGCGTTGGCGAGGCAACCAGTTGTGTCAAATCATATGCCAATTATTAGTTTTTTTTTTTTGTATTGCGGGTGGAGTGAAAAACTTTCTACGACCGTTTAGTTTGTGTTCGGTTATTCGTATCTAGTTTTGTTTCTCGTTACCTGTTTATTCTTATAGTAAGATCACGTCATCTACGTATAATGATGACCCGCCCGATCGAGGTGGGAATGTATTTCGCAGAAGTGCCCTAACAAACAGGTCCCCGACCTCCGCGAGTTCTAAACGCTTATTCAGCGAAATGTCTCCGTCATACATTTCGCCCGAAGATAGATCCAAGCGGTTACAAGTACAACCATCTAACGTCATTGATAACAATTCATCCTTATTGAATGCTAGTGACGCGAGCAATGCCGACTACTGTGAACTAGTGTCGGAGGCATCGGCATATTTATCGAAAATTAACGACCTTGTCAACGATCAAGGATCCCGAATTAACGTTGCGAACAAGTCTGCCATTATGGATATGACTCAGCGTATTACGGCAATTGTATCGCTGCTCGCGATTAAATCTTCATTTACTGAAACCAAATTAGTTCGTACGGAGCGAGAATTAGAAAAAGTAAAATCTAATGTCACAGTTAGCCCGAATAATAAGATTTCTTACGCGGAATCATTGAAGTTACGAACTTCAAAAATTACTCCCGCTTTATTGTCGCGCCCACCGCTGCCGTGCGTAGTTGCATATCCCACCACGGAGCGCTCAGCTGATTACGCGTCGTCGTCGGCTACAAAACAGGCGCTAATGAAAGCTATTAAACCAACTGATGATGGCTTCCAAATCGTCGGCGTTAAAAAAACCGCTAAATCCGGCGTCGTGTTACGTGTAGCGAATGAGACTCAAATTAAAAAATTGCAATCTGTCGACGCGATTAAATCTGCCGGCTTGCGTCTCGAACAGCCAAAAGGCCGTAGACCTCGAATTTTAGTAAAAGACGTTCCCTCTTCTATGGATGATGGTGCCTTTCTAACCGCGTTATTCCGCCAGAACATTAAAGGTGAACTATCAATTATTGAGGAAGAATTTATTAAATCCATAAAGATTATACGCAAACGTACTATGGATAATGGTAGGAAATGGATAGGTATTGAATTAGAGCCTGCGGTGCGTAAACATTTAGTTAACACTAAAGAGAAATTATTTATTGATTGGGCTACCTGCCGCTTTATAGATGACATTGATGTTGTCCGCTGCTTACATTGTCAACAATTCGGACATGTCAGGAAACATTGCGCTGCCGAATCGCCCACCTGTGCTAATTGCGCTGAGACCCATGACACCAAAGACTGTCCGCATAGAGAAAATATAGATTTCGTACCAACTTGCGTAGTGTGTAAACGTTTTAAAAAACCATACAACCATCGCTGCGGGTCACAAGACTGTGCTTCATATAAACTTAAATTAGAGCAACTTGTACTTAATACCAACTACTAATTACTATGGTTAGTTTTGCTATAGGACAATTAAATCTTCACAACGACAGGGTGGCGACGTCTGAGACTCTGAGCTAGATAAATTAATTATAGAATATAATTTGGATATTGTACTAATTCAAGAACAATATCAAAACGCCAGCTTACGTAACAATGTAGTTCAACTAGACAGTAAGGCACGGGCTGGAATCTATGTATCACGTTCGTCAAACATTACCGTAACATCATTGCGTAATCTCATGACCCCACACTGTGCTGTAGCAGAGATTTCATCGGCTTCTTTTAAAGTTTATGTTGTGAGCTATTATTTTCAATATTCTGACCCTGTTGGTCCTCATATTCACAACCTCCGTAATGTCTTGCGGTCACTTGCGGGCTGCAAAGTAATCATCGGCGCAGACGTTAACGCGTCTTCGCCGCTCTGGTATGGCAAGGTTCGGTCCACAGATACTGAACGGCGCAATGCTGTTGATGATTTCATCGCTGAGATGAACCTATCAATTCATAATACTCCCGATGCACCACCTACTTATTGCAGCCTCATGGGCGAATCTTGTATTGACGTCACACTATCTAGTGCCGACGTCCGCTTGGATAGGTGGCGTGTCCTCCCTGACGCGTCATGTAGTGATCATCGCCTAATCGTGTACGAGTTTATTCCTATGTTGTCTCAAGGTTCTAATCAACATCAAGGTCAAAATTTTAGATACAAGTCTAAGGGTGCAGATTGGGATTTTTTTAGTTTATTGTTCGCCTCACAGGCCAAGGACTTCACTCGCAATGGGCTATCGGCGGAAGAGAGTGCTGAAATTATGTCAGACACTCTCACTTACTGTGCTGATATCGCCATTGGTCGCGGATCTATGACCAATATCCGTAGGTGTGATTGGTGGAGTGCCTATTTAGTTGAACAACGTAAATGCTTTCGAAGAGCGCGCAGAAAGATAAATAAACTTAAAAAACATAAAATTACGGGAGACACGTTCACCGTTGCCCTAAATGCGTTTAAAGTTGCCAAGTCTCAATACAAAGCGTACGTTGAAAAATCTAAAAGCAATTTACTGCACAAAGTTGTCGAACGACTTGAAAGTGAGGGTCCGTGGTCTCCTTTATACCACGAGTTCAAAGCTAACAGGTCAGTCGACCTAGCTTACATTCAAAACATAAAAGTAAACAACATACATACCGCTGGTATTGAAGAGACAACGGAATGCCTACTTAACAGTCTTATTCCGGACGACTCGGTTTCTAAAGACAACGACTACCACCAACAGGTTAGAGCGTGGGCAGCTGAGCCGCCTATGTCACCTATGTCAGACCTGCCATCTATTGACGAATTTTCCAACGTTGTTAAAAACTACCAGTAAATAAATCATCAGGGGAAGACAAAATTTCAAATCGGATGATTAAAGAAGCATGTAAATCCGCTGGTGACAAGATACTAACTGTTTACTGTCGTTGTATTGCTGAGGGCGTTTTCCCACGTGTTTGGCGTCGTGGCTTTATTCGAATAATACCAAAGAGTGGCGACAAGCCTCCAGATGACCCTAAGTCATATCGGCTTATAACATTACTACCTTCCATAGGGAAACTCCTCGAACGCCTAATCGTCCCACGTTTGTTGCCGAACGGGCCGAAATTTCATAATAATCAATTCGGGTTCACTATAGGCAAATCTACAACTGACGCCGCGCTTTCTGTTAGGACAACTGTTAATAAATCGAAATACAAATACGTCGTAGGCATCTTCCTCGATATTTCTGGTGCTTTCGACAATGCGTGGTGGCCAATGTTACTGCTAAAATTGAAAAGTCGAGGTTGCTTTAGAAATATTTACACTCTTATATACTCGTACTTCTTACACGGTACCGTTAAACTGACACCATTCTATGTCGAAGGCACTGACTATGGGATGTCCTCAAGGATCTGTAATCGGGCCGTATCTTTGGAATCTGGGATTTGATGATTTACTCGCGATTCCACTCCCGCACGGCTGTTCATTGACTGGTTACGCGGACGATGGCCTTCTGCTCATCCAGTCCAATACGCGGTCTGGTCTCGAAAACTTAGCCCACTCGTGTTTACGTTTAATATCCGCGTGGGGCAAACGGAACCGCTTAACCTTCGCGCCGCAAAAAAACTTTCAACTAATCTTGAAAGGTAATCTTAAATCCGCGCCCAGCATCAAATTCGATAACGTCACCGTTAAAAGAAAGGAGTCAGTATGTTACCTTGGTCTCGTACTAGAAAGAAATTTTTCATTTATTGAACACATTAAAACTGTGGGTGAAAAAGCTAAACGTAACTTTTATGCTTTGACTAGAATATCAACGGCTACATGGGGTTTATCTTTTCATACATTAAAAACCATCTATGGGGCTACTTACCTAGGTTGTATGTGCTACGGAGCACCTGTTTGGGCCGATAGAGCCACCATAGGCGCGGTACGACGTAAGTTACTTCAAAGTCAGCGTCTAGCATTGATATTTTTATGTAAAGCATATAGGACTGTTAGTACGGAAGCACTACCAGTACTCGCGGGAGTGCTGCCGGTCGACCTTGAAGCACAACGACGTGCAGCAATGTATTTTTCATCGAGAGTGCACTTGAAAAGTGAATTTTTTGTAGAACGTGACCGCGCTAAAATTCTTAGACTATTTAGGCCACAGGCTAATGTATGGGAGGAACTTTTAGATGAATGGCAAGTAAGGTGGGATAATTCTACTAAGGGCCGCCACCTTCACCAGTTCTTTCCATCCGTCCGTGAGTGGTTGGAGAGGACTTGGTTGCAGGTGGATCACTGCGTTGCCCAATTTCTTTCAGGACATGGAAACTTTAAATGTAAGTTATTTTCTTTTAAGCTTGTTTCCTCACCATTATGTCCATGTTCAACATCTAATTGTAAATACGAGCAATCTGCTCATCACATACTGTGGGAGTGTGGTTTATGGCAAAGTGAACGCAATATTATGTTTGACAGTTTGCAAATTATATCTGGGGTGATTTACTACTCGGACCTTGTTGCGACTAGGATGAATTTCCGTGCGTTTAGGCGTTTTTGCCATACCTATTATTGGAATCAGATATAATAGCTCATAATTTAGGACCCATAACTTAACAATGTCTTCCGTGGTGCCTGGCAACTGGGCTTAACCCAGTTGTAAACATCTATTCTTATGTTAATGACATGTAAACTCTATTCTGTCTCTCGCTTGGTAAGGAGGGAAGTGGAAAACTGTTATTTTCTTACTCCTCCGATTTAATTTCATGATTAATTTCGCTGCGGGTTCCAAGACAGTTAATATCATTCCCCTGGGACACGTCGAGCTTCATTGTCTCGACGATATTTTGGATGGTTACTATTGTTGATCCTGGCTTACAGGAGTTACAGTAGTAGGGACTTAGGGTGGTGGGCACGTGAAATCATATGCCAAGGCGAAATCGCAAACAGATCTCCCCGCATGATCGGTAGTGCGTGAACTAAGCCATTCGGCGTGGTGGGCGTTAAAGTCGCCTAGAATCACGATCTCTGCGGATGGGATCTACTGCAGCACAGAATCTGTAGCCATTTGTATGTGCTCAATGAGTCGATCAGTTTCGGTATTGCCGCTATGGGACCTATACAGGCACGCGTTAATGCGGGGATGGTCGTCGCAGTCTACGCGCAGCCAGAGGATGGATAGGTCCCGTCCTTCAAGGCTCCCGAGGCGACGATAACAGATATCCTCTCTGACGTATACGCACACCCCAGCCCGCGGCACAAAGGAATGCTCCAGTTTGTACCCCGGGTAGGAGAGGAAAGAGGTGTCAGCCGGAGTGCATATCTGCGTCTCGGTGAGAAAGAGCAAGGCCGGCTTCGCCGTCTCAAGGTGAAAGTGTACGGCGTGCAAGTTGGAGTTCAGCCCCCTAATGTTGCAGAAATCCACAGCAAGGGTGGAAGGGGTAGCCTTAAGTTGCCTGCTCCGTTTACCCCTAGTTGGAGATGATAGCACAAAATTGCCCCCCCCAGAGTACGAAGGGCAGCCTGGGCGTCCTCGCTCAGGTGGTGTACGACCTGAGCGTGGACGTCCAGGGAGGGATTCTCCACAACGATTTACGCTGGTGGTACCCTCCTGGGGTATTCGTACTGCATCTTGCACTATCATAGGAGAGAGGGAAGGGGGAGTGGGCCGCCGGGACTCTCACAGACCGAACGAAAGGCGACAGTGTAACTGCCACTTCACGACGGTTTTACTGTGAGAGAGTGGTCCTTCCCCGGACGTGCCGGCCCATTCGGCTACTACCCGAAGGTTCGCAGCATAGCACTACCACTAGGAAGGCCTAAGGTGGTTCCGTGTATATTTTTCCTTGTGCTCAGACATGTGGTCCTGGAGCTGTGGTACACGCAGGGTTATGCCACGGGTTGGCCTCTGACGAGTCGTGAAGTGGGGCATGTTTGTGTGACAAGCATTGTCCATTGATTATTATTACCGATAATTTGGGTTGAGATACGCTTTCATCTGGAACTATTCACACACGCAAAGTTATGTCTCACGCAAGTACGCGTAGATCTCTAGTGAGACGTGAGGTGGCACTCCCCCGAAGGGACCTGCCCCGGGTGATCGGTACAGATATCAGTTTATTTTATACCTTTCTGCTTAGGTTGAGTTAGGTAGCTCAGCTTTGCAGCAGCAGGAAGGCGCGCGGGGCACAAGGCAGGCGGAGAAGCCTGCCGCGCGCCTCCCGCCAGCAAGCGGAGGTGGAGTAATCGGCCTGCGGGGGGAGCCGCACACCCCCAGCAGCCTAGTTGCCCATCGGCCGACTCCCGGCCTGGGAAAGGAGGATCGGAGGAAATGGAGTGTTAAGTATGGCACTTCATTTCCTCCAGGGGAACATCAACCGCTCCGCCAGAGCTCAGGATCTCTTACTCCAGAGTATGGCGGAGTGGTCGATCCATGTGGCCGTGGTCGCCGAACCGAATTTTGTCCCCGCCCGTGACAACTGGGTGGGGGACCTCGACGGTTTGGTGGCCATCATCGGCGGGACTCTTGTGAACGCCTCCCGAGGTCGCGGCTGGGTGGCCGCCCTCGTGGATGGCATAGTCACCATCGGGGCATATTTCTCGCCCAACAAGAGTCTCGCCGACTTCGAGAGTTTCCTTGTCGAGTTGGGGGCCGTCGTGGGCCGGCATCACCCTCGCCCCGCGCTGTTGCTCGGGGACCTCAACGCCAAATCTGCGGCTTGGGGGTCCCCTGTCACCGACCCAAGGGGTGAGGTGTTGGAGGAGTGGGCCATCACGACCGGCCTGACCGTCCTGAATCGGGGTTCGGTGTTTACGTGCGTGCGGCAGCGGGGCGGCTCAATAGTGGACGTTTCGTTCGCTAGCCCCGCTGTGGCGCACCGCGTCCGCGGCTGGCGTGTCGCCGAGGAGGTGGAGACGCTGTCGGACCACCGCTATATACGGTTCGACGTCTCCGCCCAGACTTCGGGCGACCGCCGTCCACCGACCCCGCAAAGGGACGGTCCGCGCTGGGCGCTTACGCGCATCGACAGGGATGCTCTCGAGGAGGCCGCCATGTTCCAGGCCTGGGTCTGGGAGTCGGCGACGCAGCGACCCGCCGACGTCGAGCTGGAGGCGCAGTGGTTCCGCGGGGCGATGACGCAAATATGCGACGCATCCATGCCCCGGGTCCTCGCTCATTCCGCCAAACGCCGGGTGTACTGGTGGTCCGCTCGGATCGCCCAGCTGCGCATCGCATGCGTGGCGATCAGGCGCCAGTACGCCAGGTACCGGAGGCGACGTCGGCGGATCGAAGAAGAGGAGACCGCGCTGTACGAAGAGTACCGCGCGGCCAAGCAGGCTCTGTGGCTGGCCATCGGCGAGTCGAAGACGAGCTCCAACGAGGAAATGCTGGGGACCCTCGACGCGGATCCGTGGGGACGCCCCTACCGCATGGTCCGGGGCAAACTCCGCCCCTGGGCTCCCCCACTCACGGAGGGTCTCCAGCCAGAGCTGCTGGACCAGACGGTCGCAGCGCTCTTCCCGGAGTGTGGGGAGTTCGCCCCACCGCCGATGGCACTGGTCACGGCCGCAGAGCCTGACGAGGAGGAAAGTGTCGGTGTCCCCGAAGTGACACAGCCAGAGATGAGGGCGGCCACAACGCGGCTCCGGGCCAAAAACACGGCCCCGGGGCCCGACGGCGTACCAGGCCGAGCCCTCGTCCTGGCTCTGAGTGAGCTGGAGCCCCAGCTCAGAGGACTCTTCTCGGCGTGCCTAGAGCAGGGCCAGTTTCCCACCTTGTGGAAAACAGGTCGTTTGGTCCTGCTCCGGAAGGCAGGGCGCCCCGCGGACTCACCGTCCGCGTACCGGCCCATAATGCTGCTGGACGAGGTGGGCAAGCTCTTCGAGCGGATTGTTGCAGACCGCCTCGTCAGCCACTTGTGCCGAGAGGGGCCGGACCTGGCCGACTGCCAGTTCGGGTTTCGGCAGGGGCGCTCCACAGTGGACGCCATCCAGCGAGTAAGAGTCCTGGCGGAGGAAGCGGTGTCTCGGGGCGGGGTCGCGTTGGCGGTGTCCTTGGACATCTCCAACGCCTTCAACACCCTGCCCTGGAGTTGTATCAGGGAGGCGCTGCGATATCACAGAGTGCCTCCCTACCTCCGCCGCATAGTTGGGGCCTATCTGGCCGACAGATGTGTCACATATAGGGGACGCGACGGCACGTACCGGCGCGAAATGTCGTGCGGTGTTCCGCAGGGTTCGGTCCTGGGGCCGCTCCTGTGGAACATCGGCTACGACTGGGTGCTGAGAGGCGAGCTCCCGCCGGGGGTCGATCTGACGTGCTACGCGGACGACACGCTGGTCGAGGCTCGCGGGAGTTCGCACAGGGAGGCAGCGTTGCTGGCTACGGCTGCGGTCTCACAGGTGGTGGGCCGCATCCGGCGCCTGGGCCTGGAGGTGGCCCTCGACAAGTCGGAAGCCATCGCTTTTCATGGCCCCCGACGCGCGCCGCCGCCGGGATCACACATTGTGGTCGGAGGGTCCCGAATCGCTGTCGAGCCCACCATGAAGTATCTTGGTCTGGTGCTCGACAGCCGGTGGGATTTCGGCCCTCACTTCCGGCGGCTGGTGCCCAAGTTGATGGGCGCAGCGGGCGCGCTTTCAACGCTGCTTCCCAATCTGGGGGGCCCGAGCTCCGCCTGTAGGCGTTTGTACGTGGGGATCGTGCGATCCATGGCCCTTTACGGGGCCCCAGTGTGGGCGACTGACCTGACGGCCGGGACCATCGCTGTTCTGCGAAGACCACAGAGGGCGATGGCCGTCAGAGTCATACGGGGATATCGCACGATCTCGTACGAGGCGGCTTGTGCACTGGCCGGATCTCCGCCGTGGGACCTGGACGCGAGGGTTCTCGCGTCACTGTACCGGTGGCGCGAGGAGGAGCGGACGCGCGGCGCGGCGACTATTACGCTGCGCCAGCGGCGTCAACAGCTCCAGCGGGTCCTGGTGGCGGAATGGCGGGAAAGGCTCTCACGCCCTACCGCCGGCCTCGGCACTATCGAGGCCATCCGGCCGGTGCTCGACGAGTGGCTCGGGAGAAGGCACGGCTCCCTGACGTTTCGGGCGACGCAGGTGCTCTCGGGGCACGGCTGCTTCGGGAGATACCTGTGGCGCATAGGCAGGGAGCCGGACGCTCGGTGTCATCACTGCGTCCAATGTCGGGAGGACACGGCGCTGCACACTCTCACTGAGTGTGCAGCCTGGGAGGAACCGCGACGTGTTCTCGTCGCAGAGATAGGCGACGACCTGTCGCCGCCGGCCGTCGTACGATCCATGGTCGGCGGCGCAGAGTCCTGGGACGCAGTGATCTCCTTCTGCGAAACAGTCATGTCGCAGAAGGAAGCCGCGGAGAGGGAGCGGGAAATCTCAACCTCGCTCCCGTGCCGCAGCAGACGCACCGGGCGTCGGAGGAGGGCCGACAATGCCCTCTTCCGCCCCCCCTAAACGGGTCCGGGGGCGGTGGACGCGGGGACGTCCTCCGCCACCCCGCAACAGACCCCGAGGCGGCGGCGCGTAGTGTTCCACGCGCGCCCCTCACACTAGTGAGAGATGGATAATGGGGGGGGAGTGCCCTAAACTCCCCCCGAGACGGGGCCCGCCACGCGGGCCATCACCAGCCGGGGGCAGCGGACAAATATTCAGTTCCCGAGGCCCCCGGCGCAGGTGCGAGTCGGAACACCGGGGTTCGGTTTTAGTCGGTAAGAGTCCGACAGACCCCCTCGCCCTCCCCGGGGCGAGGGACATCCATGAGGATTTCCACCCCGTAAACAAAAAAAAAAAAAGGTAGCTCAGCTTCCCCCCCACTCCGGGGTTCTCGGCTTGTCGTGCCGGGGGGGCTTAGTAGCCGCGGAGGGTCCGTGACTCCGCGGCGAAGCGAAGTGGAACCCCGAGAGGTCGGGCCGCTCCGACACGGGCTTTTCCCAGGAAGCCTGGTCATAGAGTGGCCCTGTCGCGGGTACCTGCGGGTGTGACCAGCCCAGCAGGTTGCCTGCGACGAGGTGGAACCTGCCGTTCCGGCAGGATGCCTGCGTAGGTTGCGGTGTCGCCCAAGCCATAGTTGGCGCCGGTCGCCTCTTAGTGGGGTGGTCGTCAGCAAGGGTGGCACTGTTGGAGCCTCGGCCCCTGCAGTGCTTCCGATGCCTATATGGCGGGCACGTCCAGCACACGTGCTCGTCAGAGGTGGACCGCAGCGGGCAGTGCTACCGCTGTAGCCAGCCGGGTCACAGGGCAAACCAATGCTCTGCTGACCTGCACTGCTCGCTCTGCGCAGCAAGGGAGAAGCCGGCCGATCACCGAATTGGCACCAAGGCCTGCGTGGCCTGGGAGAAGAAAAAGAAGGGTAAGGCTGCGGCGAATGGCCCGCAGCGTCCGACGCAGTCCTCGGCCACTCAGGCCATGGACACATCGGTGCCCACATCTGCCCCAACATCCTAAGAGGCAGATGAACGACCACGGGCGGCAGACTGGGGAAGTCTGACCGCCCCACATTTGATCGGGAGCAGGAGGCGCGGTTGATGTTGCCGCGCCCCACTCGGTAGGAGTGGAGGGTCACTGAGGAGCCTCCCACAAGGGCCTGGGGACCGCAAGGGCGGTCCGCCACCGCCGGGGTCGCGGAAGAATGCCAACGCGTACCCGTAACCCCGGCACTATGGTGGTGAGGTCGAACATCCCGTGTGGTTTTAGTCGGTAGTCACCCACTCTGGGTGGAGTCCGACACACCCCCGTCGTCTCCCCGGGCGACGGGAAGTGCGTAAAAGCATTTCCACACGGTAAACAAAAAAAAAAAAAAAAAAAAGGTAGCTCAGCTTGGGGTGCGTGTCAGCTACCTCCGCGAGTGCTCCCCGGCTGCTGGTCCTTTCGGGATACTTGTATCCTGGGGGAACAGCAGCTGATGGGGCCGGTGCACCCTGGGCACGGGCAATAACTCTTCCTGGTTTTGGGAAGTCTTGTTGCTCGTGGCAAAAGTCTGACGAGTCGGGATTCCGCTATGCCGCGAGGCTGAAGCGGAGTCGGCCCTTCTCAGGGCCACCGGGAGGGAACAGCCCTTTTCAGGGCTACGGGGAATTCCCCGAGAGAAGGGGACGCTGCTCCGCGTGTTCCTCTGAATTCAGCAGAGGGGAAAAAAAAAAAAAAAGAAAAAAAAAAAAAAAAAAAAAAAAGACGTGTTGGGAGATAGGGACCTCACCCTTCAAAGGAACAAAAATGAAAATGGCAGAGCTTCAACAGAATCTACCCCAGGGCGGTACCGACTGCTCCGCAGTCGGAGAATCCGCCACGGAACCCTCGGGTTCCGTCTGCCCCTCGTATTCTGGGGGGGGCAAAGACTGCCATCCACTTGCTGGCAACAGCAACGAGAGCCGAGGAGGCTCACGTCGGCTCATGTCCGACATTGAGGCGGTGGGTCTCTCTTCTAGCGAGGAGAACCTGCCAGCCGCCAAAGTGCCCACGGCACGAAGGGGGCGTTCGGTGGCGTCGGTGCCGTCGCGCGACATTCGGGGTCGCTTCTTGAAGCGGCCCCCTCCACCTACGTCTGCGCATGCCAGCGGAGACAACGACGCTGGCGTTGCGATGGAGGAGGCAACGTCGGAGCTTCTGCCTGCCAATAAGGCAGAGCAGAAAGCCGCGAGGCGCGAGGATGAGGTTGCCCAGCTGACCCGTCAGGCCCGAGAGAGGAGGTCTGCTCTCGCTACCGCCGCGGAGGGCCCTGACACGGAGGACCTAAGCCGCCAGGTAGCGGATGGCGTGGACGTCATATTGAAGGTTGCCACGAAATCTGGCAACCTGAAGGGGACGTTCACGCGTGCCCTGAAAGAGGCGGCAGATGGAATCAAGGAGGCGGTAGAGGTCCTCCTCGACCGCACCGCATCGGAAGAAGTACTGAGGATGCGGGAGGAGAACGGCCGCCTCATGGCCAGGCTCGAAGCTCTCGAAGGGGAGCTTGCCGCGGTCAGGGCCAGCCTGAGTCGGCAACAGGCTCAGCCCACCTCCGTGACAGCGAGTTCACCGTCGACATGAGCGCCCGGGTCCCTTGGGGTCGACCAGATGGCTGAAATCGCGCGGGCTGTTTTGATCCAGGCCGGGGGCATGATAAATGCCCGCCTCGAAGCGTTGGAGCCGCAACTCCTCCCAGCCCAGACCCTCCGGCCGCCACTAGCGGCGGACAAACGGAGGATGGAGGAGTCCGCGAGGACCAAGCCCGCGCAAGGGACCAAGCCGGCTGGGCCGCCCGCTGTGACCTACAGCCAGGCGGCGGCACCAAAAAGCCCGCAGCTGCCCCTGCAAAGCCCGCAGCTGCCCCTGCAAAGCCTGCAGCGGCCGCGAGGACTGCGACGGCTGCCGCGAGACCGGCGCCGTCTGCGGCGGCCACGGCGAGGCCTGCGAAGGCCGCCGCGAGGCCGATAACGACTGCGGCAGGGACCGCACAAGGAGCCCGGGCGACTCAGCCCGCGACCGTGGACAGCCCGGACAC
This sequence comes from Craniophora ligustri, assembly GCA_905163465.1. Lineage (NCBI taxonomy): Eukaryota > Metazoa > Arthropoda > Insecta > Lepidoptera > Noctuidae > Craniophora > Craniophora ligustri. Next base: position 10,490,592 of record LR990976.1, read on the forward strand.
TGAGGGCTGGACCACGGTCTCGAAGAAAAAGAGCCGCAAGAAGGGCGGCGGCTCAAAAAATAAAAAAAAGAAGAAGAAGAAGAAGAAGTCGGCCCGGACTGCTGAGGCCAACAATAGACCGCCTAAAGTTAGCGCCCCGCGCTCCGCGGCTGTAGTGATCACGCTGCAGCCCGAAGCCGTCGAGCGGAGCGTCACCTACAAGGCGGTCCTTGCGGAGGCGAAGGCCAAGGTCCAGTTCCCGGACCTTGGTACACCGGCCGGCTTCAGATTCAGGACGTCGCGGACTGGTGGGCGCGTCCTGGAGCTGCCAGGCACCGACAGCGGCGAAACGGCTGACGCCCTTGCCGCCAAGTTGAGGGAGGCCCTCAAGCCAGAAGACGTCCGGGTGTCCAGGCCCGTAAAAACGTATCATATAAATCATAAATATATCATTGGGAATGATATAAAATATATCATTCCCCGAGAGAAGGGGACGCTGCTCCGCGTGCTCCTCTGAATTTAGCAGAGGACACAGTGGAGTTAGCAAGGGTAGGCTCGAGGTCCCTCTACAACCTCTGAGCAGGCAGCGGGAATTCTTCTGCTGCCACTACCAAAGGGGAAAAAAAAAAAAAAAAAAAAAAAAAAAAAGACGTGTTGGGAGATAGGGACCTCACCCTTCAAAGGAACAAAAATGATGGCAGATTCTGGGGGGGGCAAAGACTGTCTTCCGCCTGCTGGCGACAGCAGCAAGAGCCGAGGAGGCTCACGTCCCTCCGGGGACCAAAACCCGTCCGACCACGAGTCGAGCGAGCGCTCTCCATTCTGGAGGAAGCGCACGCACGACGATATGGAGGACGATATGTCGGACATGGAGGCGGTAGGTCTCTCCTCTAGCCAGGAGAACCTACCAGCCGCCAAAGTGCCCACGGCACGAAGGGGGCGTTCGGCGGGGCCGTCGTTGGGGGCCGTCGTGGGCCGGCATCACCCTCGCCCCGCGCTGTTGCTCGGGGACCTCAACGCCAAATCTGCGGCTTGGGGGTCTCCTGTCACCGACCCAAGGGGTGAGGTGTTGGAGGAGTGGGCCATCACGACCGGCCTGACCGTCCTGAATCGGGGCTCGGTGTTTACGTGCGTGCGGCAGCGGGGCGGATCTATAGTGGACGTTTCGTTCGCTAGCCCCGCCGTGGCGCACCGCGTCCGCGGCTGGCGTGTCGCCGAGGAGGTGGAGACGCTGTCGGACCACCGCTATATACGGTTCGACGTCTCCGCCCAGACTTCGGGCGACCGCCGTCCACCGACCCCACAAAGGGACGGTCCGCGCTGGGCGCTTACGCGCATCGACAAGGATGCTCTCGAGGAGGCCGCTATGTTCCAGGCCTGGGTCTGGGAGTCGGCGACGCAGCGACCCGCCGACGTCGAGCTGGAGGCGCAGTGGTTCCGCGGGGCGATGACGCAAATATGCGACGCATCCATGCCCCGGGTCCTCGCTCATTCAGCCACTTGTACCGAGAGGGGCCGGACCTGGCCGACTGCCAGTTCGGGTTTCGGCAGGGGCGCTCCACAGTGGACGCCATCCAGCGAGTGAGAGTCCTGGCGGAGGAAGCGGTGTCTCGGGGCGGGGTAGCGCTGGCGGTGTCCTTGGACATCTCCAACGCCTTCAACACCCTGCCCTGGAGTTGTATCAGGGAGGCGCTAAGATATCACAGAGTGCCTCCCTACCTCCGCCGCATAGTTGGGGCCTATCTGGCCGACAGGTGTATAGGGGGTATAGGGGACGAGATGGAGGCGCGCATCGGCGCGAAATGTCGTGCGGTGTTCCGCAGGGTTCGGTCTTGGGGCCGCTCCTGTGGAACATCGGATACGACTGGGTTTTAAGGGGCGAGCTCCCGCCGGGGGTCGATCTGACATATTATACATAGATACATCCATGACTCGGATACAAATGTTTATGCTCATCACACAAACATTTGTCCCTACCGGGATTCGAACCCGGGACCCTTAGCACAGAAAGCAGTGTTAACTACCGCTGGACTAAATGGGTCGTCTATCATTTCCCCTAATGATAATATTTAATAAATCTTTAAGTGAAGGTATTTTCCCGTCTATATGGAAAGAAACTAAAATAGTGCCTGTATTTAAGAGTGGTGATAAGACTAATGTTGCAAACTTCAGACCCATAGCTATCTTATCTGTACTTGCCAAAGTCTTTGAATCTCTTTTATGCCCTACAGTATCATGGCATTTTTCCCAATTAATAATGGACTGCCAACACGGATTTATAAAAGGTAAATCAACGGCTACTAATTTGGTGGCTTATGTTGAGTCTATAGTTGAATCTGTCGATTCACGGATCCAAGTTGATGCGGTCTATACTGACTTTAGCAAGGCATTTGACACTGTCAACCACAGGCATTCTTATTAAAAAACTACAAATGTATGGGGTGTCAAGTGCCTTGCTGAATTGGTTTGAATCCTATCTATCTGGACGAGTGCTCAGAGTTGTAATGAACGGCTGTAGCTCTAGTTCTTACGTTGCCTCTTCCGGTATCCCCCAAGGGTCTCATCTTGGGCCTTACCTTTTCATTACCTTCATTAACGACATTTGCCATTGTTTTAAAAACTCACAGCTTTTTTTGTTTGCGGATGACCTTAAAGCCGTATCAGAGATCAAATGTTATAATGAGTCGGTATTATTCCAAGAGGATTTAAATAGGTTAACAAATTGGTGCGAACAAAATAAAATGTTCTTGCATGTCAAAAAGTGCAAACATATAATATATACTAGAAATAAAAACGTAATACAGTCAACCTACAGTTTGAACGGTGAGCTACTTGAAGAAGTTGATTCCATACGTGATCTAGGCGTCAAATTTGATAAAAAACTAAATTTTGTCCAACATATTGATGAAATTGTGTTGAAAGGATCAAAGATGCTTGGATTCGTTATAAAGGAATGTAAAAACTTTAAGAAACTTAGTACCAAGAAAACGATGTATAATTCACTTGTAAGGAGTCACCTTGAATACTGTAGTGTCGTCTGGTCACCAAGATACCATGTGCACATTGCCCGCCTTGAAAGTATACAAAAGAGGTTCCTGTGGCATCTGGCATATAATTGTTATATGGGTAAACAACTGAGATCTTACCAGGATAGATTAAATTATTTTAAATTGATTTCATTAGAAAAAAGAAGGGACATGCTGGACTTAGTTTTCTTAAAAAAACTGATAACAGGTACTTTTGATTGTTCGGATCTGCTTGGTAGGGTTTCATTTTACGTGCCACGTAATCTCCCTAGAGCTTCTAATAAAAAACTATTTTACTTACCTATAAGCCATACCAACTTAAGACAACATTGCCCACTATCAAGAATGTATACATTATAATAGAGAGCATGAAAACAGCATCGACTTGAATGTTACATCTATAACTAAGTTAAAAAAAAATCTTCAAATGTAATTAAGCCAATTGTTATTTTTTCTTTTAAATTAATTGTTATTTTTAGATTATATTTCTTCTATGTGTTAAGGTGAGTCTGGAGTATGCAAAAAAAAAAAAAAATTATTCCGTACATTTTATTTTACGTACATTGATTGTCATATTGCATAGTCTGGTCTCACTCCTGGACTGACTGTTTGTTACCACATGTAATAGTGCATGCAGTGCTCTTCTTTAAGTGATGAGGCACTTGGATATTCTTTTTTGTGCAAGTTTGATTATACATATAATGTATCAGTGTACTCATTGTTGAAGAGCCAATTAAATAAATAAATAAAAACCTGTAATGACAGTGTGTGATTGAGGAGCCTGGACAACTCCTTGAACGTCCCTATGAAGGTGGTGCCATTGTCAGAGAAGATGTTCTGCGGCTTACCTCTACGAGCTGTAAATCTATTCAAAGCGGCTATGAATGCTTCCTTAGTCAAATCTGAGACAAGTTCCAAATGCACTGCCTTTGATGCTAGACAAATGAAAATGCAAATATATGATTTTGTTAATCTTGAACCTCTCTCTACCCTTACGATCACTAACCATCACTGTCCCAGCATAATCTACACCTGTATTCAAGAAAGGAAATTCGAGGTGCGTGCGTTGTTTAGGCAAATTACCCATTATGGGTTGAATGGTTTTCCCCTTTAATCTGCAGCATTTCACACATAATCGAACCGTGCGCTTAGCCAGCATTGTACCACCTAAAACCCAATACTTATGCCTAACTGTGGCTAACAATAGTTGTGGACCCAGATGTAAATATAAACTATACGTCCAATCGAATATCATTTTAGATAAATTATGTTTGCTACATAGGTGTATTATAATCATAATGAGAATTGCCTAGTCTGCCACCTACACGTATGACACCTGTGCTCGATTCAATGAATGGTGATAATGGCAGTAGGCGATTTTTGTGTGGTAGGGATTTGTTCAAAACAAGAAGCTGATATTCCGTTGGAAATGATATTTGTTGAGCGACTTTAACTAGAAACATTGTGGAATTATTCAGCTCTGATGTGGTGAACGCACCTTTATTTTTACCTTTACGACAATTATTTATAAAACGAAAGACATGAGCCACTATACGCTGTAAGGTAGTAAATTTTGAATGATTTTGAATTAATAAATTAAAAAATAAATTAACTTTAAAAAAAAAAGAAAAACCAACTTCAAAAACTAAAAAACAAAAAATAACTTCATACAGTTTTACCTTTCTTTTAGTTTTAAAGGTATGAAGTCGGTACCAAGCCAAACGTAATAGTAAGTACACTCACCGCGAGTGACTTTGAGCGGGGTGGTTACAACCACTACATCATCGGCACCGACTTCATACCTTTAAAACTAAAAGAAAGAAAGAACATACATAAAAAAAAAAAAAAAAAAAGATTCCGACGAATTGAGAACCTCCTCCTTTTTGAAGTCGGTTAAAAAAAAAAGATTCCGACGAATTGAGAACCTCCTTCTTTTTGAAGTCGGTTAAAAACATTTGGTTCTGAATGATTACTGATATGAAATGAGTTTATGGTTTCTGGTATTACTGAATTGCATTCTTTGCTTAGATTATTTTGCTAATGTGACTCATCAGATTTTAAAAATGTAGGCCTTGACCACCATTTCGAACAGCCACCTAATTGCTCAGCATTCATGCCACGAGATACTAGGTCTGCCGGTTTATCCTTGGAAGAGACATAGCGCCACTCCGACCCAGCGGAATCTTCCTGTATCCTCGCATACACGATGACGAACAAATGGCTGCAATTGTTCAGGTTGTGATTTAATCCAAGCTAATGTAATAGTGGAATCTGACCAGTAACAACATTTCTCACAATTAAGGGTAATAGAAGCGATTACCTTTTTGCAAAGTCTTGTCCCCAATAAAGCTGCACAAAGCTCTAGCCTTGGTATGTTCGTGGGTTTAATGGGAGCAACCTTACTTTTAGAAACTAAAAGTCGAACATGAACCGTCCCATCGCTATTAACAGCTCGACCATACACGCATGCACCATATGCGCTTTCTGAGGCATCTGTAAACGTATGAATTCGCACATTAATTGGAGTATTACTGCCTATAAAGCATCTTGGAATGTTAAAACTATTTAAACAAGACAGTGATTTAACAAAATTACACCAAGCCTTTTTTATTTGTGTCGGAACCTCGTCGTCCCAAGAACACTTATGTTTCCATAATTGTTGCATGATTATTCTTGCTTCAATTATGCATGGAGAAGCTAAACCAAGTGGATCAAACACTTGTGCTATTGTTAATAAAATTGTACGTTTGTTAACAACACTGTAATTTTCCTCAATATTTATAGAGAAAGTTAAACAATCAGAAGAGCAATTCCAATTGAGTCCTAAGGTTTTAGATAACTCATTTTCACATAAGTTAACAAGCTGAGATGAGTTATCATTTTTACTAACAGCTCGTAAAATATATTTGCTATTAGAATGCCATTTTCTTAAGCTAAATTTAGTTGACTCTAAAGCACTTGTGATACCTTGACATAATTTGATAGTTTCACTAATAGAATCCTGACCGGTACGCAAAACTTCAACATGGAAGTCGTGACACATAGCTCGTCTGACGTTATTATTGGCTGATTCAAGACCAATTTGATTTAAACACCTAGTGGCTAAATATGGAGCTGATGCTGTTCCGTAAGTAACCGTGTTTAGTGTAATTTGTTAATGGGTGTGATGGATCTGAACGCCATAGAATCTGCTGCAATGTACGCTGTGATTTTTTTACCTCAATCTGTCTGTACATTTTCTCGATGTCTGCGGTTACCACAAATGTATGTTGTCGAAATCTTAATAAATTCAAATTCAAATATTTTTATTTCAAGTAGACCAATATTACAGGTTCTTTCGAAATGTCAACACTAGTTGCACGATTCCAAAAAGTAGTTCTTATGGAGAAGAGCCGGCAAGAAACTCCATAGATACTCTTTTAAATAATTGGTTATATTTACAATGTTTGTATTTAATATTAATATGAGAATAATGCAGTTTGATGTGAAACGCATGAGTTATCCACTAGCACTAAAAAAAAAAAAAAAAAATTCTACCAGTAGGTATGCATTTTTCATTTCGCAAAGCAACATCGAAGCCAACATTAATCTCATATTTTACAGGCAATTTTACAAAATCTAAAAAAAAAAATTTAAAAATAAAACAAAACCATTGTAACTATAGTTACATGCATATCAGTTTAAAAGTGTATAAATGAAAATGAAAATAATAAAATGTCAAGATAATAAAATCATAATTATGCAAATCTCAAAATTATAAATGACTAGCTGTTACCCGCGACTTCGTCCGCGTGAAATTTAACAAAAAAAAAAATATTCATATTCATGTATTGGTCAGCTCCCGCGTTTTTAAGTCATACGGAACTCTAATTCGTTTCTTGTTCTTAAATTAAAGTAGCCTAAGTTACTCCTTATAACGATGGTGAAAGTCCCTACAAAATCGGTCTGGCTGTTGCAGCAATTAGAAGGAACGAAGAGAGAGACAGACAAACATTTTAGAAATTATTTTTTTGTGTAATTACCGTATCTATACTTTTATATATGAAATTACAAACAGAAATTCCAATTTTAAGGAGTATAAAATATTTGCATTGCATCAAGCTTTTATGTGAGTTCAACCCCTTTTGAATAAAATCGGATTGAGTTTTGAAGCATGTGTCAAAATAAAAAGTAATTTAAATCAAAAGCACTAAGGAGTATTGATATCACCTCCAACATAATTCTCTATCTCTTTTAAATCCCGTAAGGGATTGAAATTCGATAAAATACGAAATACCTCTTCCATCAATTCTGTTAAAGAATGTTTATGCAAAATTTGAAGTAGATTGGACCAAGGAATCACGTTGTCTCGTACAAACTTGGTCCCCCTATCCCCCCCCCCCCCCCCCCTATGGGCAAAATTTTGGAAAATCCTTTGTTATCGGATACCTACGTCATACAAAGACTACACTCGCCAAGTTTCATTGAAAATCAAAGAAATTTCGTATTAACTTTGCACCCCCATTTTACCCCTTTAAAGGATGATTTTAGAAAAAATATTTTACACGCGTTTCATAACTTTCAATAAAAACCTTCAAACTGAATTTCAATTGAATAACTTCAAAAACAGCAAAGTTATATACTAACCTTACACCCCCGTTTTACCCTCTTAGGGGGTGATTTTCAAAATTCCTTTCTTAGTGCTCCCCTACGATAAAAAAGGAATCCCTGTGCAAAATTTCAAGATTCTAACCCTTATAGTTTAGGCCCTTGGACCAAGGAATCACGTTGTCTCGTACAAACTTGGTCCCCCTATCCCCCCCCCCCCTTATGGGCAAAATTTCGGAAAATCCTTTCTTATCGGATGCCTACGTCATACAAAGACTACACTCGCCAAGTTTCATTGAAAATCAAAGAAATTTCATATTAACTTTGTACCCCCATTTTACCCCTTTAAAGGATGATTTTTGAAAAATCATTTTACACGTGTTTCATAACTTTCAATGAAAAACCTTCAAACTGAATTTCAATTGAATAACTTCAAAAACAGCAAAGTTACATACTAACCTTAAACCACCGTTTTACCCCCTTAGGGGGTGAATTTTCAAAATTCCTTTCTTAGTGCTCCCCTACGCTATAAAAGGAATCCCTGTGCAAAATTTCAAGTTTATAATCCTTATAGTTTAGGCCCTGCGTGGATATGTCAGTCAGTCAGTCAGTCAGTCAGTCAGTCAGTCAGTCATTCAGTCAGTCAGCTTCTCCTTTTATATATACACCGTGAAATTGTAGTCGTTGTGGAACCGAAAGGTGGGAAACTTATGATATTAGTAGAACAAAAAAAAGTCTTAGATTAACTCTACTGTTTATAATAAAAAAGTTGGCAAGTGAAAAGAATATTTTCACTTGATCGAGTTTGCTAGTAGTAGTGCACCAATAATTCATTCAAAATCGGCCGCAGTCGCCAACTCGCTACTTATCAAAGACGCGCGGCGGCGGGGCAATGACCCGAACGCCAGCCAGCTGGTACTAAACGGCTGTCTGAGCGAAAAGTCCTAATAAGTACTTACGCGTTATTTAAAAGCTAGTAGGTCAATACTTTATTGATGTCATTTTATTATTGAAATAAATTTTATTTCGCAATACGATGCAGATGGCGACGAAATTGATGGTAGGTATCTACTTACACCTATCTACGTAACTTACCTATCTAGGTATAAATTGAAATACGACAAGATTGGCGCTTAGCGAATCAGCTGATACGAGATACGAACGTAAAACCTACATTCCAATTAAATAAAAGGGATTAAAAATTAAGTAGGTACCTAGGTATTACCATAGCTTTAAAAAAACCTTTCTTTTTTAAACTTTTCCCCAAGCAGAGAGTTAACACACACACACAGAACAATTACCTGCAGATCATACAATTCCGTGCGAGGATCGAACTCGCGACGTCTTGCGCAGCAGTCGCTTGTACAGCCGCTGCACCAATCATTGCGGCAACATTTTCACGGAATAACGTAAATTGTACTCCAATTTCTCCTTCATACTTTCCACGGGCTTAGGACCGCCAGAAATACTTTACATGAACATAACTTTTCAATAAATAACTTTAGGTATTTACTGTATCAATAATTAAAAACAGATAGCTGAAACAGTCAAGAGGTTGGGTAGGTATTTCAGGCGTATTTAAAAAATTGGAGCTATTTACAAAATAATCAACTTTACATACAAGTTACCTGCAAAAAGTTTATTTACACTTCCCTGTACCGAAGCAACTGCTCGAAATGGAGTCCGCCGCGTTCAATACACAAACGTGCCCGTTTTATACTATTGTCTTTTAGCTTTCTTAACGTGTCTCTGTCACTTTTCACTCTATCAAAGGCGTCCACTATCACACTGCGTAACTCGTCACGATTTTCATGTTCACGGGTATAAACAAGTCTTTTGATTTCCGACCACAAGAAAAAGTCCAAAGGCGTTAAGTTCGGGCTCCTAGCCGGCCAAGCCACGGGACCGCCGCGGCCTATCCACCGATCACCGAACTGAGTGTTTAGGTAGGCACGCACTACACTTGAATAATGGGCGGGGCAGCCATCATGCTGATAGTACATCCCTGCTAAGTACGCTACAGGGATATCATCTAACAGCTCCGATATTACCGTTTGTAACATGTCTAAATACGAGCTGCCCGTTAGATGGCCTTCAATGAAAACAGGCCCTATTAATTGGTCGTTTATAATACCGGCCCACACATTTACACTAAATCGAACTTGGTGATGATCTTCCCGTATTAAGTGTGGGTTCATAAGAGCCCAGTAATGTTCATTGTGTACATTGTACAGTCCCACTCGAGTAAACAATGACTCATCTGTCCAAAGTATGGAAGCGTTACTATTATTTAGCAACCAATGACAAAGGGCAACTCTTGCCGGTGCATCGTCGTTGTTGATGACGTGAGCTCGACGGAAATGATATGGATGCAAGTTATTAGTATTTAATATTTTCCATACGAAGTATTGGCTAACATTAAATTCTTGTGCCGCCATTCTTGTGCTTCGCCGCGGATCCCGCTCGAAGTACTCCAGAAGAGCGTCTTCGATCTCCGGCGAGTTATTCAGGCGACCTCGACCTTGCGCGTGAGCTGGTACACGGAATTGCCCATGGTCGAGAAGGCGCTGAGTTGCAGACAAGATGGTATGTGGTGAAGGCACTTGAGGACTTTCAATCCCTCGTAGCCGCAGCGCATTTAAATGTTCCGGCCGGGAATACAACCGCCTGGCCTCTTCTAAATTGTAGTTGGCAACAGCGTACAGCTGAACCATTGCTAAGTACTCCGCGTTCGAATATTCGTACTGACGACTCATTTTCGCGTGGCAACGTAAAACGTAAACAATGCAACCTTATCGCGCGCGAGTTGCAGCAGAACTGGAGAAATGGCGACCGGGCGCAACGTTGCCGCGCTCTCGCCGCGCAGTTTTAGGTAGGTAATAATAGTGCGGCCTTGCGGCTTGGCGGCTATATGACACGAGTAGGTAAGTTGGCGGCAGCGAGCGCGGCGCGGGCGGCTTTTATGATTTCTGTCGGCTTTGTTTGTCGGCATGGTTTACTGCTTAGTTGTTTGTGTGTGTGAGTAACATTGAATGATATCGATCGTAGTAATCGTAGTACGTTAAATTTTGTGGCGTTACCATATATCCTAGGTTCGTTCTAGTTTTTTGTTCGTCTGTCACATTTTTTATAAAAAAAATATCTTTATTTTATTTAAAATTTACATAAATAGATTCCAGTATTGATATAGAGTCCAAAATTTTCGATCCATAAACCTATATAATTTCACGGTGTATATATAGAAGATAAAATATAATGTCAAGAATATAATAATTTGTATGTAATTGATAGCCCGGTTCATTAGAACTATTCAATCCCAAGCACTATTATCATCCAAGTAGTCTTTCAATGTATAATAACCTTGGGAGCAAAGTCTCCGTTTAATAATAGATTTAAATTTGCTTAGACTTAATTTTTGATAATGTGTTGGAATTTTATTGTACAAGCGTATGCATTGACATTTAAATGATTTACTTATTTTCTGGAGTCTAGTTGCAGGAAAAATTAATTTATTTTTATTCCTGGTATTAACATTATGAATATCACAACGTTTTTTAAAAAGATTGATACGCCTGTGTGCATACAACAAATTCTCATAAATGTATTGTGATGGAACAGTCATAATATCAATCTCCTTAAATTCATCCCTCAGCGAATACCTGGGACTTAATTTATAAATTGACCGAATAGCCCTTTTCTGCAGCACAAATATTGTTTGGATGTCAGCAGCATTCCCCCACAGTAGAATGCCATATGACATCACGCTATGGAAATAACTAAAATACACTAACCGTGCTGTTTCTACATCAGTTAAACTACGGATTTTCTTTACAGCATAAGCTGCAGAACTGAGCTTTTTCGACAATTTTTCTATATGTGGGCCCCACTGAAGCTTAGCGTCTAAGGTAATTCCTAGAAACACTGTGGATTCTACAAGATCCAACTCTGTTCCGTTAATGAGTACACTGGTTTTTACTTGTCTAACGTTTGGTGTTGTGAACTTAATACATTTAGTTTTTTTTTTCATTCAAAAGTAAATTGTTTGCATTGAACCAGTGTACCACTTTAGAGATAGTGCTGTCTACATCATCAGTAGCCATTTGCTGGCGATTTAGTTTAAATAGCAGTGAAGTGTCATCTGCAAACAACACTATCTCTTGATTGTCCCCCATTATACAAGGTGTTGATTTGCATCCTCGTCAAATTCAAGGACGTAATTATGCTAATGATTCTCGACCCAAAGCAACAATAAAATGAGTAGGTTTTTATTTTTTTATTTTGCTTGTATACGGAAATCCGTAAGTGTGAACCAGCCGTATTTAAACGCGGCCCGTCTGTTACTAGCCCTATAACCGCGCTTTCACACACAAACAAACGCAAACAACACATACACAACGCATACGCAACGATCATTCATCGATCGACTCGTAGGTACAAATCCCTAGCCACGCCGCCGCGACCCCGGAACAAACAGTCTGTTTGATGTCGCCGACGCGTGCGCGCGCTTTGCGAATTTCACTTCTCGGTACATCGTTGAGACGTAGGTACGAAGTGCAAGATGACGGACAACTATCCGAATGTCGAGTTGGTAGAGATGGTCCGCCTGTATGCCATCAGTGGAGACAGCCTACGTGGAGCCATCCGGATGTTCACCGAAATGTTTCCCGATCGGGAACCCCCATCACAGAGCTGGAATACTTCCAGCGAGACCCACGGGCAAGCACGCGGCAGGCTGGTCAACACCTTGGAGTGCACCACACTACAGTGTTTCGCCTACTGAAGCGTGAATTGCAACACCCAAAAACTGGAGCTGTTGCGTCACGTTGTCGAGGAGATGTTGGAGGATGTTCCCTGGCACTCCATCGCAACTTGTACTACCAGCAGGACGGTGCCCCCCCTGACTATGGTCGGCAAGTACGCGAGTACTTGACCGAAAGTTTTGGTGACCACTGGATCGGTCGCGGAGGATCGGTGGCCTGGCCTCCGCGTTCTCCGCACCTGACGCCTTTAGACTTTTATGTGCGGGGAGACGTTAAAAGGTTAGTTTACACGGAGGAAGTGACCAGTGTAACAGAATTACGTGCAAGGATCATTAGTGCTTTTGACACTGTAAAAACTAATGTGTTAGTGTTACGTAAGCTGAAGGAAAACCAGCTACGTCGTGCTCAATTGTGCGAAGAGTGTGATGGTGGCCACTTTGAACAATACCTCCGGGTAACTTAAGTAGGTAATTTATTTATTTGTACATTTTGTAAATACGTTGTTAGCTTAATCAATTTGATTAGTGTAAATAAGTTGATTTCAAATTTGTAACTACGCTAATAATACCTAAGAGTCGAAAGTATCACCACGTACTTACATTTAACTAGCACGTCTTTCCATTTCCATCATAAGTAGATCGGTACACCAACTAAGGTAGGTATTATTGCCGGTCCTAAGCCCGTTAAGTAGGAAGGAAAATTTCAAATCAATCAATTTAATCCACAAATCAAAACAAAATCACTACGCAAAACTTTAGTACGAAACAAACTACGAAAATCATCTGATAACAGGTCAATGAACTTTTCTTTGGCGCACTAGTATTACTGCCATTAGTAAGATTTCCGCATTCCAATGATGCTCAACAATGAGTTCATTATCAAGCAAAATTTATGACAATAATGTAGGTGATTTTCGAAATAAAATTAGGTAAATTATTGCTACCGATCATTCGTTCGCCCGCGCTTGCATTTCGTAGGAAGACGTCGACACTCACGCACACAGCTGCATTGTCGCTGTGTGCGTAGTCGGGTGATTCTGTTTTATTTGTATTGAATTAAGGGTTTAATTCTGAAACACTGTTAAAATTCAACAACAAATAAAAGCAGCACTTTTTAGTTATTGCCCACTACCGTACTTTCAATTGATTATTTATGTATTTTATGACAACCTCCTGAAATTTGACGAGGATGCAAAACAACACCTTGTATAAGGTAAGTCATTAATGTAAATTAAAAATAAAAAAGGGCCAAGAATAGAGCCTTGCGGAACTCCCATAGTAACCACCGACCCCGGAGATCTCTTTCCATTGACGTCCACTCTCTGAATCCTATTACTCAGGTACGAAATAAGAAGATTCAGAGTAGTGTCCCTTACACCATAGTGGTGTAACTTCCTGATCAATGTTTCATGAAGAACGCAATCAAATGCCTTAGATAAATCGCAAAAGATACCCAAAGCATCGTGCGACTCTTCCCATGCATCAAAAATATGACCTATAAGTTCAACAACGGCATCGGTTGTTGAGCGACCCTTGGTAAAGCCAAACTGTTTATGATTTATTAGATTGTTTTTGTGAAAGAAACTTTGTAACTGTTCTAATATTATTTTTTCAAAAATTTTGCTGAAAGTTGGTAGCACTGATATGGGTCTAAAATTAGTAGGGTCTGAAGTGCTACCCGATTTGAATAAAGGTGTAATCTTACTATCTTTCATAAGATCAGGAAATTCACCACCATCAATACATTGATTAAATATATAAGATAATGTTGGTGCTACAATGTGGATTATAGATTTGGTAACGTCAACAGAATTACCCCACAGATCTGCAGTTTTTTTAAAATTTAAAGTATTGAATGTTTTAACAATATCTCTACTGTTGACATGCTTAAGGTGAAATTCAATACAATGCTAGCTTTTACATTTCTCTTAAGTAAACTCTCTGCAACAGTGGGTGAAGAATTTAAGAACCTTGTAGCTAAAACAGGAATACTTGTAAACAAGTCTTCAAATGTTGTGGCAACTTCCAAGTCTGATTTAATGTTTTTTCCATCAATAACAAGATTATATTCACTGTTTCGGCCACCAGACCTTCCTGTTTCACTATTAATGATATTCCAAGTCATTTTAATTACATTATTACTGTTCCTAATTTTCGAGCTTATATACCGAGACTTTGCTAGGCAACAAACCCTCTTAAATAGTTTGGAGTAGTTTTTGACATAGGAATTAAACTCCGGGTACAAGTACGTTCATTGTATAGCTCATAAAGTCTCTTCCTACTTTTATGGATACCAACAGTAGCCCATTCGCTGAAGGATGTAGTTCCATCAACTGTGATCCTCTTGGGTGTAAAAGTCGAATTACAATACATATTTAAAAAAATACCAAGAGTTTATTAGGATTACTGTTATAGGATAGTAAATGTACTTTATTAAGATTAATAATCTTATAGTCCAAGATCCCAGGGCCGCCAGACATCACGTATTTTCTGACGAACCAAATGTGGATTATTGAGTAGTGCTAGTATGTACTAAGAACGCATGCCTACCAGCTATCTTGCCTAGTGGGCCAATTTTCAGGTATCAGGTAATCAAGGTACATACAAATATTACTTACCTCACGTAAATTCTCCAAGCTGATTTTTACGTATATTTTAGGCAATACCCTTAAACATCAGTAGCAAATACCCCAGACACTTTCCATCGGCCGTATTGCTTTGCAGACGCTCTAAAGCTCCCAAAATAATTACTTAACTTCACGTAAATTATAATGTTCCATTCTAGTAAAAGGTTTCAAAATAGTTGTGACAGATGACAGACCGATCATAGGAGCCAATCATCCCCCTTAATTCAATTTTAATGCCACTGTGGGTAGGAGCGTGAAGGTATTATCAACGCGCATGAGAGTGAGCCAGATTGCGAATATGCGGAAGTCTAGGGGATGATTGGCCCCTTGGATCGCTCTGTCTTCTCGTAAAAGGTTTCGAAATAGTTGTCTGGTGGAGATATAAACAATGGAGCATCATAATTTACGTGAAGTTAATTAATTCCTTCGGGAGCTTTAAAGCGTCTGCAAAGCAATACGGTCGACGGAAAGTGTCTGGGAGTATTGGCAACTTATTTTTAAGGATATTGCCTACAATATACGTAAAAATCAGCTTGGAGAATTTACGTGAGGTAAGTAATATTTGTATGTACCTTGATTACCTGATACCTGAAAATTGGCCCACTAGGCAAGATAGCTAGTAGGCATGCGTTCTTAGTACATACTAGCACTACTCAATAACCCACATTTGGTTCGTCAGAAAATACGTGACGTCTGGCGGCCCTGGGATCTTACTCTATTATTTTTAAATGCCTCCAAGCGACCACATGTTTTTTGAATAATTGTGATATGCTTCTTAACTACTTTATTCTTTCCACTATGTATACTAATAAACTGTCCACAGTGATCAGAGTCCAGTAAGTTAATAATTCTCTTATAATTTGCAATATTATTAGTGTAAATATTATCTAAGCATGTGGCTGTAGTGGATGTAATTCTTGTAGGCTCCAAGAATATGTTTTCAAGATTGTAGGACTGAAAAAAATTGATAATTTTAGTGCTAGAACCTGATTTCTCTAGTAAATTTACATTAAAATCACCACATGTGATAATAGATTTATTTTTATTTTTGCTGGCTTTATAAAGCACTTCATCCATCACCCTCTCAAAACAGTCATACAAGCCTGATGGTGGTTTATATACACTTATTACAATGAACTGTTCTAATTCCACACAGGCTATCTCAATTGTTCGTTCAACAGAGAGGCTCACTATGTCCTTTAAATTTTAGTTTATTATTTATTAGGATTAAGGAGCCACTATGAATGGCGTTTTCCCTGCTAAACGAGCTACCAACCTGGTGATTACTAAAATTAAATATTAATTGATGGTTTTTTAACCAATGTTCTGTAATACAAAGAATGTCTATTTTATTACAATTTAAAAATAGTTCAACTTCTAATTCTTTATTAATCATTCCTTGTATATTTTGGTGCACCAGGTTGATAAAATTCTTATTTCGATCCACTATACTGACACCTGATTGACATAAGTCACTTGACATAAATAAATAAAAAAAAATATTCAGGGACATTTTACACAGCACCATCTAGTCCCAAACTAAGCAGAGCTTGTACTATGGGTACTAGACAATGGATATAATACTAATATACTTTTTTTTTTGTAAATACATACTTATAATACATAGGAAACACCCAGACGAACACAAACACTTATATTCATCACATAAATATTTGTGTCCCGTGGGAATCGAACCCACGACCTCGTGATCAGCAGTCCGGTACTCGAACCACTAGACCACATAGGTCGACCACATGCCAGTATTAGTGGATGAATATATGCAAGAGGTTGCCTCTATTGTCTTACAATCTAATTTAAATTATTTACAATGTCAACAGGCTCAATAGAACCAATACGCTGTATAGCCAGATTCTTGGCTAATATGTCGAAATAATAAGAAAAAGACATGGCTAATTGCCTCTTATAGTACTTAGAAAGATAGTACTTATCTTTCGTCAAATAAAAATAATTGCACACATAGTTATTAGTGTCAATCAAACTAAATTTAGCATTATTTGTAGAGAATGTGTGCAGAGTTAGGTTAAGCCTAAATCGTATGTCATTTTATTTATGTAAATAAAACAATATTATTAACTGTCAAGTGGGACAACTCAGTAAGGAGTTCAATCAATTTCTTTTTGTATAAATTACCTCTATCACCAATAAATATAAGTATGGTGGTGTCTGGATTAAAATTAGATTGAATTATTTTACTTACAATTTCCTTATAATTCAAGCCGGGCATACAGAAGTTTGTAGTGACTTGGCCTATATAATTTGTTAATAACTGGCCCATTCCTTGTCCAATTTCATCACTAAACAATACATATTTACTTATTGGTGTATAATTAATTTTAGTGGGTATTTTAACATTATGTGTCTTTAAGGAACTATCAGACTCTAAGATAGGCAAAGTGTTAGTGGTACATGTCAACAGTGAATGAGCCGGAGAGGTGTTTGAATGGGTAGACGACTTTATGCTTGTCATCGACTGCCTGCGGTCATGATCACATGAACATGCACTTACCAGCTCATTCATGGCTAACATATACTCCTTCATTTGCATTTCAGAACTTTTATATTTACTGGTCATGGATATAAATTTTTCATTAAGATTACTGAGTTCTAAATTTAGTTTTTCTGTGTTATTCTTATGTTTTTGTATGTTTGTCCTTAATTTTGAAGAATAAATATCCAGTTTATTAAGTAACTGGAGCCGCTCTCTATTGAGTTTAACATTTTTTTATGAAATACTTTTGTCTTTTGACCAGTTTTTGTGTTTTTTTAATGTATTTATTAATTTTAACATATTTCTTACTTAACTACCTGCACTGTGGTGTTATGGTCTTCTGTGCATGTAAGGTCTATAGTTATCATAGGATTGTTAATTGCAGCAGAAACCATATCAGGGGCACTGACTACCAACTCGTTGAATAGACATTGGTTCAACGAGGCTGTTGTGTTCAATTCTAATAGTGAAATCTTGTTATTTGCCTCATGTAGCTGTTGTTCTAATGAATGTGTACAACTGAGAGCTTGTTCATACTCAATGCTACACTGGTTGAACCCATCCACAACAAGTTGGAGCCTGTCCCTGGAATCTACGGCTTCTACATACTGACAATGTAGTTGAGCCATTTCTGATTTCAATGTTCTGTTTTTATTCAAAATATCTAATAGTTCCCTCTCATTGTCATCCCTCTCCCTATTCAGTTGGCCACACAACTCCTTAGAAGCCTTAAGTTCGCTCAAAGCCATTTGAAGTTTGGACTCCTCCTGGCGAGCAGAGGCCTTGCGAGTGAGCATGATTAATGAATAGAGAGAACAATTATTAAAAGAGGAAAGTAAGATTTAGATTTAGGGTGGACACTAGCTAAAGATTAAAGAGAAAAGATATAGTAATGAGAGAAGTCGTGTCACCTAACTAGAATAAGATTAAGTTTATATTTCAAGTCTACAAAGCGTACTTGCGTGATAAATACTTTAAAAGTATACTTAAATATGGTTTTTAAATACAAGGCACTACGCAAACTATGTAATTATTGTAAGTTTGTACCTGATTTTGAGGTGACAATTTACAAAAACTTGTACCGGTAACCGTCAATACACACACACAGTTTTTACACATAAATTACCACTAATTAAGTTGATATTATACACTAGTTCTATATATTAGATTTAGTTCTAAATATTGACATATATTTAGGCCTGTTTTATGCTATAATTATTAATTTTACAGTAAAAAAAACGAGACAAATTTAAATCAGCTGTTAGCTGTAGTGTTGCCAGAGAAAGAAAAAGAAAATCGAAAGCAAATCATCCTGTACTGTGGGCCCAACTCTCTGTATATCATTGAGTGATTTACCTGAAGTGGATTGAAGACCACACGTATCTTTGTGGTTGAGCTAGATTCTTTCACTACACCATGATGTGGCAAGAAACAAGTGATAGCTGTTGATTTCTTTGAGTCTGTGTTCCTGCTCATGTGACCTAAATTTATGTACTGTTGCATAAATTCTGTGTACATATGTTTAAGGTGAGCGTCCCTTTCTAATTTCCGTTCAAGTGAAAGAAATCTCCTTTTCGCCAAAACAAAGGTATCTCTTAAAGCCTCTGTTGATTCTTTTGCAATAAATCGACCTTCTGAGTTTCGTGTTGTGGTTAAATGTGAAATGTTGTTCACATGCGTGTTCGTCTAGTGTATAATTGGGTTTGGGTAAAATGGTATCTAGTTCCCAAAACCTAGACATATCTGAAGACACAGATTCATCTTGGCAATGATGACTCATTATAGTGTGTTTATTATGACAATTAATAGAGCCAGAAACAAGCCAGCCCAGTTTAGTTTTAAACAAGGTAGGCTTATGTTTTCCTAACTGGATGCGATTTGTGCCTTTAATCTCCCAAAATATTTCTGCTCCGAGTAATATATCGGTACAAGACGGTATATGAAATTTGGGGTCAGCTAGACAAATCCCAGACGGAATTTGCAAATCATCAATGTCTATGCATGTAGACGGTATTGCGGATGAAATTGTAGGCAAGATAAGACAGTCGATGTTCGTTCTATAGTTACCAACGCAAAACTCTAATGTTAGCGAACATGCTCTAGAGCTTTGAGACGTCAGACAATTGATGCCTGTGATCCTTGACTGGATTAAAGAAGTATTAAGGCTTAGCTTACCACAGAGATCCTGTGAGACAAAGTTGGCCGTGCTTCCATTGTCTAGCAAGACTCTAACTACATGCGGCTTTCCTTTGCTAACTATCACCTTGACCAAAGCTGTGGACAGTAGAACATTATGTGATTTAAAGCTATCCTTGTTATGCGCAGGAAAGCAGTGACATCGTGTATATTTGTTGGTTCGTCTTGATCGCAATGAGGCAATGTATTGTGTTTCAGCGCACAGTATTTGCAATGACCATATTTGCATTTGCGGCCAGTATGGCCTGGGCGGAGGCAATTAAGGCATGATTTAAATTCCTTAGCTTTTTCCAAGCGAGTAGCTACAGGCAGCTTTCTAAACTCTTCGCAAGAGAATAAATAATGTTTTCGATGACACATGGGACAAGAAAATGAGTCAGTTTTGCTGGTTGTAGCCATAAAGGTTTTAGCAGGCTTTGCATTAGAAGTAGTAGGCTTACCTCGTGATGCAGACTCTTCAAGAGTCTCTAAAACATCAGCCCTGTTGGATATAAATTTAATAAAATATTCTAAGGTAGGGGGTTCATCTAATGTTCTAATCTAATCTAGTGTTCCTACGCTCTTCCCACTCCCTGTTAGTCACAACATCTAATTTAGAAGACATCATATAAATTATTAATGTATTGTATCCCAATGGTCTACAGGTTGATTTAGAGTGGACAATGCTCTATAATTTTTGTTTGTCACATCCACTATAAAGCGCAACGCCTTGCTCGATTCCCTCTGAATTGAATCTACACTAAAAAGTGCGTGAACGTGGTTATTTACCATCAAACGCTTGTTATCGTATCTATCGCACAATAATTTCCAAGCTGACATGTAATTGTCAGCCTTAAAATCTAAACTTTTGATTATTAAGGCCGCAGTACCCTGTAGAGAAGCACGTAGATAATGATATTTATTGATCTCGTCGATGCCATCATTATTGTGGATTAATGAAATAAATGTATCTCTATACTCAAGCCAGTGTTGGTATTGACCATTAAAGTGAGGCAAGTTTATTTTAGGAAGCCTAACAAAATTGTGTGAATGTGAAGCGGATTGTGCATTGGAGCTTACCTCAGCCTTTTATGAGCTTTTATATCTCTCAAGGATCGCTCGGGTAGCAGATACGAGGGAATAATATTGACACTCAAACATCTCTCTCTCCTTTGACTGAAGTTCCGAACCCTCAGGATTGCTCGAAAGCTCTTCCATCTCACTCTGCAAAATGTAAAAATCATCGATTAATGTTTCAATTTTTTCCAAGCGCAGACGGATCTCAATCTGGCCTTCTAGCTCGTTAAGCCGACTCTATTGCTTAATATTACACAACTAGGTACTAAAACTCGTTAATTTACCCTTTAACACGCTTCTTTTCTTAACTAAGTCCTTTAATGTACTCATTATTACACTTAAATTAAACGGACAAATTACCAGGACACAATACAAGCTGCAACACACATAAACTATGTACAACGCCACGAATTAGTCTTATATTAACTACTATAGTTCTAATAATAACCCACAAGTCACACATAAAAATAATGGAATTATACTGATCTGTGTATTGTAGTCATTTCAAGAACCTCGGGTTTTTTCACTTGGGTTAACCCATATAATGCAGCTGGACACTTGCACCCACACTAGTAACCTAAAGGGAAAAAAATGATTAAGACAAGAACGTTTACGTACGTTAGTATTTGAAAGATTAAATTTTGTAACGAATGACTAATCAAGATCGATGACTTTGTGAAAAGTGAATTTATAAAATGTAGGTAGAGCAAAAAAAATACAGTTACAATATTATAATGTTATTGAACTTGAAATAACGATTACGTATGAAAACTACTAATGATAATGATGATGATATGATTATTATGAAAATAATAAATTAATGATTGAGTGACCGCAATAAGAATCAGGTGAAGCGAATTTGTGATATATGATTATGGAATTGTGAAAATTAAGGCGATATTCCGAAAAGGATGGAATAAAATAATGGAACGATCTCACGGTCTTTGTGGCCTCTTTCTGTCCTCTGTCTGTTCTGTGGATGTTTCTGTGGATGCTTCCTTTGCGAAATCTTATCTGAGTAGGTACGACGGTTTCTGTCTTTATTTCTGCTGGAATCCGACTGCCATTTGAATCGCGTAGTTGTTGTTGCCTTTTGAGTGTCAACAAAGGTGCCTTAACAATGTCCTCCGTAATGTTCACCCAACGATGAGCAGCAATCAGGAACTCCGCTTTGAATTCTTGGTTTGAGTCGTTGACCTCCAAATCTTGCAATCACCATCAAAATTTCAAGTTAAAATTTTTTCTCCAACGGTCTGTGTTGTTGCCGACGTCGCCTTAAAAACGTTTAATCGAAGGACCAATAAATAGGCCTGTGCCTTCCCTAATGTAGTTCAGGAACTCAGGAGCCTAACAAATGAGAATAAAGTGGACTGTGGTACTGGTAACTGACTTATATTCTTAAATAATATTATTAGAAATCAGAAGCGGAGTTAATTTTTTTTAAAAAGAGGTCTCGACAACTGCATAGATTCTGAATACAAGGAATTATAATCACAATTATAACCACAACTAATACAACCGCTATGACCGAGTGCGACCCCCAAAGTGAGTGTGCCGCACGCTGCAGGTGCATCGGGCACTCCATCGCTCGCGCGATATTACGTCACGATGCGATGGCGCGATGTTACTAGGCTCCGCCCCTATGGTCCGATACTTCTAACACGGCCTCTCCTGATGGCGAGTCGTCCTCGACTGCTTGATCTTGGGCGGATGGCTCCCTGCGACCTTGGGAGTCACCAGGATTGCTGTCATCTGGAAAACAACACTGTTGTCATTCTTATTCAGTCTAATTATCTAGACTTCTACATATAACGGCTTTGCAATCTGAAATCATTCTGCGTATTTTCAATAATACTACACAGGCAATATGAACTTTGAAACCCGTGAAGACAAGCGTGCACTCAAGCCTTCACAAGCGACAGCTGCATACAACAAAAGCTAATAGCAAATATTTGAGAATCTAAATAAGTTCAGTTGCAAAGTATGTGACTATTGGGTGTACAGAAAATCAATGTAAGGAGCATTGCGTTTGACAGGATTCCGGACTCCAATCACCCACAATGCACCCAAAAGATGAGAAGGTGACATAACCAACGTCTGTCAGTCGCAATCATGCACGACATAAACATGATTTTGCAGCATAACCAGCTACAGCTACTCACAATAGTGATATGGCATGGGATATTCGCAAAGGTGACGCAGTGTTACACTACTCACAAAGTAACAGCTTTACATCATTTACAAAGGTGACGTAACATTACGCCATTTCATATAGGTTACGCAGCTTCACGCCGTGTTGCCGTCGTTTCGGCACCCAGTAGGAGTTCTTCATCTTATCGGCGGCGGCGTAGGCGAGCCCCGGCGCGCAGCGTGCGCCTGTTGCAGAACACCATGACATGCTGCGGCCGCCCCGCAGTGTAGGGCGCGCCTAGCGGTGACAACAGCACCACCAGCGCCGCGCAGCACGCGAGCCCTGCACCTCAGCGTGCGAGCTCCGCGTTTCAGTCAGCACGCGAGCCCTGCACCTCAGCGTGCGAGCTCCGCGTTTCAGTCAGCACGCGAGCCCTGAACCTCAGCGTGCGAGCTCCGCGATTCAGTCGGCACGCGAGCCCCGCACGTTAGCACGCAAGCTAACTTTGGCATCTGGTAGACGGGCTCACCGCGGCTGTCCCACGGCCTACGGTGTCACGTATTATCTCGTAGACAGGGGTAGTGATATCTTCGGTTGAATCAGCTTCTGTAAACACACAACGCATCGCGTGCGGTTTTGCACACATATCAACTACCTAAATAGGTCAGCTTTCACTCATGAAGACAAACATCCCGCAGTCTGTTTGCTAATAGGAGCGTCCCGCAGTCCGTCCTCTACACGAGTTTGGTACCCCGCAGTTTACCAAACGTCCCCTTTAGACATCCCGCAGTCTGTCTGCTAATAGGAGCGTCCCGCAGTCCGTCCTCTACAAGAGTTTGGTACCCCGCAGTTTACCAAACGTCCCTCTTAGACATCCCGCAGTCTGTCTCACATATATGTATACCAGCTCAATCATGTAGACAAAACATCCCGCAGTCTATTACCTCATTACGTTTACTTTACCAGATAATTTTAAAACTTGCTCAAGTGTGAAGTAAAACTGTACTCACGCTCAAAGAAGGTAGCACAGGTATCAGGAGACCAATCTCCTTTCCATGGTCTCGTATGCTGTGTAGACAACAAAAGACGCAAGACACAAAGACCTTTCAACAGCTAACTCGTGGTAACCATTACGTAACACTCGTACTACTTGATATAGGTCACGTACCCCATGGTCAAGCTTGCCAGTAGTTTGCGTAAACTTGTTAGGATCATCGACTTCTGTGATCTGTGGTCGCTCTTTAAACAGTTCACTTTTTGTGTGACACGCTTAGCTGTTGGCATTGCCACCTACAGCCGTCACATTCCGCATCAGCATTCAGATTCAAGGCATTGCAGCATCAATACCTTTAAACAGATTCAAAGTAGAACGTGATCTTTCGTTTAGTGATATTTGTAACAAATTGTAACTTCAATAATATGTCTAACCACGCAGCGCTCACACAGTTAGTTTGTAAAGTACAATGCGAACGCAGCGCTCAGCTAAAGCGTTCGTATGGTGAATTGGTCCATCATCCTAAAGGTCACTAATGACCTTTAGGATTGCTCTTTGCGCACGTTCGAGTTCAAGCAATATTGTTTCAGCACCCCATGATGTTGCACAATATTGAATAACACTTTGATAAAGCGCTTTGTACGTTTCTATTAGAACTATTTTATTGGCAACTGTTCTTAGTTCCTTAAAAATATATATGAGCTTTTTCACTCGAGCGCAGACATTTTTGACCTGCTCTCTCCAGCTTAAATTCTCATCCACTTGGACGCCTAGGTATCGTATACATCTAACTCTAGTAAGGGTGTCGCAGTTACAATGTCTTAGACGCTGTCTGTTACACGGATAACTATGTAGTGTTAAAGTTAAGTCTTCCGCTGGACAAGAAGCTGCAGTCTTTGAGAAACACAGGTATTTCGTCTGTTAGAAGG
The DNA here is from genome assembly GCA_905163465.1 of Craniophora ligustri. Taxonomy (NCBI): domain Eukaryota; kingdom Metazoa; phylum Arthropoda; class Insecta; order Lepidoptera; family Noctuidae; genus Craniophora; species Craniophora ligustri. The sequence continues at coordinate 10,515,385 of LR990976.1, forward strand.
TTATGTTTCTCCAGGTAGTTCGTCAATCTCCTATTCATAAATTTTTCCAAGATCTTTGATATGGTCGAGAGCAAGGAAATTGGTTTGTAGTTAGAGACGTCTCGTTTGTCATCAGCTTTAAATATTGGTGAAACAATAGCCTTCTTCAAAATTTTAGGAAATAGCCCTTGTTCTAGACTAAGATTGCAGAGGTAAGCAAGTGGACAAGCTAAGTACTGATTGCCCAGTTTGATAATTCTACTGGGAATACTATTATATCCCGGTGTACTATCACTTTTTAGTTCGCTTATTATTTTGCTGACTTCATAGGGATCTGTTGGTAAGAGAGACATGGAGTGTGCGTGTGCAGTTCCTTGAATGGTTTTCGCTAATTCAGACTCAGTAGTACCTAGTTTCTGCAGGATAGTGTCAGCCAATTCCTTTCCGATGGTCGTAAAATAGGCATTTATTCAGAGATTCTTTAGGTGTGCTCCGTATCATGAGCAACTCTGGTTGTGTTTCGTTCTTAAATTTCATGTTACAAAATGTGTCCTTTATTATAGCCAATTTCTTTTTAATATTTTTAACTATTTTGTAACTTTGTTTGATAGTACTGTTGTTTTAACGATTTTATTATTTTGTTGCAAACATTCTTATATTTAATATACGTGTTTAACGCATGATTATATATATATTAGGTTTTGTTTTGTCTTTTTTATGCAACTTATCCCTTTTACGGATTGATCTTACCACGCCCATCGTAATCCAAGGCTTTAGGGATGCTTTCTTCTTGGATAAATTTCTAATATTTGTGCATTCGTTAATTATACCTGTTATGGAGGAGGATTCGTCTGAGAAAGCGTACGGTACGGACGTGTCTATAACTATTCCATAAAAAATTAAATAGTGCTTTTACCGAAAGTGAAACCAAGTGCTTTTTACTTAAGTTCGCAATCAGCAGGAACTCAGTCTGCGCAACTTCGGTCATTTTGATATCCACCAACTCACTCAGCCGAGCGACAGCGTCGATTGTTACTCCTCACCCCCTCGGGGAAAAGAGACAGGCTACGATTATTCATCTCGCTCTCATCGTGACGCTGCGCGGGACTGCTTCCGGACATACCAAGTAAATTTATTTTGTATAGCTTTAAAAATAATTACACACAATGAGTGTCGTTCGATCGCCACCGTTGTCGCCTATTACGTATAACGAAGGCAATAGAGATTTGATGGCCACTGCGAGTAGTACTGATAGGTCTGAAAAGATTGGTGGTTCACAACCAGATCTGCGAAAGGCTGCCCTATCTGACAACACTAACCAGATAACTTTTCGCACTAAGAGAAAACAGCCACATGACGACCTTGGTGCACAATTTGAAAACTTTCAAACTAGAATGGAATCACTTATCATGGGCATGGCGAAGACTCAAACAGAAAATCTTAGCAAAATATCCCAAGATGTTTCAGTAATAAAGGATCAAATCAGTCAAATTAAAACAACAACTGATATTCTGTCTTCAGAACAGGTCAAAATAAAATCAGAATTAGCCAACATCTCAGGCTTTAAAGCTAACATTGAGAAAAAAGTATTAGCTATAGAAAGCGAAATAGCCTCACTAAAAGCTGGTTCCGCTTCCGCGTTCAATACATCTCTGTTCAGCTATGAAGATTTTATATCGGAGACCTACGAACGATCTTAGAGGGAGAAAAATATTATTATACGAGGAATAAAAGAGATAGAATCCTCTAACACCGATGAGAGGCGTAGCCATGATATCGAAGAAGTAAAGAAGGTAATACAAATGGCTGTCTCAGACCACATGGAACCAATGAAAACCATACGACTAGGAAAATATAATCCTGATATATCGAGACCTATAAAAGTCATATTTTCGACATCTGTAGCAGCAAAATTAATTTTACGCAATAAATCAAACATTAAATCTGCTGACATCAAAATCTACTCTGATGAGACACCCTACCAACAAAAATACCGGAACAATCTAAAGGACGAACTAAAACGGCGACTAGAAGGAGGCGAAAAAGACATCACTGTAAAATATATCAAAGGTGCACCCAAAATTACGAAAATTGAGCCAAAAAACTAGCTACACAAGATACAGATGATACAAGCCGAAACAACACCACACATGAAGTAACTGATTCATACAGCAATTTAATAAAGAATAAAAAATCCCTAAAATTTCTTTACGCTAACGCACGTAGCATAGTGAAACCAGGTAAACTCGATGAATTAAACTGCATTATACAATACATGCAGCTATACACCTCGACACACGAACCTGTCGTGAATCTAGCGGACGACCAAAGAGCTAGATTAACCCGGCACTATACCGAAGATATCCCGGACGTCAGCCTGTATGAGATTCATATGGCTCTCAAGCAGCTTAAGAACAACAAGGCACCGGGTGATGACGGAATTACAGCAGAGTTGCTGAAGGCGGGTGATAAACCGATCCTTATGGCCCTTCAAAAGCTCTTTAATTCTATCATCCTCGATGGGAAAACGCCGCAGGCATGGAGCAGAAGCGTGGTCGTATTGTTCTTCAAAAAAGGCGATAAGACTCTTTTGAAGAACTATCGTCCTATATCGCTCCTGAGCCATGTCTATAAGTTGTTTTTGAGAGTCATCACAAATAGAATCGCACGCAGGTTTGACAACTTCCAGCCTCCCGAACAAGCCGGTTTCCGGAAAGGCTTTAGTACCATAGACCACATACATACGCTACGGCAGGTTATACAGAAGACTGAGGAGTATAACGTGCCCCTTTGTTTAGCGTTTGTGGACTATGAGAAGGCCTTCGATTCGATCGAAACTTGGGCGGTACTACAGGCTTTACAGCGGTGCCAAATTGACTATCGGTACATCGAAGCGTTGAAATGTTTGTATGAAAACGCCACTATGTCAGTCCGATTACAGGATCAGACCTCAAAACCTATCCTCTTGCGGCGCGGTGTGAGACAGGGTGACGTTATTTCCCCGAAACTGTTCACCGCTGCATTGGAGGATGTCTTTAAGGTTCTGGACTGAAAAGGGCTTGGCATCAACATAAACGGCGAGTACCTCACTCACCTTCGATTTGCCGACGATATAGTAGTCATGGCTGAGACCGCTGAACAGCTTAGTACTATGCTCAATGACCTCAGCAGAGCTTCTGAACGTGTCGGTCTTAAAATGAACATGGACAAGACGAAAGTTATGTCAAATGTCCATGTTGTGCCGACTCCGGTGAAGGTCGGAAGCTCTGTTCTCGAAGTTGTCGACGATTATGTTTACCTGGGACAAAATGTCCGGTTAGGTAAGTCCAACCTAGAGAAAGAGGTCAATCGACGAATCCAACTCGGCTGGGCAGCGTTCGGGAAGCTACGCCAAATCTTTTCGTCCCAAATAGCGCAGTGTCTAAAGACGAAAGTCTTTGAACAGTGTGTGTTGCCAGTGATGACTTATGGCACCGAAACGTGGCCGCTTACAATGGGCCTTATAAGGAAGCTCACTGTCACTCAGAGAGCGATGGAGAGGGCTATGTTAGGAGTTTCACTACGTGATCAAATCAGAAATGAGGAGATCCGTAGAAGAACCCGGGTCGCTGACATAGCCCGAAGAATCGCCAAACTCAAGTGGCAGTGGGCAGGGCACATTGCTCGAAGAACGGATGGCCGATGGGGCTTGAAGGTTCTAGAGTGGCGACCACGTACTGGAAGACGCAGTGTGGGCAGGCCCCCGGCAAGGTGGACTGACGACTTGGTAAAGGTCGCCGCTGGAATCCACTGGATGCGGGCGGCATATAACCGGTCGTCGTGGCGATCCTTGGGGGAGACCTATGTCCAGCAGTGGACGTCAAACGGTCGTCAAATGATGATGATACAATACAGCATATCTAGCCTTGTGCATGTTATTGTCCTTACGGAAACCTGGATCAGATCAGAATCTGAAGCGAAAAATGTGAAATTACCAATCTACACCCACTATTATAATATAAGAGAAAATGCAAGAGGAGGCGGAGTATCCATATTTGTTCACGACTGTTTAAAACACAATTACTCAGAAGATCTCTGTAAAGAAGACAATCATTACTTATGGGTTCACTTAGATAAATACTCGTTGGACATTGGCGCAATATACAAAACTCCAAAATCAAATAATAGCGAGTTTCTGGAGGAATATTCACAACAACTTATAAGGAAGAAAAGAGGATTAGTATTTGGTGACTTTAATTACGACCTGCTAAATCCTAACAGATCAATAAATAACTATACAGAAACATTGCAAGAAAATGGCTACATCATCCTAAACAAAATAAATTCAAAATTCAGTACCCGTGATACACCGACAAAAAAATCGATTCTTGACCATGTCTCATCCAACCTGAAAAATCATAAATTTCATGCGAGTATAGTGGAAAGCCCAATGTCAGACCACAAGCAAATATATCTGGAAGTGAGCAAATATATGCCAGAAACAAAAAAGAAAACTAAATATTATACTATAGATTACACATCACTGTGCCATACAGTAAAAAATGCAGTAATAAATATTTTTGATAGAGACTACTATAGCCTAGAAGATATGATAAAGGAAGCAGTAAATAGAAATAGAATACCAAAATTCAAAATCCATAATACATTAAAATCAGACTGGATTAATAAAGATATCATTGCAATGATAACCAAAAGAAATCAGCTGTGGTCAACATACAAGGAAAACCCTAAAGACGACTCAATAAGAAATGACTTTGTAGCTTTACGTAATGAATATTTATTATTATAAAGCCTTCAAAAACTGTGAAAAGAAACCTTTAAAGATGTGGAAGTTAATTAGAAACTTAGCTGAGAATAAAATAAAGTCGTGCTCTGCTCCTTCTAAACTAGATACACAAATGGGTCCAATCACAGATGTTACAGAAATTTGTAATTTTTTCAACACCTTCTTTGCTACCATAGGGTCTATCTTAGCTAACAAAATAATAAAACCTGAGGAAACAACACTTATGCAGCCAAACATTCAAACAGCTAAGTCTGGCACGTCTAGTAAATCCGAGCTTCTCTATCTAACTCCAACTACGGAAGGGGAAGTAAGCAAAATCATAGATAACCTTAATCCAAACACTAGCACAGGCTTAGACGGGATTAGTAGCAAAACCATTAAATGCATCAAAAATGTTATTATAACTTACCACAAGCATCAACTATTGTCTACAAAATGGCATCTTCCCTGATTCTCTCAAGGTAGCAAAAGTGATTCCAATTTTTAAGTCAGGAAAAAAGTCCGATCCAAATAATTATCGTCCTATCTCTGTCCTCCCGATAATTTCCAAAATCTACGAGAAAATTTTATATAAGCGCTTTGACAATTATCTTAAAACTATCAACTTCTTCTCCAATAAACAATATGGTTTCCGGGCAAAATCTAATACACTTACTGCCACAATTGATCTTGTAACAAACTTGAAAAACAATATTGATGAAAAACGCATAGCTCTCGGTATATTTATAGACCTGAAAAAGGCGTTTGATACAATTAGCCATTGCCTCCTTCTCCAAAAATTATATGACATCGGCATCAGGGAAACTGCTCACGACATGTTTCGGTCATATCTTTCTAATAGACGGCAAATTGTACGTATTGGGGATACGCAAAGTGATTGCAAAACCTTAAACTACGGCGTCCCACAGGGCTCAATTCTTGGCCCCTTGCAAATCAAATCAAATCATTTATTTCAATAATACTACTCAGTCACTATTATAGTATTTATAGTTAATATATAATAAATTAAATTAATAAATAATTTGCATGTCAATCAGTAAAGGTGTATAACTAAACATGTCAAATTGTATAAGTGTATAATTAAGCATGTCAAATTGTAAAAATGTATAAATATCTTTATGTAAAACAAAAAGAAGTCAAACTAATAAATAAAAAAATATAAATAAAAGGAAATATAATAATCATGAGGCTAGCAAACCTGTGGAGCTGGACCAGCATTTTGCCAAACTTTTTTATCTACAAGATAATCTTCTAATTTGTAGTATGCTTTCTTGCATAGAGTAGACTTAACAATGGATTTGAATTTATTTTCCGGGAGGTTTAAAATTATTTCCGGAATCTTATTATAAAACCTAACACTATATCCCACAAAAGAGGTATGGACTTTAGCGAGACAAAGCTGTGGCTGCATTCATTTAGACTTATATCTAGTATTATAATTATGCAGTTCACATCTTTTCGTATGATGTGATATATATTTTTTTTGCTATTCATAATATACGTAAACGATATACATAACCTAAATCTGGCAGGTGACATAACACTATATGCTGACGATACTAGTTTGTTCATGTTTGGGAACAATATCGAGCTGATTATTAAACAAGCACAGCAAGACTTAGACACTCTCGCTAAATGGTTCCAACGCAACATGCTAACTGTTAATACCTCCAAAACAAACTATATTATTTTCAGTGCAGTATAAATCAGTCACCTTTATATATAAATAGCGAACCCATAACCGAAGTCACTTCTGAAAAATATCTTGGACTACATCTAGATAAACATCTGACGTGGACACCACACCTAGACAAATTAAAATCTAAACTTTCCTCTGTCACGGGAGCGCTTCGAGGTATAGTCCGCTGTTTACCAAAATCTGTTAGGTATATCATATACAATTCCATGATAAAACCTCATCTTGAGTACTTAATAGAGGTGTGGGGCACTGCAGCCAAATCAAACTTAAGAGAAATCGAAACATGTCAGAATAAAATAATTAAACTATTATTCCACTACCACTACTTAACCCCCACAGAAAAGATTTACAATGAAACAAAATTGATGACACTATCGCAGATATATAAATATAACACATGCATATTGGTACGTAGACTATTGAATAAAGATATACACTCTAGAATAAGGTTTACAAAAAAGGGACAAACACAATCACGCATCACTAGACGCAAAAACAACATCTGCCTAAGACGACCACGTACTAACTACGGAAGAAAAAATATACTCTATGAGGGAGCAGACTTATATAACAAATTGCCGAATGACATAAAACAGATCCAAACCTACACATTATACAAAAAACTTTAAAGCACCTGTTCGAGTTTCTCGCTGGAGAGTGCTGGTATTGTCCTGCAACTCGTTTATTCTTTTGTTAATTAATTTGTGTTGTTTGTTTACAGTGGTCTCCATTTTCTTCATAAGGTTGAACTCTGCTTCAATGATGGAAGTCTGGTTTTTCCATAAGTTTGACAAGTGTTTTTCATTATGCTGTATGGTTTCAATGTCCTTTTCGTATCGTTCTGCGAAACGTGAGTCCAACACTCCGAATAAATCATTCGCTAAGTATCCGACTCCGTTGATTAACCCTCGCTGGCGCCGACCCGTCTTGCCCAAGGCGCGTCGCCGTCTAGCGTGAACGTCAAAATGCTGTGTTAGCAAAAGTTCATTGTAGTATTCGAGCTCCTGGTAATCGTGCCGGGCTTGTAGCACGATCGTATTACAATGAACGATTGTGCGCGACCATTGAAACACAAAATCAATGGTCGCGCACAATCGTTCTTGATAATTTAATATTTTATTATAGGTGTTTATGCCCGTCCAATATGGCCCCATATCATAGTACATGACTAATGTCCATTTGTCCCTGATCAGTTGTAATTTTGATATAGGGTCAAATGGACATTAGTCATGTAGAAATTAATGTTCGGCTCTATAGGACCTAACACTATTTCTTAGTTTGGTAAGATATGGTTAAGTTAAAGTCTTGAATTAAGGAAATATAATTTATTGGTTAACACTATCACTCACAATAATTGGTAAAAACATGTAAAACTAATAACTATGTATAACTAACTGGTATAACTTAATGGTCTAGTAAAAATGGTAAATTTATGGTAAAATGGTAATGGTTAATGGTTATGAGTACGTGATGCCTCCAAGGAGATCTGAACGCGAACTGTCTCACATTTTGGTGAACGAGCGAACGTGCATACTCGCGTGCGTTGCAATTATGCATTTTCGCTGAGTGTTCGATTTAAACTCGAACATATTCCCAAGAACGAGAAGAAATGCGGACTGAAATGTGTAACTAGCAATTTAAATGAGAAATTATAAAAGTAAATGTGTTTCTAATGAACTTAAATGGTATAAAAACATCTAAAAAGCATAATAAAAACAAAAATAAGTAAGGTTAAACTATTGAGTCCTCCACAATATAAGCGCTATTTTGAACGCCTGAGTCTATCTTTTGGCTCCGTTTAATTGCACCATAGTTCGCGCTAGGCCAGCGTTTGACATAGCTGTTTAAACGAAAACCGGTTTCACTTTGCTCGCTCAGCTCTTTTGCGCTCAGCTCTGCACTATAGACGTGTCTACTGGTTGAAAACTTCTCTTTTGATTTTGGTTGCGGTGGAGCTGCTGTCAGCTCCTGCTGGCCGCGACTCTCGTTGCGCTGTTGACGCCTCGGTGGCGGCGTAGGCACCTCGGTGGCCTGCCTGCAGGATCCCTCGCTACGGTGTCCAACAGCAGCCTTCCGGCACAGGCGACAAGGCCTAGTTCTCCACATCCAAACTGCTGCTACGCACAAACCGATCGCAACTATTACGTAACTAATTACGTAATGGTGGATGTTATGGGACGATATTTCTTCAACTTCTGTGTTGGTCTTTTTTAATTTTTTAATTTCTTCCCCTAAACTGGTGATAGATGTGGTCAGGTTTCCGTCATCAGCTTGCATTTCGCTTGGAATTTTTAGGTTGACCAAATGGTTTATTTGGTCGAATTCGGGCATATAAATGTCTGGTGAAATACCGATCTGGTTGGACTGATGACGTATTGAATATAATGCGAAATCCTTGCCCTTGATGACGCAATCTTGGCTTGTGCCTATGACCCCGGCTCGGTTGAGCTGTCGTACTGTTACTTGATCGCCGCATATTATTTTTATTGTGTAGGAATTACAGCAAAAGTATAAGTGCTGAGAAGGCATATGTAATTCTATCCACATATTGGCACAAGTGGACTTTTTAATTTTGCATTTATTGGTTGCCGAATTTATTACGCAGAAACTTTCATCACTTTTCAGATCTAGCACTGGTTTGAGCAGCTGACACATGTAAGCTTGCCCATGGTGCAGACATTCTGTAAGTTCTTGCGTGGTTGTAGTGAAGTAAGAATCTTTCTTTAGGTTAACCGCCACATATTCGGACACCGTTATTATTCTAGCCATACTGATGTTTGTCTGGTGCGGTATAGGTATAAGTCTATACAGTTGGAAGTTTTCTCTGGATACAAGTGGAAAAGTAACTTAAATTATAACATATTTTTGGGTCGCTCTGGCTTTGACTTTTAACAGTTTGTAAAGATACTGAAGGTCACTATCTAAATTTGGTATTGGTAGCGTGAGTTCGCTCGGTATCTGGCCGTATATAGTTTGAAGCTCACGTTTAAGTTGCTTTGGTGGCAATAAATGTATGTTGATTTGACCGTGGTAAATGTCTGTTAATGTGTCGAGCAACGTATCTTGAAGTCGTTTTAATCCGAGCAACAAACTGTTTCCAGAAATGGCTGTCAATGTGAAGTCATTGATGTATGAAATGTTCTGAAAGAAGGGCTCTTTTGGTAGCAGTAGCGGGTAATTTAGATACTATTTTTGAGTTGAAACTAAAGTTGTCTCGCTGCGGGTTCCAACAAAGACCTAATGTTTTAGTTGAGTCACTTCTCTTAAACTCGTATGTTGATTGGTTACATTGCTCTCTTTCTAGATCATTTAGTAACTCTGGTTTGTTTGAGGTCCATTTTCTAAGATTAAATCCTCCCAATTGTAAAAGTTTTATAAGATCGGTTTTTAGCTTATTTGCCGCTTCGATTGAATGGCGTCCTCCGCAAAAATCATCCATGTAAAAACTGTTTTCTAATTCTTTCGCCGCGTCAGGAAAATTCTGTTTTTCGTCAGACGCCAACTGTCTCAAACACATCATGGCTAAGAATCCTGCTGGTTTGGTTCCGTATGTAAGCGTGGCAAGTTGAAACGATCTGATGGGTTGGTTTTTCGATTCCCGCCATAGTACTTTTTGGTAAGCTTGATCTTCTCGGTGTACTCTTATCATTCGATACATTTTCTCGATGTCAGAAGTGTATACGAATTGATATTGCCTCCATTTCAAGATAAGTTCTGGAATATCCTTTTGTATATTTGGGCCCCTGTACATAACGTCATTTAGACTGTACCCTGATGATGACTTCGCTGAGGCGTTAAAAACGACTCTCAGTTTGGTGGTAGTAGATTCAGCCCGAATGACTGCGTGATGTGGTAAATAGCATTCGAGCGTCTGGTTAGACTCGCATGGTATCATATGGTTTAATGCGAGATATTCTTCCATGAATTTTTGGTAGTCAGCTTTCAACCCAACATTCTTCTCGAATTTATTTTCTAAGCTTCTGAATTGAGCTAAGGATTGTGGTTTGGTGGCACCCAATTTATCTTTTAGGGTTGATTTGAATGGCAGTCGGACTTCATATCTGCCGCTATCAAGCCTCTTAGTGGTTTTAATGAAGAACTGTAAACACTCGTGGTCGTCGTTAGACATCTCTATATTCTGGTTTATGTCTTCGTTTTCCCAAAATTTCAATAACTCTTCAGTATTGTTGAGAACGACATTACAGTGGTAATGTGGTTTCATAGATCCGCAGAGTAGCCATCCCAGTTGCGTCTGTTGAGCGATTGGTTGCTCGTCCGTGTCACCTCTTAAAATACCTCCTAACATTATTTTGCTGTAAATATCTGCGCCGAGAAGCAAGTCAACAGGTCTGCTTATATAAAACTCCGGGTCAGCAAGTTGAATTCCTTGTATATGGTTCCACGACATTGGTTTGGTAAACGTGTTATTCGGCAAGCGTTTGATTAAATGGTTCATAATAATTACATTCGTCTCGCAAGTAAACGCACTGTTTGTTGACTGTAGCGTTATCTGTAACATTCCCTTAGCATTATTTTCCTTTTCACCTACCCCGAAAATTTGTCCTTTAAAATGTGCTCTCTTTAACCCTAAGATTTGGGCAGCGTTTTCGTTAATTAATGACAGTTGAGAACCTTGGTCCACTAAAGCTCTCATATCATGATGCGTGCCATCAGCTCCTTTTACCTTTACAATGGCGGTGGCTAAAATGATTTCTGACATGTCATCCCAAGACGCATGAGATGACCTAGATGTGGTCTTCTTGGTTGCAATTTTGTTGGTAGTGTTTTCTGTTGACGAAGTCGGACATTGACTTGCCAATGCGTCATGTAGTAATGTGTTATGTGGAGCTAGGCATTTACGACATCGCTTGTTCGATTGACACGGTTTTTTGTTGTGACTGCATAGGCAGTTTTGACAATAATTTAATTGCTCAATTTTGTTTAACTTTTGCTCGTGCGTCATTTGCAAAAAAACAGGGCAACGCCACAACCCGTGTTCTGTATTGCAAAATGCACAGGTCGTTGACCGCGAGACATGGTACGTATTCATACTGAACTTCGCGTTATCTTTATTTTGTGATTTATAACTATTTCGATAAAAACTTTTCTTTTGGTTTTGGTTGTACCGATTGGTTTTATATGATTGAGGAGGCGTGGTTTTTTGGTTTACTGGTTCTTGCTTACGACGGGATGCTTCCAATGCTGTGAATTTCATCTCCAAGTACTCCAGGAACTCCTGTAAAGAGGGTAATTCTCTGGGATTCTCGACCGATTCTATGTACTCGGTGAAGGTCTCATTATCAAGCTTTTGCGCAAGAAGGTGTACTAGAAGCGGGTCCCAAGATTCTATATTTATCCCCAAATTTTTAATAGCGTGTAGTGTCTCTTTGGCCACGTTATGCAGCTTCTTTATCATGGGTATCGATTGTTGCTGGATATTTGGAAGACTAAGCATAATGTTTATATGGGAAGTGAAAATCAACTTCTTGTTGTCATATCGGTGATTTAAAATATCCCAGCATACCTTATAATTGTCAGAGCTAATCTGCAAATGATGTATCAGACTCTCTGCTTCGCCAGTTACTTTACCCTTCAGAAACTGCATTTTTTGTGCATTGGACATCGAAGGGTTTTTATCGATCGCTTCGCTGAATAAATCTTTGAACGGGATCCACTGGTTATACGCTCCGTTGAAAACGGGAATGTTCATTTGGGGAGTTGATTTTTCTCGATGTTTGACTGACCACATCTTCTCGTTGATATTGTTTGTCAACTCACTGTACTTGTCTTCGTATTTGCAAAATTCCCTTTGGTAGATAATGTCGTCAACTCCATCCTCACCTTCAATCTCCCAATGAAGTTTGTCAATTTCACCCCATCGGCTATCCAGTGATTTTAGAGCGTTTTCGAATTGCCATTTATTCTCGAACTTATCTAATTGTATGTTGCTTATGGTTCTTAAAAATGCTTTGAAGTTAATATTCTGCTTCTTCAGTAAGCTATTTAATTTTTCGGACCCTCTTGTTGTGTTGAAAACCCCCTCTTGCCGCGAGGTCTCCTCATTACGAGAAGGCAACGATTGCTGGGCCTCTTGGTCAGACCTGCAGTGGCCAGCGCTCTGCTACTGCCTGGCTCGATTATCTGGTAATGGTTGTTCTTCATCCTTTTTTGGTCTGCGGTAGCTGTCTCCCTGCAGCTGTGTTTGGCCTAGTTGGTCCAGGGTCTTATCAATAATGTTTCTAATTTTTAAATAAACTTCTTGAGCTGTATCGAAACAACCCCTTTTGAAATAAATGTGTTCAAATTCAGCAAACTCACACATTTTTATATGATTTTCTTGGTAATCGTTCCAATATGTTTCCAACATATTAGCTTTGCGCTTATAATTATCGACGGTCCTCCTCTCGGACCCATCTTTCTTAATATTAGTTAGAAACTTGGTCAGGATTTCATAGAGCTCCGTTTGGTTGATGAACAGAGAATCGGAATCCATTTTTGGTGCTGGTTTATAAATAGTTGATGGTTGTTAGTTTAAATAAATGGTTGGATCTGACCTTAATTCCCCAACTGACCGGCTCTGCGATGCGAGACTCCAACAAGCAGCGACCTTCTTTGTTGCGTGGCACTATTTCACTATATAGTCACTGGTATACTAAATGCTCGAAGGACCATGTAGAAATTAATGTTCGGCTCTATAGGACCTAACACTATTTCTTAGTTTGGTAAGATATGGTTAAGTTAAAGTCTTGAATTAAGGAAATATAATTTATTGGTTAACACTATCACTCACAATAATTGGTAAAAACATGTAAAACTAATAACTATGTATAACTAACTGGTATAACTTAATGGTCTAGTAAAAATGGTAAATTTATGGTAAAATGGTAATGGTTAATGGTTATGAGTACGTGATGCCTCCAAGGAGATCTGAACGCGAACTGTCTCACATTTTGGTGAACGAGCGAACGTGCATACTCGCGTGCGTTGCAATTATGCATTTTCGCTGAGTGTTCGATTTAAACTCGAACAACACCACATCTTGAAAGATTTTTCTCGGTTTTAAATTAAGTCAATATGTCCCAAACCTAAATAAAATACATTTTCTATTATATATATACTATGTTTGATAAATAAATAAATTTAACCTATTCTAAATAAAAGAGTGTTTATTTATTTCAGTTTATTTATTTAAATTGGTTCACCAACAATTGTTTACACTAGTGTTGTGACAAAGGTAACATGTTAGAAAGCATATGAAAGTGTAACAATCACTTATAGGTAAACTCTGCATGCAATATTAAAGAAAATACATTAATTTAAGTCGTACATTTATATGCTATACTAATTTATATTAATTTACGCTCATAAACACCTTGAAATCTCAAAACAGAAGTAAATATTGATCAACGATCAATCAACGTTGAGCATGGATCACAAAGATGTATAGTTAATATTACAAATTAGAGTGTGCTACAAATAACAATAAATGTAATTGCTATAGACTTGCCTTCAAGAAACGATACGTAATGAGTTCACTAACACAACAAATACTTGTGTACTTTTTTCTTGTTACCCACAACATTGTAAAGTATTGTGCAGTGTATCTACTAATTTACTTGAGTACCTACATTTCTAAGATTAACATAATATTTAGTATTAAGAAAAACTTGTATTTCTCATGTATAAGTGAATTGTATTATTTTTTGAGAAATAAATGTCTTAAACCGTAAACCGTTATAGTGGTCACGAAATGTTCAGCAGTTAGATTTACATCACCTATTGTATAGAAGTTTGTCTATAACACTTAGTTTTCATTGCTAAGTCGTAGTTCAATACTTTTTTGGACTGAGTTCTATATATCCTTGACAATCTGGCTCTTTTTACTTTATACGTATGGTACAGTCTTCACGACAACCAGTTCGGATTTTGTTCTAGGCTGTCGACGGAGACTGCAGTGCTGGGTCTTAAGCATACTATCATGTATTACACACAGAGGGGAACGCCCGTTTACGCCTGCTTTTTGGACTTTTCTAAGGCATTTGATCTGGTTTCTTACAATAAGTTGTGGCAAAAATTGGAAACCTGCCAAAAGAACTCCTTAATATCTTTAAATATTGGTATGGAAACCAGATCAACAATGTACGATGGAATGGAGACCTTCTTCAACCTTTATGTTAATGAGCTGATCGAGGAGCTTAGCAGCACCAGAGTTGGTTGCCATGTAGATGGTGTCTGCGTCGATAATATTAGTTACGCAGACGATATGTGCGTCGGTCTGTGGGTTGAAAAAACTTGTGGCCCATTGTATTGCCCAAGGATACGCAGAACAACATGGCCTGACGAAAAAGTCAGAAATCATGGTTTTCGAGGCTGGGGGTAAAAACACTAGTGCTATACCACCTGTTGCACTCAATGGGATACCATTAAAGAGTGTCTATCAGTATAAATATCAGGGCCACTTATTGACCTCCACGGTGGCCTCCACGACGATGACGACATTGAACGGGAGCGGAGAGCGTTGTCGATAAGAGCAAACATGCTGGCCCGTAGGTTTGCACGTTATTCCCTTCAGGTAAATATCACACTCTACCGAGCTTACTGTACTTCTTTCTACACGTGCAGCCTTTGGGCCAGATATACTCAAAAGTCGTATAACGCTCTCCGCGTTCAATACAATAACGCGTTTAGGATACTGGTGGGGCTGCCTCGCTTCTATAGCAGATTTGGGATGTTTGCTAACGCACACGTAGATTGCTTTTATGTGACTATGCGAAAGGGGTGTGCTTCTCTGGTGCGCAGGTTGCGGGCTAGCTCCAATAGTGTCCTGAGAATGATTGCTGAGCGTCTGGATTGCTCATACATGAGTCATTGTCGTGCCATCTCGCATGGGATGAAGCAGCGGTGACCCGTGTAAATTGTTAAATTAAATTAAATCATGAAATGTTACTAACTAGTTTAAAGTAATACTAACATTATTGAGTCATGGTTACTCGAATAAAGAATTTAATTATTATTATTATTATTATAAAGAGATAGAAATATAAAACCTAGAAAATAGTAAACTTAAACTCCAAAATGAAGACCTTAATAAAAAAAAAACAAGATATAAAAAAGTAACAACAGATAGTCCTATTAAGGCAAACTATATATACACCGAAGAAAAAGCTTAACACGGTTGTGTTAAGCTTTTTCTTTTTAAACTCGACCACCACGACCGAAGGACACGGTGGGCTCGTTCTGTGTAAATCGGATTGTCAATAATAATTGAAAATGTAAGGTAGTAAGTAATTATAACTTCAAGACGACCAACACCTCAGTCGGCCCGTGACCATGGATGCTGTAAAGGATCCGAAACGTCGGGTTAAAATAATATCAATATACCGCGATAAAATCCGTAAAAGTAGTTTTAATTCTACGTTTCTCAAAGTTTCTTTATTTAAAAGTAAAGTCGTTAGACGGTATCTGCAATGTTCAAGCGCAAGAGATGCGATGGCGAATCCAATGACGGAATAACATGCAGTGCATGTGGAGGTCAGTTTGACTTTCCGTGCTCAGGTATCTCTGAAGCGGGCTGGAGAAGGCTAGGTGACCGTAAATTGACATGGAGGTGTAGTTCCTGTAAATCCCAGGCCATAAGCCCTCGAGTCTGTTCGTCGTCAACTACTGCCGCAGATATGGAGAGTGTTCTCGCTGAGTTGAAGAGATTATCGACACAAATAAAATCACTGCCGGCGTTAGTGGAGGATTTAAAACTCATTAATAAAGAACTAGCGGAACTTACATCCATGAGAGCGGAATTTACTGGGGTTACAGAAAGTATTGCAGAGATGAAAGAGTCAATAGAGTTTGTACACGGCTCAGTAAGGGATCTTGCAAGTAAGGTTTCAGCGATAGAACAGGAAATTGACTGTTTGAAGAAAACCAAAGACGACATTTCCGTTTTACAAGAACGCTGTAGAAATCTAGAACTACAGTATCGTGAAAATGAGCAGAGATCCCGCATGAACAATATCGAAATTAAGGGCGTACCGGAGTCGAACTCGGAAGACCTGTTTAAGGTAGTGGCTAAAATAGGGGATATAATTAAGTGCCCTCTACCTAAAGAACGAATAAATTACATAGCGAGGATTCAAATGCGAAATAATAACCATAGTAAAACTATAATTTGTTCGATGCACAATAGTTACCAGAAGAACGATTTTGTCGCGGCAGCTAGAAAACATAAAACCCTAAATGCGGCCGATTTGGGTTTCCAAGGAGACCACAAAATATATATAAATGACCATCTGACGCTGGATAACAAAGCTTCGCTTAATAAAACAAAGATCTTGGCTAAGGAAAATGGTTTTGAGTATGTGTGGGTTACCGGCTGCAAAATCTTTATTCGTAAAAATAATTTGTCACCGAAACATCACATCAGGGCGGATCAAGATTTAAAAAAGTTTTTTTAGATAACATCTCCGGTCGACATCCTGACACAGTATTGTTGATCGTAACCTCATTACACTTAAGTTTGAGAAACACAGGTATCCATTTTTTGCACGCATTCCATTCTCGCCTGCCTTTTGTCTGCTTATCGCGAAGTGTCGTCTATTCATTAAACTCATTAAGCTCTTGTTGTTGTAAGTTTGAACGTTTTGTATATTTTAATAGAGACCAGATTTATTTAAACTTAACGCTTATTATTAGTAATATTTTTAACTTAAACAGATATATTTTTTTATTTTTTTACTCTGAATACAAATTCATTTGTTGTTTTATTGAAGTCAATTTAGTTAAAGTAGCCTATGGTTTACTTACATTTCTTACTTATACAGTTTTTTATTATTTTATTAGTTATTACTCACAGTTCTTACCTAGTACAGAATGTATTTTATATTTTAAATGTAACAAATATCTCTGTAATTATAATTCTAATATCAACCTATTTGACGTATCATGACACCTATTAGTAAACACCGTGAAATTATGACTATTGCTGGATCGAAAATTTTGGACTCTATATCAATAATGGAATCCATTTATGTGAAATTTAAATGAAATAAAGATATTTTTTTTTTATAAAAAATGTGACAGACCTACAAAAAACTAGAACTGTTTCTTACGCCGGTCGGTTAGGGTCGCCTTTTGTATGGCTTTATGGAGAGAAGCAAACGAGCGTGTAGTTTGTACTAAGTTTATTCACACACTGACCTTCTATAGGTAAAATTTGACGTTTGGATAGTAACATACCGCCCACCAAAATGGGTATAACCATTTTTACTTTAAGTTGAACACAAAGCTGAACTAGGTAAGGTATCTCCTCAGCTGTATAAAATATTATATAAACATATACTCTAATTAATACATAACACAGTACAGAACAAGTTTAAAATTAAAGTAATTTGACAATACAATTGTAAACAAGTTGCAATTAACACAGATAATTAACTATTGTAAAGAAAACATGAACCTTGATGAATTTAAACAAGTTAAATTGAATTAAATTTAAGTTAACTATAATTTAATCATGTTGGTAAGTGCAGTCATCTTCAGATTAATTGGTACAGTTAATTGAGAACATCTATGCAGTGACTAAATAATTTTGAAGTAATAATTATATTGTGTAAGAAACTAAATATGTGTTTTACAATTTAGAGAATTTAACTAAATTCAAATTTAAAGGATTTTGTGCAAAACCTGTAAAAAAATAATGATTATTTATTCATTGGATTTTAGTAGTGGACATAGTTTTGTGATACATCGTTTTGTCACACTAGAACCACTTTTGACACTGTAAACCCGTGTGGCACCATCTTGGCCAGGATGTTTCTCCATGATGCGACCGAGGAACCATTTCCCTGGTGGAAGGTTGGGTTGTTTGATTAAGACAATATCATTTATTTGGAATTCTTCTTCTGGTCTCATCCATTTCGGTCTCTGTTGTAGTCTGGTCAGATATTCGACTTGCCACTTATTCCAAAAATCATTGAGTAATTTTTGTGTGAATTTCCATCGCGTCAAATGGTTGATATTAGCATCTTTTAAATCTGGAGAAGGAATTGTGACTGGAGCTTCCCCTATCAAGAAATGTCCAGGTGTAAGTGGATCTATATTTTCTGTATCGGTATCATCTATGGGATTTAACGGGCGTGAGTTCATACATGATTCAATTTGACAAAGTAAAGTGTTCATTTCCTCGTAAGTAAGATTTTTAGTCATGATTCTCTTCAAATGGTATTTTAACGACTTCACACCGGCCTCCCACAAACCACCAAAGTTAGGGCTATATGCTGGTATAAAATGCCATTGGGTTCCATCACTTGATAGGATGTCTGCTACTTCATCTTTGAGTTCTAGTTGAGCTGCTTTCCATGCCTCTGCCAATTCTTTGTTTGCAGCGACGAAATTGCGACCTTGATCGCTGTACATGTGAGCACATCGTCCTCTTCGGCCCACAAACCTCTTGAAGGAACCAATGAATGCCTCGGAGGTGAGGTCTCCTACAAGTTCCAAATGTACTGCTTTAGTACACATGCAGACAAAAATTGCTACATAAGCCTTGGATGTTTTTGCACCACGACCTTTTGACATGAGAATATCATACGGTCCAGAGAAGTCTACACCGCTGTGTAAGAAAGGTCTTGCTGGTGTTACTCGTACACTTGGGAGGTCACCCATTATCTGCGTTTTTGATCTGGTTGCAAGTTTCTTACAAACCAGGCATTTTCTGAGGTAAGTCTTTACTAATGTTTTTGCTTTCAGGATCCAGAAACGTGAGCGGATGTAGCATTGGACGAGCTGGACACCGCCGTGGAGCGTTCTTTGGTGCGCGTCAGCGACAACCAGGTAAGTGAAACTGCTTTTGTTGTGTAATATTACGGGATGTTTGCTCTGCTCGCTGATTTGCGCGTGACGCAGTCTGCCGCCCACCTTCAGAATATTGTCTTCGTCAAGGTAAGGGTTCAATGAGTTTAGTTTGCTGTTTCCTTTATAATAATAATAATAATAATAAACATTTATTTCAGACCAATTACAAGTCCATACTTATAGTGACATTAACAAAAACCTTATAAAATGTGTGTCCGAATACATGTTTTCAGGATATTTGAGTCCTGCTTACTTGCAATGACCTGTAGGATGCTGTTAGTGCTAGCCCGGACTTTGCTTAGTAGGGATGCGAGTCGCTTGCGCATGATAGCATGGAAGCCGTCTACCCTGGCCTGCGCAAACATACCGGAGGCACTACAATAGCGGGGTAGCCCCAACAACATCCTAAATCCATTGTTATATTGGACACGTAGGGCATTGAGCGGCCTCTGCGTATACCTGTACCACAGGCTGCTTGAGTAGAAAGTCTGACAGTAGGCTCTAAATAGTGTGACTTTAACTTGGTCACTACAACGCGCAAACCTGCGGGCCAGCATATTACTTCTGACCGCCAGTGCCCTACGTTCCCTTTCTATGTCAACTTGGTCATCAAGGCCCTCAGTAACGTAATGTCCGAGGTATTTGAACTGTTGTACCCGCTTCAGTTCAGTACCATTCAGCTTTATCGCAGGCACATTTGACGGAAACTTACCGGAGGCCTTGAAGACCATGTACTCACTCTTCTTACAATTATATATTAAACCGTGCTTATGGCTATATGTTTCACATATGGCTAGCAACTGTCTCATTGCGCTTACAGTTGGGGTCAGCAGCACCATGTCATCAGCGTAGCTAAAGTTATTCATACATACATTGTCGACCCAGCATCCTACTCGTGTGCTGCTGAGCCCAACTATAAGCTCATTCACGTACAAGTTGAAGAGCTTGGGAGAACTTAAACCACCTTGTCTCACCCCGCAATCCAACCTGTACGCGTCGGAGAAGCTGTTTGCCCATTTCACATGATTTTTCTGGTTTTGGTACCAGTAATGAAAAATCCTTTGCACCTGTGTAGGCACGCCAGTTCTCTTGAGTTTCTCCCATAACACGTCATAAGACACGAGGTCAAACGCTTTGGAGAGGTCAAGAAAGCATGCATACACTGGTGTACTTCTTTCCGTATAGTATTGAACAGTGTGCTTGAGACTCAGAATTGCGCTTTCAGTAGAAAGTCCGGCGCGAAAACCGAATTGAGCATCATGAATGTTAAGGTGTTTGTCAAGTTCTGAGTCAAGCACACTGTCCAACACCTTAGCCACCACTGTTGCTAAGGAAATTGGCCGGTAGTTATTTTTATCGGACATATCACCCGTTTTATTTTTGACAATCGGTACAACAACCGTTTTCATAAGTTCCATGGGCAGGTACGAGTGATTCAGACATAAAGTGAAGAACATCGCTAGCACACGAGGCAGATGGACTCCAGCGTACTTCAAATGCTCGATACTGAGCCCATCATGACCCGGTGACTTGCCCTTAGACATACAACTCACAATTTTACGCACTTGTTTAGCTGACACATTATACAAGTCACCGGTCATGGTAGACCCAGCATCTGCAGATGATGGACCCAGCGGTGATTTCGTAGCAAAATGTTCTCTAAACAGTTCGGCTATATTTCTACTATCACTCGCCCCGCCCACGCTCACAGGGAGACCAGACTTATGGATTAGGTAGTTAGTGGCTTTCCAAAAGTCACTAAAATTCTTTGATGCTCGACATTCTGAAATGATTTCCATCTTTAACTGTTCTTTATTATTTTGACACCATTTTAGTCTATTTTTAAATAATTTACGACTTTCATACATTTCCTCATATACTATACCAGATTGTGGCCTATCCTGAGAGACCCAGTATAGAAACTTACTCCTGGCCTCCCTGTGTGCTTCACATACATATTTATTCCAACCTGTCACATGCCTTTTCTTCCTACGCACGTGAATCTGACTATTACATGTGTTAAAAGCTGAATCTGTAAGTGCCGTTATTAAATCCTTATATATTTTATCTAAATTATATCTATGCTCCTTACAATTACAAATATTATTACTACATTGCCTTAATTTAACCGGAAAATCTATTAATTTAAGTTTACTATTGCACATTTTAGTATAGTTTTTTATCTGTTCCTTAGTTCTATAGCCCCAAACAGCTTTATTATTTCTATTGTTACTACTTGACCTGTTTTTACATATAATTGCACTTAATTCACATTCAATGACTAGTGGCAAATGGTCTGACCAAAACGTGTCATATTTTATAAATATACTTTTAATAGTATGCCTAGCAGAATGACTAGTAACACAGTGATCGAACCATCTCACACACCCATGAGCATCGCTAATAAACGTGTAGTTATTTGACACACTTCCCAGTATATCTACGTCCGCACAGGTCCATTGTTGGTCCATACACAAACTAAATAGTTCGTTACCGAATAATTCTCCCGGATGAGCATTAAAGTCTCCTAACACGTAGATAGCTTCTATTGAATAGTTTTCAACTATTGCACATACCTCGCTAAAACACGTCGTAAAATCATCCAAATTGTCTACTGAATTAGTAGGCATATATACACTAAACACAAGAAATGCACGATTATTCATTGACACTTTTATTGCACTGATACGCGGATTGTTGCACTTTATAAGAGTCACTTCTTTGTACAAACTTTTCCGCCACAATATTGCCACACCTCCGTAAGGTCGCCCTCTAAATACACCGTCCGAAATATCTATCGCTGACGTGCCGGTGTACGAGAAATCCTGGTCAATAGTACCCAGTACCGGAATGTCATACGGGAATAGCCACGTCTCTTGTAAGCATATGATATCCGCGGAGCAACACAATTTTCTAACACAATCAATCGATCTTTTGATTGACTTACAGTTGAAACTTTAACATGTTTGTATTTTTTTATAGATTCTATTTCTTCCTCAAAATTTTCTGTTTGTGATTTTTTTATACAAATTTTTAATGCTTTATCCAATTCTTGTGTTGTAATTGATTTTGTTTCAGGTGTGTTCTTCTTGGAGTTTAAAAATCTTATGCTGTGAACTATTATTCTGAGTAGTTCATTTAGAGTGTTGAAGTTTTCAAAATTTAAAAATTCTTTATTTTTTAGATCTTCAGGAACACTAAGGTACGTATTTACTGTTTTCCGCATTTCTAAATCTGTTTTAACATTGTTAGGTTTATTTAATTCTATTTTTGTTTCAGATAACCAGTGCGGTCCGTGCCACCATAGCTGATTTTCTCTTAATTGTGTAATCGTTGAGCCTCGTGACGCTATATCAGCCGGGTTATGTTCTGACCTTACGTGGTACCATTGGCTGTTGTTAATATTATCCACAATTTCCACCACACGATTGGCCACAAAGGGCTTCCAACGATGTGGGTCTCCTATAAGCCATGCCAGAGTCACGGTTGAATCTGTCCATGCATAAACATGTGTATGTGGAATCCTCATAGCTCTTGACACGTGACTCAATAACTTTGATAGAAGTAAAGCTGCGCAGAGCTCAAGTCGTGGTATTGATATTTGTTTAACAGGAGCCACTTTCGACCTTGCCGCAACTATTGTTGTCTTGACAATTCCATCATCTTGGATTACTCTACAATAGACTACAGCAGCCATAGCGTGCATCGATGCATCACTAAAGCCATGCAGAGTGATATTATCTTTGTATTTATTAAATGTATTCAACCATCTTGGAATTGTTATTGTGTGTACCTTATTAAGGTCTTGTCTCATTGTATTCCATTCCTTTTCTAGGTCCTCATTGATTTGATCATCCCATCCACTACCTTGTAACCACAATTTCTGTATGAGGATTTTAACCATTACTATAGCTGGGGCAATCCATCCGAGTGGATCAAATAATCTTTGTAAGTCGGCCAATATTGAACGTTTTGTACAGAAGGTTGATGATGTTGGTAATGTCAATTTGTAGTGAAATTCATCATTTTTCAGATTCCATGATAGACCAAGTGTCCTTACTGTACTATCACTTGTGAGATCTACCGTTGCCTTTGAAGATCTGTTGTTTGGGTTGATAGATTTAGTGAAATCTATGTTATTGGAACACCATTTCTGTAATTTGAATTTTGCCTTGCCAACTATCTCTTGTAGTTGGGTGCTTGCCTCTATTGCTTGATCAACTGTATCAGACCCAGACATCACATCGTCGACATAGAAGTCTTCGCGTATTATTCTGGCTGCTAGAGGATATTTCTGTCCATCATCATCTGCAAGTTGCATTAATGTCTTGACAGCGAGATAGGGTGCTGATGCAGTGCCAAATGTGACCGTTAACAGCCTATAGTGCTTCACTTCCTCAGTGGCATTCTGCCTCCACAATATTCTTTGATAGTTGGTGTCTTCTCTCTTAACAAGGACCATTCTGTACATCTTTTCAATGTCACTTGCAAAACATACATTGTACATGCGCCACCTCATTATGATGCTTCTGAGATCTTCTTGTAAAACAGGACCAGTTAATAGCTCATCGTTGAGTGATATACCATGGAAGCCTTTACAGGAAGCATCAAATACAACTCGTGTCTTGGTTGTTTCTTTATCGGAGCGCACAACAGCATGGTGAGGCAAATAAACAGATTTGAATGATAGTTCATCCTTTGGAATTTGCTCCATATGACCCATCTTTAAATATTCAGCAAGTACCTCTGCATATGTTATCTTAAATTCTGGGGATTTTTGTAGTTTCCTTTCAAGTTGTTCTAATCTCTTCAGGGCAACTTCTTCTGTATTACCATTAGGTGATTCAATGGTTTGTGTTTTGAATGGTAACTTCACTATATATCTTCCTTCACTATTTCTTTCATATGTATTTTTGTATATGTTTTCACATAGCTCTTCATCTTGTGTGAGTTTTCTTTTAGTTTCATCATCAATTTCCCATAGTAATTTGAGCATGTTGTCTACCTCTATGTTGTGGTGCATCACTATCATTGATTCTGCTGGGTTTAAATGATCGTCTACTTTGCCAAATAAAATCCAACCTAGTGTAGTTTTTTGTGCACAAGGTGAGCCAGGTGGACCTTTGATGACGTCATTTTGTAGAATTTTTGAATATTCATCAACTCCCAGAAGGATATCAATGGATCCTGGTATGTGGTATCTCGGGTCTGCCAGGGTAAGTCCTTTTAGATGAGGCCAATTGTTCGAAGGAAGTGATTTTGTAGGTATGTTAGTAGTCAGTTGTTTAGATACGATGTAAGCCTTGACTTTCATACTGAATTGTTCATATCGTGACTGAATTTCGACCTGAACTACTTGATTAAGCTTGAATTTCATAGAACCAACTCCTACAATATTTGCTTGTGTTGAGTACCTCTTTGTTCTTAGCGTCTGTGCTGCTCGTTCTGTGATGAAACAGCCTTGTCATCCTGGATCTATGAGTGCTCTCAAGACAGTAGTGTGGCCATCTTCACCTCTTGCGGTGACTACTGCCGTTGCTAGTAATGTTGTACATCTTTGTGTAGCACATGGTTGTGTGATTGTATTCACATGGATTTCTGTGTCTTCTGCCACATGTAATGACACCTTGGGTGCCTCCTTTGTAGTTTCTGTGACAGTATTTGGTGTATGAAGCATAGTGTGATGTCGTCTGCGACAAATTTGGCATGAGGTTGTTTGCCGACAATTTTTTAGTGTATGACCGGGAACCAAGCAGTTGTAACAAATGAAACCAGTTTTAACAAACGCTGATCGCTTAGCCGGTTCCATTTTTCCAAAATTCTTACAGTGATATAATGCATGGTTTTCCTTACAGAGTGGACAGATTCTCTCCGCAGTGGATACATGGTAAGTACGTTCTTTTATTGCAGGTTTCTCCTTCAATGTGGACGGTGTAATTAATTCAAGTGTACGGAATGTTGATTGTAAGAAGTCTTTCAATGATGACAGTTTTGGCAACTCATGTCCTTCACTAGTGACATACTCCTCCCACTCCTTGTGTGTACTTGGGTCAAATTTTTGTGAGATCAGGAATATAATCAGGGGGTCCCATGATTCAATATCAAGGCCCAAGTTCTTCAAGCTGTTTAAGCACTCGCAAGTAGTGTCATGAAGTAGTTTAATATTGCTAGCAGATTGTATTAGTACCTTTTTTTGGTTAAACAGCCGCTTCAGGAGTGATGTTACAATAAGTCGTTTGTTGTCATAGCGATTTTTCAATGTATTCCAAGCTAATGCATAATTTTTATCTGTCACTTGTATAGATTTCAATAAACTTTCAGCTTCTCCCGTGACACTAATCTTTAAGTAGTGTAGCTTTTGCACATTGCTTAATGTTGTGTTTTTGTCTACTAATGAAGTAAACAAATCTTGGAAAGTTGGCCATTCTTCGTAGGTACCCGAAAAGGTTTTTAATTGAATATTTGGCAATTTCACGTGTACTGGTTGTGTTTGTTGTCCTATTGACGCCGGTAAATTGGATGCAGTACTCACTATTTTCGATTCACAATACTCGGATAACATGTCCGTTATGTCAGCTTTGATTTCCATTATTTTTTCTTCACATCTCGAATATTCTTCTTTGGAAAAGTATTCGATGTCTTTACGGTTAGCTTTAGGCACTAAACGCAGTAATTGTTGGTTAGCATTACGAAATAAATCCCAATAGTCGTCAAAACATTTCAACTTAACCTCTAAGTAACCTTTTGTCAATCGCGCTTTCGGAGTTTTCTTGAAGTTTTGAAGCGCATTATTAATAAGTAGGTAATTATCTTCTAACTCGCTAAGCACTTGTTGAATGTTTTTACTCAGCTCCATGGCTATATTTTCAGTAATTTACACGAAACGTCAGTATATTCACTAAGTTCATGCACCGGTATTTCACTTAAATCAATGTTAATTACAATCCAACGTCAATAGTCACTTAATTTCACTAAAAAGTTCAATTTCCACAACAATCAGCACCGGAGTATTTAACATTAAGCACTTTATCGTCGTTATTTTGTAAGATACACTGCAATTTTTACAAGTCATTAGCGCACCGACCGACCATCTTTTTTTTTTTTTTTTTTCCCGCTGGCTCGGAGGTCTAGGTATGCGGCTCGACGGACCAATATGTTTCTTACGCCGGTCGGTTAGGGTCGCCTTTTGTATGGCTTTATGGAGAGAAGCAAACGAGCGTGTAGTTTGTACTAAGTTTATTCACACAGTGACCTTCTATAGGTAAAATTTGACGTTTGGATAGTAACAAGAACGAAACCAGGATACATGGTAACGCCACTAAATTTAACGTACTACGATTACTACGATCGATATCATTCAATGTTACTCACACATAGGTACACAACTAACACAACTAAGCAGTAAAGCATGCCGACAAAGACATAAAAGCCGCCCGCGCTCGCTGCCGCTTACTTACCTACACATTTGCCGACAATCCACTCGGACGTACTACCTATTATTACTTACCACGCTGCGCGGCGGCGGCGCCGCAGTGTCGCCGCCGGCGGCGTGCGGGGCGGGCGCTAGTTCTGCTGCAACTCGCGCGCGGTAAGGTTATGCAACCTTCGCGAAAATGTGTCGTCAGTACGAATATACGAACGCGAAGTACTTAGCAATTGTTCAGCTGTACTGTGCACATTAATGGACTCTCGTGAATCCATACTTAATACGGGAAGACCATCACCAAGTTCAGTTTAGTGCTAATGTGTAGGCAGTTATTATAACGGCCAATTAATAGTGACTATTTTCAGTGAACGCTATCTAACAGCTCGTTTTTAGACATGTTATAAACGATAATATCGGAGCTGGCTGTTAGATGATATCCCTGTAGCGTACTTAGCAGGGATTTACTATCAGCATGATGGCTGCCCCGCTCATTATTCAAGTGTAGTGCGTGCCTACCTAAACACTCAGTTCGGTGATAGCTAGATAAGCCGCGGCGGTCCCATGGCTTAGCCGTCTAGGAGCCTGGACTTAACGCCTTTGGACTTTTTCTTGTTGTCGGAAATCAAAAAACTTGCTTACATTACAAAGACCCGTAAACATGAAAATCGTGACTAGTTACGCAGTGCGATAGTGGACACCTTTGATAGAGTGAAAAGTGACAGACACGTTAAGAAAGCTAAAAGACAATAGTATAAAACGGGCACGTTTGTCTATTGAACGCGGCGGACTCCATTTTGAGCAATTGCTTCGGTACAGGGAAGTGTAAATCTAGTAGAATAAATCCGCAACACACAAAAGCTTATAAAATATTACATAAAATAAATCTACAACATGCTTCGTCAAGGAAATTCAGCAGGTCAAAAACTCACTCTGAGCCCCACCCGATTCAAAAGTGCCCATTACACCAGCAGCATTGCCTCGTTGAATGG
Source organism: Craniophora ligustri (assembly GCA_905163465.1). Classification (NCBI taxonomy): domain Eukaryota; kingdom Metazoa; phylum Arthropoda; class Insecta; order Lepidoptera; family Noctuidae; genus Craniophora; species Craniophora ligustri. The sequence goes on from LR990976.1 coordinate 10,543,113, forward strand.
CAATAGAGACCTGCTGAACCAACCAGGATCCAAAGCGAGGGTCATTGCCCTTCTCTCGCAGTCGTCGCCTTAACTCCTTGAAAAGCTCGCGGGCCTCGTCGCCCCAGGGTCCAGCCGTCTCAACAGCGACCGGTACGAAATCGTACACTGACTCCAAAGCTGAGTACTTGGCGTGTTTCAACTTTGCAGCATTTTCCGCCGCTGCATCTGCCGATCTCACGGTTTGCTTCATATGAGACGCAGCAAAAGTACTAACGCATGTTGCGTCCCATAGGAGACAACGCCCTCTCCGCCAAGGAACCAATGTGAATCCATCTGGTCTCTTGCCATCCGTCCGACACAAACCCGGTGGCTCCAAAACACACGGAACATTCACTGACACCATAGCCCTTCGGACAATCTCATTTATAGAATGGTGCCTCGGAAAACGACCCGCACATCTTTGACAACTGAGTCCATGGTGCCCGTTCTCTTCCACCATCACTCCACAAATGCAACAGTGAGCCTCACATACCTTGCCCCCGAGCCTCAGGGCCACTGCTATTCTTAAAGAGTCGTTATCAAGCAGTGTACCCAATTGAGGAGACGGCAAAGCATGTAGCCACGCCCCAGATTCTGGCTTTGTGACCGCCTTCAGACGCGCTAGGCTAACTCCCGAAGCATCATTCAACAAACGAGAGTATGAAAGCTTGCAGAGAATGTCATCCCAGTCCCTCTGGACCACGAGGCTGTCCGGGCGGTCGTCATTCGGACAGAGGATGGCCCACTTTTCTAAGGCCTCAGACACAAAAGGCAAGCGGATGTTGTTGCCATCCAGCGATAAAATACGAGCAACTAAATCCGCCGAACCATGCGCAGAGGCCAAGAATGCCACCAGACCGATATTCCGAACCCGACGTATACCAAGGCCTCCATGGCGAATAGGTAAGTCCGCCTGACACCACTGTGCTTCATCTAATTCCAGAGTGTCATCGAGTGATTTTGAATCTTGTTCAAATAGCCAAGTGGGTGAAGTTCGCAAAACATACACCATCCGGGGCATACCAAAACAATTTCGAAGCAAGGTAAGGGCCACATGACCCGACAGATGCGGCAGATGTTCCTGTGCCGCCAAGAGTGTCTGCTTTTTAAGTTGAAGAACAGAGCTGACACCCTCAGGAAATATGGGAGCTCCCAACAAATTCAAACACGATCTATCAATTTGTGTGATACCAGGCAAAAGAGATTCCAACATCTCAAGAGAGTTTGTGACTGAACCACTACAACTAAAAACTTCACATTTGGCTGGATTGACTTCCAAGCCTATTGCTTTCAAAGCTGGAATCAATTCATCTAAATCCCGAAAGAGCACCTCTGGGCTTCCACCCAAAATTCCATCATCAAGGTACCAGACATTTAGAGGAGCTTTTATATTTGAAATAATCTTTTGAATGGCTAAGCAAAATAACAATGGTCCCAAAGGATCTCCCTGCTGTGCCCCAACCTGCGACTTTAAACACATAAAGAGGCACCATACAAGAAAGGCCTCACCTCCACGTTGAGCAAACCTTTCAATAAGAAATTACAAAGCTTGGCAATAGATCCAAGCAGACGACATCCATTGCTCCCTGCAGATGGAGAGATCAACTCCCTAAGGTGCTGGGGGCGCAAACCATCGAGGCCAGCAGCTGAGCCATTATAGAAGCTTGCGATTGCATTCGAAACGTCCAAAGGTGTAACTGTCAGAAAAGGACTAGTTATATTTGGTTCTGGTGGAAGAACTACCTGTCTAGATGGCGCTGGATGTTTATCCTTTAAAGCTCTCAAAGTATGATCATTCGTAGGAGCTAATGAAGAATCTGACAGAAGTAACTGCAACCTGCAGCAAAACTGTGTAACGCACTGCACCTCTTAAGTCCCCGTCGTGTACCTTAGTCTCAATGGAACGATACAACGACGCAGGTTTTGACGGGACTTTTAATTCCGGAAAGTATGCGTTTGCACCGTCTATATTAGATTTTACTTTTGACGTCAATGACTTGCTCCCTCCCACGTCTGGCACTTTTAATGGAAAATAAGTGAAAGACAGCAACTTGAACCAATCTTCTGCACTGTTCGTGCGCAGACAATCCTCTATAATTGTGCACAACTTGCTAGGCTAAGTTCCTTGCCCCCTTAGGTATATGTCTTAAAACCCGAACATTAGCCTTTAAAGATAGTAAATCGACAAAACTGCGGCAAGTCCGGGGCGCCTCGGAAGCAGTATCCGTATTTCGAATGGGAACCGACCGAGCATCTGTATCCGTACGACTATCTAATGCATCCCTGTTTTGTGATGCCACATCCCTATGTACCCTACTGATGTGTACATTAAGGCCCCTAGATTGCACATATAGTCTCGGCAACCCAGGGCAATAAGGGCAGCTAACCTTCGGAGGGCTATTCATAATTTGTCAAAATGAACAAGCAATAATGTATAAAAATTAATATAAACATGCAATACACAGTATAATTAATAAAAATGTAATTATGTATATGAAAACAAATAAAACATAAAAAGTACTTGCATACTACATTTTAAAAAATAGCATGTTCAAATTACTAAAAGCTCATTAAACGCAAATAAAAAAAATATATAAATTATTTAAATAAAAACAGCACTAACAACAATAAAATTTGACTAGAGAAATTATATAATACTAAGAGAAATTTAAAATAATATTATTATATGATAACGATTTAACCATAAAACATTACCTACATAATTATTACATTTCAATAAATAGCATAATCAAATTACTAAAACCCCATTGAATGCAAATAACAATATAAATTATCTAAATAAAAACAGCACTAACTATAACAAAATGTGACTAGAGAAATTATATAATATGAAGAGAAATTTAAAAATTGTACAAAAATCATAAGACAAAAATTGCGGACAAACACATTAAAAATTATGCACAATAATCTTAAATATATACAAATACACATAGTTTTTGTTATTGCAATTCCACTATTGTAGCTATCATTATTATGTTGAGATTAAAACAAAAATAAAAATAAAATACAACAAAAACGTTTGCAATAATGAGTAAGTCACAGGAGTAAAATATTTTATCTATACAGTCCGCTAACTATACATGTTTGCATTAACAAAACAACAGCTATGTGTAGCATCTGTAGGTCCGGTCACGACGATCGCGCTGCTCTCAAATCAATGTTATCATTATAGTTTTATTTACACTATATTCCGCAAAAGTGTAATTTATCATATTATAAAACCGGATCGGCGGAACCTCTAAACCAGAAATGTAAATAAAGTTGAAGTCATGTTCATTGTAGACCTCAAAAAGTCATGAGTTCCGCAGGATTCGATCCGTCGACCACTTGATACACTTGAGTTAAATCAGGAACGATTAGTACTGCGCCAAGTATGTTCTTAACATGTCCATTGAAATATCCAATCTATACGTGCACCATAGAATCGAAAATAAACTTGTAAATAAACTTTTTGCAGGTAACTTGTATGTAAAGTTGATTATTTTGTAAATAGCTCCAATTTTTTAAATACGCCTGAAATACCTACCCAGTCTCTTGACTGCTTCAGCTATCTGTTTTTAATATTGATACAGTAAATACCTAATGTTATTTATTGAAAAGTTATGTTCAAGTAAAGTATTTCTGGCGGTCCTAAGCCCGTGGAATGTATGAAGGAGAATTTGGTGTACAATTTACGTTATTCCGTGAAAATGTTGCGCAATGATTTGCGCAGCGGCTGTACAAGCGACTGTTGCGCAAGGCGTCGCGAGTTCGATCGTCGCTCGGATTTTTTTTAATGATCTGCAGGTAATTGTTCTGTGTGTGTTAACTTGTTGCTTGAGGCAAAGTTTAAAAAATAATTAAAGTTTTTTTAAGGCTATTGTAATACCTACTTAATGATTAATCCCTTTTATTGAATTGGAATGTAGGTTTTACGTTCGTCTCTCGTATCAGCTGATTCGCTAAGCGCCAAACTTGTCATATTTCAATTTATACCTAGATGGGCAAGTTACGTGGATAGGTGTAAGTAGTTACTTACCATCAATTTCGTCGCCATCTGCATCGTATTGCTAAATACCTACAATTTATTTCAATAATAAAATGAGATCAATAAAGTACTGACCTACTAGCTTTTAAATAACACATAATCAGTGTGGGTAGTTGTGGCATTAATTTTTTTGGTTGTGGCATTAAGTTTGGTGACAAAAATTCACTCTGTTGTAAAATATTAAATTTTAATATTTTAACTTAATTTTAACAATATATTTTAATGAAAAAGACATACTAAGTTTAATCACCTGCTAGTAAGTGTATTATCTCCTTGAACATTTAACTTTCACTTGCACTATACTACAACAACTACAGCATGGAATCACTGAAGGGTTCTATGTTTGAGCTTATGGCACAGTTCCAAGAACGGATGTCCAAGTTTGAGTCAGAGCTACAGAAGACTCCAAATGCCCCAGCTAGCAGCACTTCAGGGATTGCAGCAGACTTCGCAATGTTCAAGACTGGCATTCTAGAGGCGGTGAGTAGTCTTCAGCGGCAGTTGTAGGCTCTTGTGCATGCGGTGGATGAACTTGAGATGCGTGGACGCAGAAAGATGCTGCTAATTCACGGCATACCAGAGCAATCTAAGGAAGATATAGCCCGGGTAGTGTCTGACGTTGTCCGTGATAAACTTCAGCTGAAGGATGCAACCACTGATGTCATCAAAAGGTGCCATAGATTGGGTCGCCATCCTGTCGCCGGCAAACCTAGGGCTATCCTGGTAAAATTCAACGATGGGGATATCCGCGACAGGATCTGGTTTGCCAAAACCAGGTTGAAGGGCTCGGGTATCACATTATCTGAGTTTTTGACTCGGTCATCAAATGTTCATGGCGGCACGTGAAAAGTTTGGCATCACCAACTGCTGGACTGCTCAGGGATATGTTTATGTCATGACTCCGGATGGTACGCGTCGTCGCATTCATGACTTTCGTGACATAAAGTCCACACCGTGACTGCGTACAGTGCAGACGTGTAGTAAACAATTTTGCGAAATTAAAAGTTACTTATATTCTCATTAACCAAATATAATCCATATAATAGTGATACTTAAGTTTCTAAGTTTATTGAACTATCTGTGGGTGCTTATAACATTTACTGCGAAGGAACTCAGCATCTGAGGAAGGTAACCGCTCTTCACCCCTTCGGGCAAAAGAGACGGGCTCATTATTTTTTGACCCATTTGCTCAATCCTCATTGCAATTGCTCTGCGAGAAGTATTTGTACCGCAGATCATGAGCGTGCAACGATCACCTCCTGGAAGTGGCCTGAGTGGTTCGGAACCGAACCTGCTGAGCAGTGACACAATGTCCGGTTTTCAGAACAGCCCTAGCCAAGTTACCTTTCGTAATAAGCGAAAGCATACTGACGGCATTAAGGAAGAACTAAGCGAATTTCGAGAGCAAATGTTGCAAATGATGGCTACAATCTCAACTAATCAAAAAGAATTTATGGATAAAGTGAGCGGGGACATTTCAACTATAAAACAAAAAATGGACGACATAAAATCTACTATAAATAACCTTGCTATCGAACAACATAAGTTGAAATCGGACATTTCGGAAGTACAATCAAAAGCCATTGCCATTGATGAAAAGCTCGAAAAAATACAATTTGAGATTGACAAGATTAAGGAGAGTTCAACGTCCACTACACCACCATCTACATCTGCTACACCATCACTGGTAACACCAGATGCATATGAGTCCATTATGACGGAAGTCAGAGAACGTGAGCTAAGGAGCAAGAATATTATAATAGTGGGAATAACAGAACCTGCCACAGAATCAAAAGATGAAAGATTAGAAGCAAACATGGAGCAAACTCTTAAAATTATAAAGATGGCAGGTGTAGATTGCTTACCTGAAAAACTTTTCCGTCTCGGCAAATTTATCCCCAATAAAAAACGTCCTCTAAAAGTATGCTTTAAATCAGCGGAAACAGTAGTATCGATTTTACGTGGAAAAAATGGTATTAACTGTGACAATGTCAAGATCTACTCCGATCAAACACCCCAACAACAAATATTTTTGAAAAATCTCAAGGATGAACTAAAAGTTCGATCTGAAAATGGGGACAAAAATTTAACAATTAAATATGTAAGAGGTGTTCCTAAAATTGTTCAAATACCGGCAAAAAACTAACGTCAAATGTCACCACCCTGCAACAAAACTATCACGGAATAGACAATATAACTTACCAAATAACTGACAACTATGATGATATCACCATGAGCAGTAAATCGATAAAATTATTGTATGGAAATGTGCGTAGCATAGTGAAACCAGGAAAATTGGACGAACTAAAGTGTGTAGTAGAATCCTTCCCCAGTATCATACATATTATTATACTTACTGAGACATGGATAAAAACCGATGATGAAGCAAAAAGACTCCAAATTCCTGGGTATACACTACTATAATTATAGAAACTGTGCAAGAGGAGGCGGAGTGTCAATTTTTGCACACAATAATCTAAAACACCACTTGATTGAGGAACTATCCTTAAATGAGAACCATTACATCTGGATACATCTTGAAAAGTATTCCCTCGACATTGCTGGCATCTATCGTAAACCAGACGCTTCTAATATCAAGGGCTTCTTCGAAACATACACCAAACAATTGCATAAGCGGAAAAGAGCCATCATATTGGGAGATTTTAATATTAACCTGCTGAATTTGAATCAGACAGCCATAAATTACATAGAAGAACTGCAAACCAGTGGATATAGACTACTCAACAAAATTGATGAGAACTATTGTACTCGAGAAACCACAACAACAAAATCTATAATAGACCACGTGTGCACAAACCTTCCTGACACCAAGTTTCATCTTGCTATAGCTTCAACTGCTATGTCGGATCATAATCAAATATACTTGGAAGTAAAAGAATACCAACCAGAGCCACCTAGAAGAGTAAAATATGAAGCTATACATTATGAAAAACTCTACAATACTTTGAAGGAATGGAAAAACACCACTAAAGATAATCTGTACCAAAAATTCGAAGAAAAGTTACTATCCAGTATCAGCAGCAGTAAAATTACAAAAACTAAAGTATTAAATCCACCCAGACAAGATTGGATAAACAAAACAATTATAAATCTAATAAACACAAGAAATGTACTATGGACGATGCATAAAAAAAACGCAAGTGACCAATCATTGCAGAATAAATTTGTAAATGAAAGGAATAAAGTAAGCCAGGTTATACAACAAACGAAAATGACTTACTACCAAAATGCTTTTGATCAATGCAAGAAAAACCCAAAAAAGATGTGGAGTCTTATTAGTGACCTCTCTCGGTTTAAAGAATTTTATTTCCCAAAAGAACATTACAAAGTTCACTTAGAATGAGAAACTTAACTAAATTATTTTAAAGTACAAGTATTTTCGATCTATATATATATAGCTATACAATATACTAAAATATGGATACTGTCAGTTTTTCACAAGGTGTGCTAACAATCGTTTTTTGAAAATATTTGTAGATGCAGACTCTTTTATAGCCTTCGGTAGTTTATTATAAAATTGAGCTCCCTCAAACTGTATATTCCTTTTTCCATACAAGGTTCTGATCATAGGAAGTTCTATATTGCCTCTGCTTCTGGTAAAGTAGCGATGTGTTTTATGTTTAAATGTGATTTGTGAGTGAATATTATTGGTAAGTATTTTATGAATTAGTATGCAAGTGTGGTAAGTGTAAAGTTTTTGTATGTTGAGGAGTTTAGTTATGTTATAAATTTGATGAGTTGGTGTGTGATATTTGAAGTTAAATAAGACTTTAATTAGTTTGTTTTGTGTAATTTGTAGGTTTTTTAAATTGGTAGGCGCGGCCTGTCCCCAAACTTGGATCAAGTAATCTAGATGTGGTTTAACTAATGTACTGTATATTGTATGGCGCAATTTCAATGGTACACATTTTGAAATATTTCGCAAAGCACCAGTTAGTGACAGCAATTTGGATTTAACTTGACCTATATGAGGTTTGAATGTTAGTCTGTTGTCCAAAATCAGTCCTAAATATTTCTCCTGGTTCGATCTTAAAATATGTTGCCTGTCTACATTAAGTGGGGGAAAATCAGGAACTTTTTTATTTTTAGCTGAAAATATTACATATGAGGTTTTATTGACATTAATTGTTAATAAATTCTGCTTTAACCATATGTTCAGCTTATTAAGGTCGTGTTGAGCTTCAGTAACAATGCAATGAATTGAGTGTCCAAAGTAAAAAATACAGGTATCGTCTGCGTACAGTGAGATGTCACCTGTGATCCCAATAGTACTTATGCTGTTGATATAAATTAGGAAAAGTAACGGCCCCAGAACCGAGCCCTGTGGAACTCCACACACCATTTTTGCTGGCTTACTTTGATAACTTTCTATTTTTACTATCTGTTGTCTGTTTGTTAAGTAAGATTCAAAAATTTTGTAAGCTTTTTCAGTGATGCCAATGCTTTTTAGCTTTTCTAACATGATAGAGTGACTAATTGTATCGAACGCTTTTTTAAGGTCTATGAAAATACCTAAAGCTAATTGTTTTTTGTCAATATTTTGCTTGATTTTAGTTACTAAATCTATAGATGCCGACAATGTGTTTGAATGTGGCCGGAATCCATATTGATATTTGTAAAGGAAGTCAATGTCTTTTACGTATTGGAACAAGCGGCTATATAATACCTTTTCGAATATTTTGGACACGACAGGAAGTACTGAAATGGGCCTGTAGTTGCTAGGATCAGTTCTGGGTCCGGACTTATATATGGGGGTTACCTTAGCCACCTTGAGGCTATCTGGGAACACACCTTCGTCGAGACATTTGTTGATACAGTTGGTAAGACTGACCGCGATAAGGTCTTTCATACATTTAATGGATTTAATAGTTACTCCGTCTAAGCCACAGCTAGTGTTATTATCTAAATCATTTATAATTTTTATTACCTCATCTTTTGCACAAGGTCGCAGCTCTGCCAGTATAGAAGTGTAATTCCTAGTAATTAGGGTGTTGTGTTGTTGAGGGAAGTTTGTTTGTATGTTTTGAGCCAATATAGAACCAATGGTCGCAAAATATTCATTAAAGCAGTTACAAATATCTCTGTCATGCAGGATAGGTTTATTATTAACAATTAATTTTGGCGGAGCGCAACCATTACTGATCTTGTTTTTAGCAAGAGTATTAATTAACTGCCACATCCTCTTAGGGTCTCTATTACACTTATCAAAAGCATCATAGTAAAACCTTTTCTTTTCTGTCTTTATGGTATGGCTTACTTTTTCTTTCGCGGCTATAAATTTTTCTTTTAGTGTTTCGTTTTCGGGCGTCGCCGTATAGTTGTGCCAAAGTTGATTTCGTTCATTAATGTATTCGATTATTTCCTTGTTAATCCAGTCTTTCTGAGGTGAGTTGAGAATTTTATATTTAGTTATTTTTGCGTTTTGTATCTGTTGATTTATAAATGTTTCCAAATTGCTATAGTTATCCTCTTCGTCTAATAAATGTTTTTCTTGTGTATTTTTATTTAATTTCTCATAATTTATTGCTCGGTATTGTATTTTATGTTTAAATGACTGCTTATACTTTTTGAGTTCTACATAGATTTGTTTATGGTCAGATAACGATGATTCTATTACAACTACGTGTATTCCTGTATCTATAATATTTGTACACACATGGTCAATTATACTTCTTGATTTCGTGGTCTGACGGGTGGCATACTTTTCCTGCAACTTGTTTACTATGTGGTAGCCCGACTCCTGGACTGTATATAAGTAATCAGTGGTTTTATGGGCATTTTTCAATAAATCTATGTTAAAGTCTCCAAGTATAATTGATTTTTGTTTTATCTTTTCCAATATATATGTATAGACATCAAGAAACGTTGTTATATTTGTACTGGGTGGCCTATAAACCACACCAATAGTTAGCGACAAATTTAGCAATTGTATGATTAGAAAATTGTTTCCGTGCACGTATCGATCTTCCTTGATGTCAAATTTAATACTTTTATGTATAAACATGGATACACCACCGCCAATACCGTCCGTTCGAATATTGAAAATGTGTGTATAATTATCTATAGTCAAAAGTTGTGCTTCAATCTCTGATTTAATCCATGTCTCGGTAAGTAAGATAATGTGGACTGGCTTCTTAAAAGACTGTATAATACATTTTAATTCATCAAGCTTCCCTGTTTTGTTCAGACTTCGAATGTTAGTGTAGAATAATCTCAACGACGAGGTACTTGTTAATATACTTTGATAGGTGTCAACATGCTGGTACGTTATATTTTCTGGTTCTGTGTCAAAGTTAACGGCATGTTGGCTGGTATAGTTTGCTTGTAGTTTTTTGGTTCCAGTTTAACGATTTTTGGTATACCCTTTATGAACTTAATTACTAAATCTGAATCACCGTTTTCTTGACGGTACGACAACTCTTTACGGAGTTCATTTAGAATTTTTAATTGCATTGGCGTCTGGTCCGAGTAAATGCGTATATTATCACTCATCAGCTTTGTTTTGTTACGTAAAATCCGCATAACGGTATCTCTTTGTTCAAAACACACCTTAATGTGCCTATTTTTACCAATATAGTACTTGCCAAGACGTATGCATTTTATTGGGGCGGGACATTCACTATAAATTGTCCTCATTATGTTAATTATTTGTTTATTGTCATGTTCACGTCTCACTTGCAAGTTTTTATCATTAAGTTCGGGTATACCGACAATAACTAAGTTGCACTGCCGCTCCACTCGGTCTTGGAATTCTAAGGCCCAGGTCTCATAGTCAAGAGATGGCGGATTTATATTTGTGGGCTTACTTACTGCTGATAGATCACTTTCAAGGGTTTGAATTCTTTGTTTTAATTCGCTGTTTTGGGTCTTCAGATTACTCAATTCACTCTTTATTTCGGATTGTTCTGAAACTAAGGTTTCAGTGATAATATTGAGTGATTTCAACTCATTTGTAATTACTGTCATTTTTCCACTGAGTTGTTCCAAATGTGTATTCTGTGTCTCACTAAAAAGTTTAAACATTTGCATCATGTCCCTCCGAAACTCCGAAAGTTCTTCTCTGATACTTAAATCTGGTTCCGGCTGTTTCCTCTTAGGTCTTTGTGTAATAAAACTTTCTTCCGTTTGGATTGTATGTAGGGTGCGTAAGTCCGGAATGGAGCCGCCCCCGCTGCCGCTCATGACGGCCCCGCTAGGCGGTGTACGTTGTAGACTCATCCTTATCGCGCAACTTGTGCGATATCGTAATGCGTAAGCACAACGTCACTGCGTGCGGGCGAGATAAAAAATAATGGTCTCGTTTACCCGAGGTGGTGAGGAGCGGTTACCGCAGCCGCGTACACTGTTGGGCCGAATACAACCGGTGCAATTTGATATCACTGTATGATGCTACTTTGCATATTATTGCAATCACAGTTCGTGCCACTTTAGTTTCACACTTGTTGACTACTCATTTAAAATATTAAGTTAGAAGATGTACACGTCTGATCACTGTGGCAGTCGAAAACATTTTTTTTACTCTCTAGAAACAACATCAAAGAATCATCACCGCCGAGCAAACTCATAATGCCATTTGGGGTCTTGACTGATCAGACTGACATTTGTGAGTATTTTAATAATTATTTCTCAACTATTGGATCAGTTCTGGCTAGTCAAATCCCCAAACAATACCATAATAATCTAATACACACTAAAGGAAAACAGTCAACTGATACCTTGATCACGCTTTCACAAATAGAACCATGCACTACACATGAAATTTCGAAAATAATTGATAACTCAAAATTAAACACTAGCTCGGGCTTAGATGGTATAAATACAAAATCAATCAAATGCGTAAAAGACCTAATACTAAGCGAACTAACAAATTGCATAAATTTAAATTTAGAGCTAGGAACTTTTCCCGACAGTCTCAAAATTTCCAAAGTCAGCCCCATCTACAAGAATGGAAGTAAATCGGACCCAGGAAACTATCGACCCATTTCAGTCTTGCCGGTTTTATCAAAAATCTTTGAACGTGTTTTATATAACCGTCTAAATGAACATTTAAGCGCACAAAACTTTCTCTTTAATAAACAATATGGTTTCAGGTCTAAATCCAGTACGCTTTCTGCGACAGTAGATCTCGTAACAAAAATAAAATTAAGTGTGGACAAAAAGCAGATCGCATTAGGGCTTTTTATAGACTTAAAAAAAGCTTTTGACACAATAAGTCACAAACTGTTATTAAAGAAACTTAATGACATTGGCGTCACAGGTCGCGCTTTTGATATTTTCGAATCTTACCTGACAAGTCGTTGCCAAGTAGTTAAGATTAACGAAACGCAAAGTAGTCCTAAAACTGTAAACTTTGGAATTCCACAGGGTTCGATATTAGGGCCCTTATTATTCTTGATTTACATCAATAATATTCATGGAATTGGACTAAAAGGCGATATATCATTATACGCTGATGATACAGCTTTATTTTATTTTGGACACTCCTTAGACGCTGTTATGTGCGATGCTCAGAATGATTTGCAACTTTTAAATGTGTGGTTTCAGTGTAATCTACTTACCATAAATATAGCCAAAACCAACTACATAATTTTCGCTGCAAAAAATAAAAAAATAGTACACAACTCACAACTATAAATAACCAACCATTAAAAAAAGTTGATCATGAGAAATATCTTGGATTAGTTTTAGATAATCGCTTGAACTGGAAACCACATATGGAAAGGGTTAAATCTAGATTGACGTCCCTCACGGGAGCCTTACGCTACAATATATATAACACTCTTGTAAAACCTCACTTGGATTATCTAATAGAAGTATGGGGCACGGCGGCTAAAAGTAATATTGAAACACTACAACTAGCACAAAATAAATTAGTAAAAACACTTTTCCATTATAATTACAGTACACCAACTCAAAAAATATACAGTGAAACAAAGCTTATGAATATACAACAAACATACTTATATAAAAATTGCATCTTAATCAGAAAAATACTTCATAAAAACATTCACACACAAATACATTTTACAAAAAAACATCAAATACACAATATTAGGCTTAGAAATGCAAATGACATACAATTGTACTCGTCACGCACTAACTATGGCAAAAAAAGTATAATGTACGAAGGTGCCGCAATCTATAATAAATTACCAATCCACATAAAAAAAGCAAAGTCTATGACAATATTTAAAAAACATTTAAAATTACATATCTTTGATAAAACGAGCGCACCTTAGTACATGCCGCTTCCAGTCGTTAGTACTCCGTGCATGTTTACATTTTAATTCTAAAAGTATTTTTACGATTACCCTACACTTTTCGAATATTTCTTTTATAATTGTAATTAGCTAAAACTTTTACCGTGCTGACAGCGTACTGTTTGTAAGTTAGTTTAAATATTTCTCATATAAGTGAATTGTAATTCTTATGGGAAATAAAGACATCTCAAACCTCATAAAGACGATTGCTGAGCCTGAACCGGAGATTGACAAGCCGGCATCTACAGCTGCGGTATCGAGGAAGAAGCGTACCGTGGTGAAAAAGTAACTTTTTTCGAAGCATGCCACAGCGTTCGGGTAACAAGTTTGTATTTATAAAAGCTTTTCTAATCTATACCCACATTTTCTTATATTTTGTGCCATCTGCAACTTTTCAACATTTTGCTGCTATTACTAATTTTTATTTTCTGTTACCTTGTTTATCTTTCACTTTAAATACCTGTTGTCATCTGTCAAAGTGTCAAATATGTCATTGTCATCATATGTCACCTGCAATAACTTGTTGGGTGCGTTCCGTAACCATGATATGATGACATAATCTTATAGTTTATTTATTCATAGTAGCATTAAACTTGTTTAGTTTATTATTTAGTGCAGTAGACCCGGACGCTTGTAGCAAAGTAGTTATAGTGGTTCGCATTGTAGTATTTAGTAACTTAGTTTAGAAATTCTCTGTACACACAACTAGCGGGTGGACATTTACATTTAAATTGTATTAAGTTATTCATCAACGTACGGTGGGTTCCAGAAGTCCATAGGCATTCTCGCAAAGCGATAGCTTGACGTCAAGTTTGACTTACGACCTTCTATTTTCATGCATCATTATAGTCGTCTAATAAGTGATTCTAGTTCATAATTTCAACGTAATATGAGTGAAAATGACCTAGCAGTTAAGAGTATGCACACAAATATAAGAATCAGTGACATGTGAGTTCGAATATCACGCGGTACTTATAAACTTTTTGTAAGATTTTACTCCATTGGAAGTAATGAGACAGAAATATAGTATTCTTTATCTAGCACGCTTTAAGCACACATTTCGTCAAGTAAGTACGGTAGATGATAAAAAACTACGTAAAGACTTAAATTTGCGTGGGGTAGTGCGATAAGTTTTACGAATATTTAACGTGATCGATATGAACGTTGGCGTTTGGTTGCAGTTGTAAATGTTAATGTGTAGTTTTGGTTAGTAACGTGTGGTTTAATGAATAGCGGTATTATATTTATTCTCAAAATGCAGGCCAATATAAATAGACAATAGGGCGAGAACAAATATAAATAGTGCGACTATTATTGCGTTGCATTAAAGTGTTCTTAATAGAACATAAATATCTGATGAAACCGGACTGAAAGTGAGTTATAATATTAATTAATTGTAACTTAAGCTTTTATTTGAAATGCTTTGTTACCTAACATTGTTTTGATTGTTTTGGTGACATATGAATTTCTTATTCTTTTTATTGCGTTATATCAATCATGAGGCCTAAAAGTAAATAATATGCCTATGACTAGTGTATAATATAACAATATATTATATATTTATTTTTATTATATATATTGAAGTATATGTATAGTATATAATATTAACTGTAGTATTTTGTTATAGCTGCCTAATTTATATATTCTTTTTGGTTTTAGAGGAATACTGTTAGTTTGTGGATACAGTGAAGTCGAAGGCCGTGGCTTATAATACCAAAGTGCAACCAAATGGTTTCACACCAATGAGACACTGCGGAATTATTAGACACTTATTGCAAACTGTTCACCGTGCCCTCCACGCTGAGGGTTTACATCATAGAAAACCAGCTAACAAGAAGAAAGACTTAAAGAAGAACGATTACGAAACAGTTAAAAACCCATAGAATTTAAGGAACCGAAATATGTGCTAACGAAATATTAATACCAAGATGTTTTGGTTTAAATAATTAGACGGTGTTAATAAAAGTTTTGTAATATTAACATAATTATCTGTAATTGATTAACAATCCTAAATTGAGGTTTAGTTTCATTCCTCTTTTCGCCAAGAAAATGAACACTTAAGCTATAACCTCAATACATTTATTATGACGTTACATAAGAAATCATTTTCATTAAGTGTAAATCATATATTAAACCTATAAGAAGTGTGTATTACCAATTTATATTTGTGTTATGAGAATATACTTTTTTGTTAAGGTATTATGAATTCACTAAGTGGGTATACTACAAAAATATTATGAACAAATAATTTTTTTTATCTAATTAGGAATATGACGTCACAATTATTATAGGAGATTATTATTTAAAAAATAAATAAAACGAATAAATGTGTGTTATCATTCAGCAGACTCTCATTTCCACCAAAAAGATAAATTAAAAATAATATTTAATAAATAGTAAAATAACAACACATACTAATATTTAACTTCTTAATAATAATATTAAGAATAACGTATTCATGCTTATTATTGAAAAATAATAATAAGCATGAATATATTATAAATAAACATATAAAACCTATAAAGTTTTCTGGCTACAACGAATATTTTATGGTTTCAAAGAAACAAAAACATCCACACGTTGTAAATGAGACTCGAACTCAGACCTGAATGAACACGGAGCCATTGCATAGCCCAAGCAGCTACGAACGAATATTAAATGTTAGCGAATTAAACAATCCAATGGTTAGAACACTGTGACGTAGTTATTCTAAATGCAACAGAAATATAATGTTTTTCGCGTAGTTCGACAGTAGTAGCGTCAGTTCATTTGTGTCTGTTATCTATGTTAAGACTTCAGCACATCACTCATACATGCCCACGCACACACAGACACTAGCTGTATCGTGCTCGCTTCATAGCAATGTAAACCTTAGCGTGCCTATGGACAATTGAATTCGATTGTACATATATACATATACATTTATTTATTTATTTATTTTATTTTCTATAGTTTATTATACCAAGCATAATGACTGACTGTGATACAGAATCGGAAACAGACAGCTTCGTTTCAGCTTTGAGTAATACTGATAGCTTTACCAGTATACCGTGCCTCTCTGATACAATTAAGTCTATTTTTTTCGATGTTCCTAAGTCTTAATGTAGTCCATATAATTGCACAAAGTATTCCGGCTCATTACCAAGATATGCTTGCTACTTTTGACTGTAAGAACATTCATGCCATCCTTGTTTCTGAATCTTGGTTGAAACCATGTCTCCCTTCGACTTCCTACTCGCTACCCGGATACCAACTAATAAGAAATGATCGCACAGGGGGTGGTGGTGGCGGTGTTGCCATATATCTCCGGGCTAACATTCCTTTCTCTATTATTGATATGTCTTCACAGCCACCACCGTCGCATGCTGGAGAGCATTTGTTTTTAGAAGTTAACCTTTGTCATTCAAAGGTACTGCTTGGTGTCTACTACTGTCCGTCGATGCGTATCGATTTTTTCTCCTCTTTTGAGGATATCGTTGCAAACTTGTCTACGTCTTACAGTCATACTATCATAATGGGGGACTTCAATACATGTTTACTGAAAAATTACTCTCGTTCCTCTTCATTCAAATCTATCATACAATCTTCTAATCTAACTCTACTTCCGTTAAATGCCACTCATCATTTCCCTAACTGTGCTTCCTCTCTTCTTGATCTTATTCTGGTATCTTCTGAGTATCATGTTCTTAAGCATGGTCAGTGCTCAGCTGATGCGTTTTCTTACCATGACCTCATTTATCTTTCGTACAAAGTTCGTCCACCTAAACCTAAGCCTAAAATTCGCCTGCAAGGCAATTTTGGTGGCATGGATCTTGATAACCTCCGGGACGATGCCAGGAACATTGACTGGAATAACCTCCTATCCACTGAGTCGATGGATGCGAAGGTCCATCTTTTCACTGATAGCCTCAACAAGCTTTATGACATTCACGCTCCAATTCGTCCAGTTAAAGTTAGACACCTCCCAGCTCTGTGGCTCACTGACGAAATTAAAGCCATTATAAATAAAAAAGCAGCCGCAAAGACCAGGTATAAATGCAGGCCCAGCGCGTCAAACCGGGAGAGATTTGTAGCCATTCGCAATCACTGTAACAAGGTGTGTAGGGATGCTCAACGCCGCCATATTCACAAATCTGTTGAAAACGGAGATCCAGCTAAAGTCTGGAAGTTTTTTAAGTCAATGGGAATTGGAAAATCAAATCAAGATGCTATTCTATCCTAAAGATATTAATCTTGATTTATTAAATCAACAGTTCTCCTCTTCGCCTCAATGCAATGGGGTTTTAAAAGCAAATACAATAAACCTTCTTTCTTCTCTTCTAACTCCCGATTATTCACCATTTGTTTCTAATCAACTGTCTGCTTGTGATGTTAAGAAGAGCATTGTATCTGTCACATCCAATGCGGTCGGAAGTGATTGCATTAGCCGTAAGATGATACTTCCTGTCCTGGATGAGATCCTCCCAGTGATCTGTCACATCCTTTCCTTTTCATTATCGTGTGGCATCTTTCCATCTATGTGGAAAGATGCTCATATTACTCCTATACCCAAAAAGTCAAATCCTTTATCATTCTCAGAATTTCGTCCTATCTCTATTTTACCCTTCCTTTCCAAAGTGTTAGAACGCCTCGTCCATAACCAACTCACTTCTTTCCTTCGTAAAAATAATCTCTTCAATCCTCTCCAATCCGGGTTTCGTCCAGGACATAGTACAACTACTGCTCTAGTAAACGTTATGGATGACATCAGGATGGGTGTGGAAAACGGAAATCTGACGGTTCTGTGCTTACTCGATTTCAGCAATGCGTTTAACACCGTTGATTTCGACATACTACTCGGCATACTCTGCTCTTTAAACATATCTCCAACAGCGATTGATTGGTTTCGTAGTTACCTGTGTGGCCGAAGGCAGCGTATTTGCATCGATGGATGTTCTTCCTCTTGGTGTAATACCGTTGCCGGCGTACCACAGGGGGGCGTTCTCTCACCATTACTTTTCACTTTATTTATTTATTCTATCTACAATAATCTTCTTTCATCCTACCACCTGTATGCAGATGACCTGCAGATAGATATAGATATACAGACCTGTAGATATGCGGAGTGGAGTACAGCTCATGGTTTGAGGGTAAATCCTACAAAGACCCAAGTCATTGTTGTTGGCAGCTCCAGAGCAGTATCTAAGATTGACTTAACTTAAATTCCTCAAATTATTTTTGAAGGTACCGTTATACCTTATAGCGAAACCGTTAAAGATCTGGGTATTCATATAGATAAAAATTTGTCATGGGGTCCCCAGCTCCAGGTATTAAGTCGCAAGTTATTCGCTTCTGGAAGGTCGCTATATAGGTTGCGTAATTTTCTCCCAACTGCTACCAAAATTGCACTTGCCAAATCCCTTCTTCATCCAATCCTCGACTATGCAGATTGCAGCTATCCTGACCTTACTGAGGAACAATTAAATAAACTTGAGCGTCTCCAAAATTATTGCATCAGATTTATATTTGGCTTTATATCCGACTCCGCCGGATTGCTCATATCTTATCTTTGCTGTATAATGTTTTATTTAATCCTTTCACTCCCTACTATCTCAAAGAACGTTTTAAGTTCCTTAATGACACGCACGATAGGCACTTGAGATCATCGGAAAACCTGAGGCTCGAAATGCATTCCACACGATTGTATGACTTGTCATTTACTGTCCAGGCTATCCGTCTGTGGAATGCTTTGCCTGTATCTGCAAGGCGTGTCCAAACGCTTACTTCTTTCAACACTCGTGTAAAGGAACACTTACTTTCACTCTAACGTGTAAAAACTGTGTCGTCGTACTATGCTTTATATGTTATATGTATTACTTATTATGCCTTATATATATTTACG
Source organism: Craniophora ligustri (assembly GCA_905163465.1). NCBI lineage: Eukaryota > Metazoa > Arthropoda > Insecta > Lepidoptera > Noctuidae > Craniophora > Craniophora ligustri. The sequence continues at coordinate 10,562,344 of LR990976.1, forward strand.
TATACGTAGATACTGTATTTATGTATATATGTATATATATGTATATATATATATATATATATATATATATATATGTATATATATATATATGTATATATATATATATATATATTATTGTACATATGTATTATGTAGACATTAATGGACTTATTGTTTTAATTTGTTTTTTTATTTTACAACTTTAGTAGATTTAGTTTAGTCGGTTAATTAGTTTAGTATGCCACACCTTTTTATTTTCACTGTGTTCCTGACCATCCAAAGGTTGTCTGGAAGAAATCGCTCTTTAGCGATAAGACCGCCATTGTATGGCCATTGTATACCGCCATGACTAGGTGGCGCTGCAACGTAAACATTGCTTTGATTAGTGCTCCGTAGAAATAATTAAATAAATTAGTTTTCCTAACAGTAAAATAGCGCAAAGTGCATAAAAGTGATATTGGACACATAAAAAACCTGTGACAGTGTTATTACCGACTATAATAAACATAAAACCGAAATACAGTGAAATTATAACATTCCAAACAGTGACATTAAACTTAATAATAAAGTACTAAAACCTTAATGAACCAATAAATTCAAACTTTTTAAGTGTAACTAAACAACATTGAAGTGATTCAGCTGCAAAAACTATAAACGAATTGAAAATTGCAATTGGTTATTAGATTAAGTTCCGTTTTTTATTTAAAATATGATTTTCACGAAGAAACTAACACCATCTAGTACGGGAAGCATAACTAAAACACCACAGTCTAATGTTGATACACTCTAAACAGTGTTGACAGCCTCAAATATCGGATTATTTAAAAATACTTTAAAATTTATGTGTAAAGTGCCATCTATTGTAACATAATAGAAATAATTTATTATCTATATGAACACCAACAACCGGTCACAAATTTCAGGAATCTACGTATGAGGCTCCGTGGCTTGGAAGCCTATGACATTACTTCAGATGTTGTGTGATGACGGTTCGCAACCTAGTCTCACACCTAATGACTTTTTGTGTTTAATTAAGTTTAAAGAAATAAAATTAAACCACAACTCAGTCGTTTAAAAGAAAAGACAACATAATACAATATGGATAGCTACACGGAAAATATCACAATTCGGAAGCGCCAACGTTCAAGTTCATTGAGTAACAATGATACGTTATCGAATTCACTATTTGAAACAACAATATGCAGTCTACCAAATACTTCAATTGAGAGTCAAATTACAGTCGAAATGCAATATAAAATAAAACAGTTAAAAGAAGAATTACAAACTGCTAACCGAGAAATAGAAAACTTAAACTACGAAAATACTACATTAAAGAATGAACTAGATAAATACAAGAAATTAGTAGATGTTTATAAAAAAGTAGGAATATCAGAAACTTCAATACTACGGACACCGAACACAGGAAAGAAAAGAACAATTTCAAAAAAGCTTAATACTATTAATATGAGCACTCCTAAGCTGCCATTTAGTAATAATACACCTGATTTACGTACGAAAAATCCACAGCCAATTATTAATCTACCTGAACAACAACAAACAGCTGACTGTACGAAAGGAACCAAGGTGTTGCTAAACGACATCAGCAACCCTGAATCTAACAGAAGCATGAACGTAATAGATACGTTGTCAATGAAAAGCCAAAGGAAGATAATCATTATGGCAGATCATCAAGGAAGAATGGTCCAGAGTTTACTACAACGTTTAGTTGGTGACGATTATTACGTAACATGTATGTGGAAACCAGGAGCAAGACTTTGTGCTGTGATAGACAGCTTTAAAAGTGAAATATCAAAATTAACTAAAGACGATTACATAGTTTTAGCTGCCGGATCAAACGATATAAACCCGCATGAGTTTCAATTTAATACTATGAAATGGCTTGAATCTGTAAGAAATACTAACGTTATCTTTACTGAAATTCCATATAATAAGTTCTTAAATGTAAAAAAACTTAATTATGAACTTAAGTTTATGTGTAACAAATTTAATAATGTTCACTACTTAGACTTAGATTTTGAACGACATATACCAAGGGGCATACATTTCACACTTTATTTATGTAGATCTTGGCTAAGAGAGATATTACGTTTAGATTATAAATTAAAAATAACTACATACAATAACAAAAAAAAGCCAAACAATAAAAAAACTATGGTGAACAATACCACACAAACAGACTTCATATTATATAATAACAATAATATCTCTAATAGGAGCCATTACGACCAAATAATAGAAAATAAGAACACTGCCACTGAATGCTGTACCTCATTGATGTCGCCTGAAAATAACAATTTTTTTCGTTTATAGACACATAAATATATTACATCAGAATATTAACGGTCTGATAAGTAAATCTGATGAACTTTCGTTATACTTAGATGAGTTGGGCCGTAACAATAAACGTGTTGATATTCTCTGTATCACGGAACATAATATGTTATATGAGGATACTTTTTTACTTAAAATTCCCAATTATTCATTAATTTCGTTTTATAATAGGCACAATAGATATGGAGGGGCATGCATATTGGTACATAATAATAACAAGGCTAAAATTTATGACATTAAGGATCATACCATGAGAAATATTTTACAGTGTTGTGCTATTGAACTTTTAGAGCATAACGTTATTATAATTAGCATTTACAGACCCCCAAGCAATAAACTAGAAAAGGTGAACATCTTTTTCTCTAAGTTTAATGAAATACTCAATAAAACTTGTTTAAAAAATAAGAAAGTTATTATATGTGGTGATTTTAATATTAATAGACTAAAAAGAGATAAAAGTGTATTAGAACTAGAACAACTACTGGCTACCTATAACCTAAAACTAATGATTAATGAACCTACGCGATTAAGTAGTAAAACATGTATCGACAACTTTATTTGTGATAAAAGGGGCTCCAAGTATGAAATATTAGAACTAGGATTATCGGATCATACAGGTCAACTGTTAAATTATCCAGTCAAAGAAAGTTTTAACATCACGCATTGGTACACACATAAACGAGATTATAGTCCCTCAAATAAGAATAAATTCGTCGAATGTATGCAAAGTCTCTCTTTTAGTGAAGTTTATAACGCGCAAACAGCAGATGATGCTTTCAACAAATTCCACGATTTGCTTAGGCTATTCTACGATCTCTGTTTCCCTTCGATAAAAGTTAAAGTCCCGACACATAAACGACCACAATGGATATCAAAAGGTATCAGAGTCTGCTCCAAGCGTAAACGAAAAATATTATGGAAATATAGAAAATCATCAAACTTACAACTAAAAAATTTATACAAAATATACAATAGCAGATTAAAATCAATAATCAAATTAACACAAAAATCGCAAAACGACTATTATATTAAAACTTCAGAAAATAAAGCCAAAGCCACATGGAAGGTTATAAATAACTATAAAGCAAATATACCGTTACAAAAAATCGACAAAATAAGGGTGAACGATGTAATCATCTCAGATCCAGTTGTTATTGCTAACGAATTTAACAATTTTTTCAACACTAAGGTATTAAATAAGCAATCCCCTGGCAGTTACCAACATAGAATGACATATAATAATTCAAACTCACTTTTTATGAATCCATGTACGCCAAAAGACATCTTTCAAATCATAAAATCCTTAAAAAATACTAATAGTACTGGGTATGATGGAATATCAACTAAACTGATTAAGATAGTCGCAGAATTAATATCTCCAGTATTATGTCATATAATCAATAAATGCATAGAAGATGGGGTCTTCCCATCAAAATTAAAACTATCAATTGTAATTCCAATATTTAAAAAACTAGATAAGGAAAATATGAATAATTATAGACCAATATCCCTAATACCTGTCTTATCGAAAATTATTGAAAAGGTTATCTATAACAATTTGTACAATTATATGGAAAAACACAATATCCTTACAGAAGAACAAATGGGTTTTAGAAAAAATAAATCTATTAACGATGCATTATCTACTTTTCTCAAAACAGTACTAAATGGGATTGACAGGAAAAAAGAAGTCACAGCACTCTTCATGGATATGACGAAAGCATTCGACTGCGTCAATCATGAAATTTTATTATATAAATTGGAAGCATACGGAGTTCGAGGAAATGCTGCGGATCTCATAAAATCATATTTAAGCAACAGAGAACAACAAACTGAAATATCTAGCATTTCTCATAACACTAAAGTTTTAAATAAGCATTTATCAGCACCAATAAAAGTTTGCAGAGGTGTACCACAGGGAAGTATCTTGGGTCCTTTGCTATTCATTATCTATATTAATGATCTACCCAAATCCATCAAATCCCCTATGGTTCTCTATGCCGACGACAGTACTGCGATATTTGTATCTGAAGACCCTAAAACATACGAGTATGACATAAATAGTACTTTATCATCTATAGTTAAGTGGCTCAATTCTAATGAACTAAAAATAAACCTAACAAAAACAAATATAATGACATTCAAAACCAAAAACTCAAAAGACAATACATTAAATATAAATTACGAACAAATTACAATAGATAAAATAAGCAATACAAAATTTTTAGGACTATACATTGATTCAGATATGAGTTGGAAGACACATATTGAACAATTATGCACAAAACTAAGCCGATATTCATATGCCCTATATATGCTTCGTAAAGTTGCTAATCAAAGTGCACTTCTATCTGCCTATCATGCTTATGTTGGTTCGTTACTGAGATATGGAATAATGTTTTGGGGAAATGCCACAGAGAGAGAAACTGTTTTTAAAGCTCAAAAGAAATGTATCCGTGCAATCTGTGCATTAAAACCCACAGATACATGCAAACCGCATTTTATAAATTTAAAAATTCTTACGTTCCCTTCCCTATACATTTATGAACTATCATTATACATTAGAAACAATATAAATAAATATGAAACTTTAAAAAGTACCAGACATGCAAGTACACTTCGAGCAATAAGCCATAAAACAGCTATGTTTGACAAGAGTGCATTCTGTATGGGCCCTAGAGTATATAATAAACTACCCAACGAAATAAAAACAGCAAATAGTATTAATTCCTTTAAAACTAAATTAAAATGTTACTTAATTAATAAATCTTATTACTCAATCAAAGACTACTTAAATGATAAATGTTAATTAATTGGTTAAGTCTTAATAAAAGTGTATAAATAGTAATAATTTCATAATAATGTTAATTACACAATAATTATAATAATGGTTATACTAATATCTAACTTTAATATCTATAATGTAAAAGTTTATAATTTATTATCATTAATGTAATAGTCTAGCTTACTACCCACTACATATTTGCACACCTGTAAAGGTAGGATATGGCATCAAGAACTATTTGTTACATGTGTCACCTTATGTATCACCCATATTCACGCAAATAAATAATTTGAATTTGAATTTGAATTTGTACCCTTATTTTATGAATAATAATATATTATTAATGTAATTCTTTTTGGTGTACAATAAAGTATATTCTATCTATCTATCTATCTAAGTACTTATTCGCTCGGACAGCCGTACCAGCTGACTGGCGTTCGGGTCATTGAACCCGCCGCCGCGCCACCCGCGCTGCGCGTCATTGATAAGTAGCGAGTTGGCGACTGCGGCCGATTTTGAATGAAATTGTAGACGTTGTGGAACCGAAAGGTGGGAAACTTATGATAATTAGTAGAACAAAAAAAAGCCTTAGATTAACTCTACTGTTTATAATAAAAAAGTTGGCAAGTGAAAAGAATATTTTCACTTGATCATGTTTGCTAGTAGTAGTGCACCAATATTTCATTCAAAATCGGCCGCAGTTGCTAGCTCGCTACTCTGAAGCCGCCTCGTGAGGGCGGCGCGGGCGGCGGGTTCAATGACCCGAACGCCCGCCAGTCAGCTGGTACTAAACGGATAGCGGCTGTCCGAGCGAATAAGTAAAGTACTAATAAGTACTTACGCGTTATTTAAAAGTAGTAGGTCAGTACTTTATTGATGTCATTTTATTATTGAAATAAATTGTATTTAGCAATACGATGCAGATGGCGACGAAATTGATGGTAAGTATTACTTTACACCTATCTACGTATTACCTCCAATTAAATAAAAGGGATTAAAAATTAAGTAGGTACCTAGGTTAAGTAGGTACATAGCTTTAAAAAAACATTTTTTTTGTAACTTTGCCCCAAGCAAAGATTTAACACACACACACACACAGACCTAGAACAATTACCTGCAGATCATACATTTTTTTTCCGAGCAAGGATCGAACTCGCGACGCCTTGCGCAGCAGTCACTGGTACAGCCGCTGCGCCAATCATTGCGGCAACATTTTCACGGAATAAATTGTACTCCAATTTCTCCTTCATACATACATTCCACGAGCTTAGGACCGCCAGAAATACTTTACTTGAACATAGTTTTAGGTATTTACTGTATCAATATTAAAAACAGATAGCTGAAACAGTCAAGAGACTGGGTAGGTATTTCAGGCGTATTTAAAAAATTGGAGCTTTTTACAAAATAATCAACTTTACATACAAGTTACCTGCTAAAAGTTTATTTACGACGACGAAGTGGAGTCCGCCGCGTTCAATACACAAACGTGCCCGTTTTATACTATTGTCTTTTAGCTTTCTTAACGTGTCTCTGTCACTTTTCATTCTATCAAAGGCTTCCACTATCGCACTGCGTAACTCGTCACGATTTTCATGTTCACGGGTATAAACAAGTCTTTTGATTTCCGACAACAAGAAAAAGTCCAAAGGCGTTCAGTCCGGGTCCTAGGCGGCCAAGCCACGGGACCACCGCCGTGGCCTATCCACCTATCACCGAACTGAGTGTTTAGGTAGGCACGCACTACACTTGAATAATGAGCGGGGCAGCCATCATGCTGATAGTAAATCCCTGCTAAGTACGCTACAGGGATATCATCTAACAGCCAGCCCCGATATTATCGTTTATAACATGTCTAAAAACGAGCTGTTAGATAGCGTTCAATGAAAATAGTCACTATTAATTGGCCGTTATAATAACTGTCTATACATTAGCACTAAACTGAACTTGGTGATGGTCTTCCCGTATTAAGTATGGATTCACGAGAGTCCATTAATGTGCACAGTACAGCTGAACAATTGCTAAGTACTTCGCGTTCGTATATTCGTACTGACGACACATTTTCGCGTGACAACGTAAATCTTACCGCGCGCGAGTTGCAGTAGAACTAGCGCCCGGCCCGCACGCCGCCGGCGGCGACACTGCGGCGCCGCCGCCGCTCAGCGTGGTAGGTAATAATAGGTAGTGCGTCCGAGTGGATTGTCGGCAAATGTGTAGGTAAGTTAGCGGCATGCTTTACTGCTTAGTTGTGTTAGTTGTGTACCTATGTGTGAGTAACATTGAATGATATCGACCGTAGTAATCGTAGTACGTTAAATTTAGTGGCGTTACCATGTATCCTGGTTTCGTTCTAGTTTTTTGTATGTCTGTCACATTTTTTATAAAAAAAAATATCTTTATTTCATTTAAATTTCATATAAATGGATTCCATTATTGATATAGAGTCCAAAATTTTCGTCCCAGCAATAGTTATAATTTCACGGTGTATATGTAATCAACATTCAGGCAACTCTTTAATGGTACAACTACAAAATTTCACTACTAATTTAGCTGATATTATTCTCAAACATCCTGCAGATAAGTTCCTGATACTAGGTGATTTTAATCAATCAAATATTAACTGGCGTACTGAGTCTAAAAGTGACTCTCTGTGTCCTCTTAATATATCCGGTTCCATTCAGACTTACTTTTGTGATACGCTTACCGCTTGCAATTTGTCACAGTATAACTCATGGTAATGTGAACGATAGAATTCTGGACCTCGTATTGTCTAACAATGACGTGACTGTCACTTGCTGTCCGGACCCTTTGATACAAGAAGATTTACACCATAAAGCACTTTCCATCTCTGCTGACTTCGTTCAGTTTCATCAGTTGCATCCTCGGCCTCGACTCAAGTTCTTGTATGCTCAAGCAAATTATGTCGTTATGATCAATGAATTACTTTCAATCGATTGGTCGGTTGAGCTTGATTCCAGGCCCTTGGAGGAAGCTGTTAGGTTCTTTTACGACACTATCAATTTATTACATAACAAATTTATTCCGACGAAAACGGTGGTACCAAGAGGCAAGTATCCCCCTTGGTACAAAAGCCCACTCATTAAAATAGTCAAAGAAAAAGCCAAATTTCATTCCAAATATAAAAGGTACGGAAATCTTTCTGATCGCCAATCTTTTGTCACTCTGCGCCAACGTGATAAGGATTTAGAGAAGGAAATGTTTGATAATTATATTTCAAGCATTGAAACAGCCATTTCTCGAAATCCTAGGGCGTTTTGGCAATATGTTAAATCAAAACAACACACTAATTGCTATCCAACTGTATTGAAGTTGGGTGAAGTATCATCCAGTGATGGGGAGGATATTTGCAATATGTTTGGCGACTATTTCTTTTCCAACTTCCGGGAGCGAGGCCTGGCTAATAACTTCTCGTCCACTACGGGTGTACAACAAGGCACTCAATCCACTAGTCTTGTGTCAGACGTACACTCTGTGGATATACGACACGAGGAAATAGTTCAGCTACTTAAAAGGGTGGACCTAAATAAATCTGCAGGCCCCGACAACATTCCACCAATTTTTATATCCAAATGTGCCAAAGGTTGTCTACTCCACTTACAATATTATTTAAGAGGTCATTTGAATCAGGAATAGTACCTATTATCTGGAAGTCAGCGTATATAACGCCGATACATAAAAAAGGACCGAAGAACTGTATTCAAAATTACAGACCGATCTCAAAATTGTGTGTGTTTGCCAAAATCATGGAGAAGATAGTTCATAGAAAACTATCTTCTTCATTAAAGTTAAGTTTTTCAGAACACCAACATGGATTTTTAAAAGGTCCTTCTACCACATCCAATCTTGTCGTCTGTAGTGACTATATTACTGAGCAGATGTCCAGGAGATCGCAAGTCGACGTTATTTATACTGACTACAGTAAGTGTTTTGATCGCATAGATCATACTCTCCTTAAACACAAACTGTCTTTGATTGGGGTGAGGGGTGACTTGTTTAGGTGGTTCTCATCGTACGTCTAATATAGATGCCAGACAGTAGATCTTAGTGGCTACTCTTCCAGAGCCAGGTTCATTCCATTAGGAGTTCCTCAGGGATCCTTGTTGGGTCCTCTTTTATTTAACATTTTCGTTAATGACATTGGCGTTTGTTTTCGCAACTCTAAAATACTTTTGTATGCTAATGATATGAAAATTTTTAGTCAAGTTTCGATCATAGAAGACGCGTGCCTATTACAGGATGATCTGGATCGGTTTTACGATTACTGTAAGAGAAATAGGTTAGATTTAAACATAGAAAAATGTAACGTGTGTACGTTTACTCGCAAGCCTCTCCCTATTAGATACGACTACAAGCTATCGAATATCTCTATAGTCAGAGTTAATGTCATTAGGGACCTTGGGGTAACTTATGATTCGAAGTTCTTGTTTGATGAACATATCAATGACGTAATTAACAAGGCTTCTAAAGCTTTGGGTTTTGTTTTTAGGATCTCTTCCGATTTTAAGAACATAAAGACAATCAAAATTCTTTATTGTGCGTTTGTCCGTAGCCACCTCGGATATGCATCACAAATATGGAATCCCAATTACAATGTTTATATTAATCGACTTGAAGGTATACAAAAGCGTTTTTTAAGGTACATTCAGTATAAATCAAATGTTTTTCTTTCCAATTATATAAGTCGGTGTAAGAAGTTCCACATTCTTCCATTACAACAACGTAGACAAGTGGCTGATCTTGCGTTTCTATTTAATTTAATTAACGGATTAAATTAAATAGAAACGCATTACGCTCAAATTAAATTACCTGGGTCATTTAATTTGAGCGTAATGGGGGAGCAAATTGACAGAGTGCATGAAGCGCGTAACCTTGGCCTGATTATTGATTGCAGTCTTCGTTTTGAAAAACATGTAGCCGATTCAGTACGAAACTGCTTTTACCGCTTAAAAGTTTTGTATAAAATGAGGCCTTTCCTATCCGAATCATTGCGCGAGCAGCTAGTTGAATCCCTAGTTCTATCTAAATTAAATTACACTGACACCGTGTATGGTCCGCGCTTATTGGCTCGCACAGATAGACTGATACAGCGATTACAAAATGCATGTGCCCGCTTTTGTTACAAAATTCCCCCTCGAAGTCACGTGACCCCCTTTTTAAACCAACACTTGACGCTTAAAATGAAATCTAGACGCAAAATGCATTTAGCTTGCCTTCTGTTTGGTGTCATCAAATATCAGACACCTGATTATCTGTACAATAAACTTAGTTGGGTCACTAACAGGCGAGAATGCGCAAACAGGCAATGTTCAAAACAGCTTTCAATTCAGTCTCATTCCACAGCAGCTTTTAGAGGCAGTTTCCGCTACGCAGCGGCCAAAATATGGAATAACCTGCCCCCACCCATAACCTAGTGCCCGACCGGCTGCATGCAGCATTGTGGCTTTGTTATTGCTTTGCATGTAATTTTCCTAGAAACAGGTTTCTGAATTGCCTCATTATTCGTAGTTTGGCTAAATCTATACACATAATGATGAATTACAAATATCTATTTCATTCACTATACATACCTACATATATTGATATTGATGTATATAATTATACTTATCTAATACTGTAAAATGTATGATCTATGTATCTATAACGTTTATTTATTGTTTATTTATTTTAGTAAAATCATTATATTTTTGTCCTTTTTACGCACATCAAAACTCATACATGCTATTAAAACTTGTTTGCATCCGGGACGCCTCAGATATTGAGGCTCAGTTGAAAATCAGCGCCAGGCACTAGCTGCCTGGCATATGCTGAACGGGGCCTATTTGCCACAGCCGTGAGGCACAATAATTTAGTCTTTTCTCTATTTTAATATTTTTTTTGTTTTCTCTTGTAAATGTGCCTTGACTGTGTCAAATAAAATTTATTTATTTCTTTCTTTCTTTCTTATGTTCCTGAGTTGGTTAGCAGGATTGGACTTCAGGTACCAAATGTGTCTCTTCGAAGACGTACAGACAAAATTCGTATATTATAAGATCATGTCGTACATTTAATAAGGTGTGTCGGGATGTTGAGTTGGATTTATTTACCACTAGTATAAAAACATTAAAAAAGCAGATGTGTAATAGATTCTTTGATGCCTGAACAATTTTTTAAATTTTTTTTTTTTTGCCAACATTTCATTTAATGCTTTTATATAAGTTTTAGTACATTAATTTTAGGACCTGTCTATGTCTAAAGTTCTTATTTATACATGTTTACTTACTTGTGAAAACTTGTAATTGGCCATCCTCTATATACTTTATTGCATATAAATTAACTAGCTGTAAGTTTTCTTGTAATTATTAAAATAAAAAAATAAAATAAAATATTTAAAGATCTTAAGAGATTTATTAATGACATAGAATATTCTAAAATAAATACAGTATATGAATCCAAAAGCAACAGACAGGATATTTATGACGAAGTTTATATGTATAATACTGGGAAACAGTTGCGCGCGAGCGGTTGAGTTGAACGCACGCTTAGCTCCATCGCAACTTATTCGCGTGATTTTACTTGTACCCACATAATAGTTATGTTATTAAATTTTCGTATGTTATTATTGAATGGCTGATATAAACACTAACGTGGATATTTGTTCGAGTGGTAATTATGACATAGTGCGGGAACCAGAATCTCAAAGAGAACAACAACTTAACCTAAGTTTGACCGAAGGAATGGAGATGAGTGGAGAGAGTGAGCAACGACTTACAAAGAGAGGAAGACAGGAAGATGAAGAAGTAGTGGAAGAAAATGGATTTGTGACAGTAATTAGAAAACATAAACGAGTAAACAGGAAAGATTCTACTAGTGATAATTTAATGGAAGAAAGTAGTGGAAACGCTGAAGAAAAATACATTTGTATATGTGTAACGGGAAAAGAAGCTGTACCAAAACAATTAGTTACATTGCCCTTCTTCCGTTCGTACAAGCCTGGCTGACTGGGATCACATTTTTTCTTTATATCCCAATAAATGCATAATAGCTGGAGATTTTAACGGCCATCATGCAACTTGGTCCTCCAAAGCCGACGGAAGGGGAATTCAGATTTACGACGCGGCTTTGGATGCTGGATTTATTTCTTTAAATGATGGCAGTGACACTAGAGTAACTTTAGTACATAATATTATTCAGAGGACATCTCCCGATGTAACGTTTGTTTCAACCGATTTGGCCGTTTTATTAAGCTGGAGCGTAATGAATGAAAATCTCGGAAGTGACCATATGTTTGTTAGAATTTCATACAAATATAGTAATAACACGAATAATGTTCCCTATAAATAAAAGGAGAAACTTCAAACTAGCAAAGTGGTCAGAGTATAACAAATCCCTAGAAAACTATTTACTACAACCTCTAGATACACTTAATGTGCAATCCTTGTATGATAATTTTATCAAACAGATGAATAAAGCAGCCGATGAACACATACCTTTGATTAGGAGCTGTGTTGACAATCCAAAAAACAAATTTCGGCCAAAACCTTACTGGACCACAACACTCTCACATTTGGTGGCCCAACGTAGGTTGGCTTTAAAAAATTTTAGAAGGAATCCTACACCAAGAAATTTAACCATAATTGAACGTAAAACAAAAGCTGCTAATGATGCTATTTGTCAAGCGCGGACAAAAGATTGGCAAAGTTACTGTAGTAGCATTGATGAACAAACGTCAAGTTCTGATATGTGGAAACGCATGAGATGGATCAAAGGAATAAATTCGTCCAGATCCCGCGTTTCGAATGAGCAGAAGATTGAACTTCTTTCTAATCTCGCTCCAGACTACGTCAATTCAAAGACCAAATATTTTAATTCAAAAAATATATTACTCGAGGACAATTTCACCTTACAAGAGATGTGTAACTGTTTAAAGCAAAGGGATACAGCACCCGGTACCGACGGAATTACATATTCCCTCATATACCATTTACCTCCGGTAGGCAAATTATACTTACTAGATCTATATAATCTCATCTATAATACCGGCAATATACATATACAATGGCGCGACATATTAGTGACACCAATACCTAAACAGTCATCTAACGGTAGAACCAAACTCCGACCAATCTCCTTAATCTCTTGTCTGTGCAAAATCTTTCACGCAATGTTGACAAAAAGGCTAGAATGGTATATAGAAAAAAAAATTGTTGTCCCCGTCCACTTCTGGATTCAGAAGAGGACAGTCATGTCAAGACTGCTTAGTCAAATTAGTAAGCCAGGTTTATTTAGGATTCTCGCGTCAAATATCGACTATAGCTTGTTTTTCGGATATCACTAATGCCTATAATAATGTTATAATAGATATATTGATAAATACCTTAGACGAAATAGGTGTTGGGAAAAAATTCTGCCAGTATCTCTGGAACTTTCTAAATGAAAGACACCTTATTATGAAAGACGAAACCGATCCAAATAAATACTTTGTAATGTATACAAATCGTGGTTTGGCGCAAGGCGACCCCATTTCGCCTGTTCTATTTCACGTAATTACAATAAAATGTTTTGAGAAAATTATAAATGTGTCGATGTGTCAATATGCAGACGATTTCGTTTTATATTCCCCTTCCAGAAACCTAATAGAAAGTCAAACAGAATTTCAAACAGCACTAAATGCATTTTGTCTCGTGTTGGATGAAATTGGGTTAGAATTATCAGCCGAGAAATCGAAGGTCTGTATTTTTAGTAGAGGATACAGAAGATTACAAATAGAACTTAAATTAGATAAGGACAATTTAGAAATAGTAAAAAATTACAAATACCTATGTGGCTGGACAGATCATTGCGCTGGAGTAAGCACATTAACATGACTGTTGAAAAGGTGCAAAGGACTCTTAATTTACTCAGGATTTTGGCAGGCGCTTCCTGGGGTTTACACCCTAGACACCTAAGACGTATATATATTGCACTAATCGGAAGTCGCTTAGATTATAGCTGCTATTTATATGATGCGAGCGCAAAATGCCATCTAGATAAATTAAACAAAATTCAAAATCAGGCCATGAGGATAATAGGAGGTTTTATCAAAACTACGCCGATTCACGTTATGGAAAGTGAGCTATGTGTAGTTCCGCTGTACTTACGAAGGAAATATTTAGCTTATAAATTCTGTCTAAAGTCAAAGGCTATAGAAAATAATTTAACTTGCCTATTATTAGAGAATCTCTACGCCCTTCGACAAAATCGCTATTGGATAAACAAAAACATTCCTTTACTAGCATCAGCTATGAATGAGGTGCAAGAGTTACAAGTAGCTTCTTCCTGTCCATTATCAATTTATTATTTATTTATTTATTTATTTAAATAGAACGGCCGAAGCCAATTACACTATTTAAGCATATATATATAATTTATTAATCACAGTCATGCATTCTTCTCACAGAAATTCAAACACTCCGACAATATCACCTTCCAGTCACTTGCAAACAAATCAATGTACACTCTAAGGACATGGATGACTAATCTTAATGTAAATGAAATAATTAGAGTAAATTTAGAATCATTAAAAAAACCTAAACGTGCATACGATAATAGTGTATTAAAATATGACGTTATTAATGAATTACATACAAAATATAGTGATTGGTTCTACATATTTACAGATGGGTCGAAGGGAGTAGAAGGGTATGGGTGTGCATATTATATACCTAGTTTAGACAGAAGAGCGCAGGATAATTGTTTTAAAATAAATAAGCCTACATCCATTATGACGTTGGAACTTATTGCAATCTCAAAGGCTTTGACTTATATAATTAAGAATTGCAGATATAATAATGTTGTCATTTGTACGGATAGCAAAAGCTCATTACAACACATAGCTCGATGCGCCTCTGGTCGCAGAGGTACATCGATAGCTTATGTTATTTTATCTCAAATTGATGAAATCACTTTAAAAGGAATACAACTGAGGTTGCAGTGGGTTCCATCGCATATTGGATTGCGGGGCAACGAAGAGGCTGACACATTAGCGAAATTAGCGACTAGGAATGGAAAAGAAATAAATATTACATTAGATTATTCAGAATTTTTACCAAAACTTAAAAATATATGCTATGATTATTGGAAAGAATATTTTAATGAACGGTCATTAGAGAAAGGTTTATGGTATAAAACCATACAGTGTGAGCCTATTTGCGTGCCCTGGTTCATGAATAATGATGTTAGTAGAAAAGTGATTGTCACTGCCTTCAGACTCAGATCTGGACACATTCCATGTAAAAAATTTGCCTTCATGATGAAGAAAATCGCTTCACCCAATTGCGAGGACTGTGGAGTTGTTGAGGATCTACAACATATATTGATGGAATGTGTTCAATATGAGTCTCAAAGAAATAATTTTGTAAGATCCCTGAATTTGAACAGAACTGATGTAGGCATGTTTCATACAATTTTATCTCAACCAAATAACGATGAGGCAAAGAGCTTGTTCAAATTCATGGCCTACGTGTTTTGAAAATTTATTAGGATTAGTTTAGGATTAGAGTAGGAGAAATTGTTTAGGATACGATGGGACTGACATACGCTATGCGTAAAAGCCCCTAAAAATAAGAGATTAAAAAAAATAAAAAAAATACTGGGAACAGCACATGTAACAAGCATTTAGTAACTTTTTTCGTCACTAAATACTTACACGTAATGCATCAGAACATCGCTGGATTGTGTAGACATCCCATGCATTACAGAACATTTCATCATAGAGGGTTATGAACAGTATTTGACTATCCCTAATTATTATCTTGCGGCATGCAACGCAAGAAAAGAAAGCAAGAGAGGTGAGGCATGTATACTCACAAGAAACGGACTTCAATGTAAAGAATTAAAACATATAGGAAAAATGTCGGAGACTGGCGTTTTTGAGCGTTGTGCCGTAGAATTGATCAACTATAAGGTTGTAATCGTTTGCATTTATAGAGTCCCAAAAGCTAGTAACTTCAATATGTGTATGGACAAATTACATATCCTTTTACAAGAACTTTCTAAAAGATCCTTTAAAAATATTGTAATAGCAGGAGATTTTAATGTTGACATTTTAAAAAGGACGTACCAGACTTTTGATTTTGAATGTCTTCTATGAAATTATAATCTTAAATTGTCTGTTAGTCAGCCCAATAGAATAAAAAGTCAAACATGCATAGATAATATTGCACATAACTTTACAAGATCATGTAAGACACAAATATTAGAAATGGCACTGTCGGACCACATCGCACAACTAATAAAATTACCTGTCCAAAACTATTGTTATTTTAAGTATTGGCGTGTAGCAAGGCGAAATTAATCAAAGAATATGTTACAAAATTTAAAGATTGTTTGCGTAGTTTATCATTTTCGGACATGTACGAAACAAGTGATGCAAACACCAGCTACAACACTTTTATGGAAACATTTTCACTGTTTTACGAATTATGCTTCCCAAAAGAAATAGTAACCATACATACAACAAAAAAAAAACAAAATGGATATCACGCGGAGTTAATATATGTAGTAAAAAGAAACGGCAACTTCTTTGGAATTATAGACTCAACTAACCTTTTTTTTTTTTTTTGTTTGCCGTGTGGGAATGCATTTACGCACTTCCCGCCGTCCGGGTAGACGACGGGGGTATGTCGGACTCCACCCAGAATGGGTGACTACCGACTAAACCCACACGGGATCTTTCGTCTCACCACCGAGTGCCGGGGTTACGGGAACTAAATATTCGTCCGCGACCCCGACGGTGGCGGACCGCCCTTGCGGTCCCCAGACAGGCCGCGGAGCGCGCGGACACCTGACGCCGAGGAGCGCGCGCACACTCGACGCCACGGAGCGCTGAAATACTCAAACGACTCGAACGCAGCGGAGCGCGCGGGCACTCGACCCAGCGGGGCGTGCGCACACTCGACGCGGCACCTTCCCTTCGGAGTGGGCGCCATCCACTCTGGCCCTTATCCCGAGGGCCCAATTTTTCGGCCGCAGAGGATAGGAAGAGCGGCGGACGACATACCGACACTTCTCTTCCCCTGCGGCCCCACCGCGACCACAGTTCAGCGGCTGTGGCCCCGCCGAGGCCGCGGAAGGCAGGGGGGAGCGGCGCGACCCTGCCACCGATAGTCCTCCCCGCCGCGGCCCCGAAATCCTTCAGCCGCGGTGCCTCCCATACGACACCGCGGCCCACCTCAGTTGCGGCGTCGCTATTCGCCGCAACCTACTAGGCATCCTGCCGGAACCGGTCGGAACTCGCCACGCCTAAGGGGCAGACACCCGCTAGGCTGGTAAGACCCGCGGGTGCCCCCCAGAGGACCTAAAGGTTGCCGCCGGAACGGCAGGTTCCACCTCTGCAGGAGCAGGCAACCCACTGCGTGCGAATCACAGCAGGTGCCTCTCCAAGGGGCCACTCTACGACCAGGCTTGGCTCTAAAAGCCCGTGTCGGAGCGGCCCCACCACCTCAGGGTTCCACTTCGCTTCACCGCGGAGCGTGGAGGAATACACTCGACGCGGCTACTAAGCCCCCCCGGCACGACAAGCCGAGAACCTTGGAATGGGGGGGAGACTCAACTAACCTAACGCAACCAATAAAATAACACTTACTTAGTGCACAAAACTATTTTAAAAAAATATCCAACTAACACAACATGCGCAAAATAATTATAAAATAAATACGTCAAGCAACAAGTCTAAAACCAGCAGGAAAATAATTAATAGCTTGAAACAAAAAGCTCCTCGACACCCTATTACAAAGATAAAATTAAATAATAATAGTATAACCAACCCACAGAAAATCGCAAATGCTTTTAATAATTATTTTATCGAAAAAGTTATCCCTATACAAGGCTCAGGACATGAAACTACCGCACTAATTACAAAACAGTGAAAAATCATTTTTTATGCCCTTGTCTGCCACAGGATGTACTAAAAATTATTTCTACATTAAAAAATACCAACAACGTCGACCATGATGGGGTCTCAACAAAAATAATGAAATATGTATCCTCAGAAATATGTTCACATTTGAGTTACCTTATTAACTTAACCATAACAACAGGAATTTACCCTGATGCTTTGAAAATATCAATTGTAAAACCAGTTTAAAAAAAAGAAAATAAAGAAAACATGGAAAACTACAGACCAATTTCAATTTTGAATGATTGAATGATTGTTTATTTCTGTAAATAGATCTTTTTAAAGACACTTTTACAAGTCATGTATTTTTTTGTATATATATCTAGTTGACATCGGCATTTCCTAACTGACGACCTCTGAGATGAAATGCCGAAACAAACTCAGAGAATCATGGTCTCTTTTAAAGTCCAAACATTTTGGTTACAATATGTGAGCCTGACTATGTAGGTCTGAGAAGGCCTTTTGAAGAAAGCACCAGTGCAGCTTTGAGTTGACCTGTCCATACTGACAGCACGCATACGTCAGCCATCGTTTAGCTCAAACCATTATTGTGGGAGCTTAACGACCCGACGCACGTCTATGCAAGATCAGCGGGACATTTGCGTAGGCCATTTCAAAAATCCAAAGCCGCCAGACATTAGTTTGTAAGCGTATGTTTATCTACCTACAAAGTGCTCACATTCACATAGATATGTATATTATAAATAATCCCATTGCATAAAAATCAACATAATGTCAAATATAAAATAATTATGTCAAAATATAACATTAACATAATGTCAAAAATATAAAATAAATAAAGTCAAATAATAATAATAATTAAAAATCTATAGGTATACCTATACAATTCATGTCAAGATATAAATTAATGTCAACAAAAAAAAAAAAAAAAATAATAATAATTAACATCAATGACATGAAAAAATAATGTCCAAATCATAATAAATTATAGTAAAAGTTCGATAGCCCGGTTCATTAGAACTATTCAATCCCAAGTAGTTTATCATCCATGTAATCTTTTAACGTATCCTTTAGCACAAAGTCTCTGTTTGATAAAGGATTTAAATCTGCTGAGACTTAATGTCTGTACATGGGTTGGAATTTTGTTGTAAAAGCGTATGCATTGACATCTAAAGGATTTACTGATTTTCTGGAGCCTAGTTGCAGGAACAATAATATTTCGTGGTTTCATTTTCGATATAAATCAACAGGTAGTCCTTTGACCTACAAGGCAACACTCGCACGCTTTAAAAATTTAATATTAATTTAAATTCATATCTTTAATCGATTTTTTATTTTACAATCGATTAAAATATTCATTCGTTCTACCCCTTCCTACACTCGATAGTGACAGCTCATTCTTGACTATGACCTGAATGCAGATCTCCTCAACAAACTTGACCGACTTCTAAATAACTGCATTCGATTCGTTTTCAATCTCCGTAAGTATGATCATGTCTCTGAGTATCGATCGCGCCTTAAGTGGTTGCCGATTCGACAACGGCGAATGCAGAGGGCATTAACTACGTTATTTTCTATTCTTGATTCTCCCACTACCCCCTCTTATTTATCTTCTCACTTCCAATACTTGTCCGACAACCACAATAAAAATCTTCGTTCTTCCAACAATCGTCTCTTACAATGCCCCTCGCATCGCTCTGATTTCCTACACTCTTCTTTCTTTGTCCAATCAATCCTCCTTTGGAATACACTCCCTCGAGATATCAGGATGGCTACCAATCGGGTGTCTTTCAAATTAAAAGTACGTGAACACCTCCGTAACTCGTTGGCATAACTACTGTCAGTTTGTCATATATATATTCGTTATATTACGTATGTATGTATTTATGTATGTGTTTATGTGTGTATATATGAATGTATCTATGTATGTATTTATGTATGTATGCTTATTATCTTTGTTAGTAAGTATAGGTATGATTTATTACTTTTTACAATCAGGGTGCACCTACCATGTTATATCTCTGCATCACCCTAAGGTAGACTGGTAGAAAATACCTATGGCATTAAGTCCGCCTTTGTACAATATATTTTTTTATTTTGTGCATAAAGAATAAAATAAATAAAAAATAAATAAACCACAAGTACAATAACAACTCACATATGGAGTTCCGCAGGGCAGGGCGTGCTAGCCCCTACGTTATTTCTGATACATATTAATGACCTGTGCACGCTGTCCCTCCCCAGCTCTGAAATCTATACGTACGCTGACGACACTGCCATTGTAGTATACGGTAATACATGGGTGGAAGTGAATAGTAATACGGATTAATCATTACAAATGGTTATGAACTAGCTTCAAGGCCTACTTTCACTAAACGTAGATAAAACTAACTTTATACCATTTTCCATAAGTGACCAATCCAAAGCACCTGCGGATTTTGCTGTTAGCGCGCACACAATTATTAAAATTAAAATACCCTAAGTTACTCTTTATAACGATGGTGAAAGTCCCCACAAAATCGGTCCAGCTGTTGCAGCAATTAGAAGGAACGAAGAGAGAGACAGACAAACATTTTAGAAATTATTTTTTTGTGTAATTACCGTATACATACTTTTATATAATTATGAAATTACAAAAAGAAATTCCAATTTTAAGGAGTATAAAATATTTGCATTGCATCAAGCTTTTATGTGAGTTCAACCTCTTTTGAATAAAATCGGATTGAGTTTTCAAGCATGTGTCAAAATAAAAAGTAATTTAAATCAAAAGCACTAAGGAGTATTGATATCACCTCCAACATAATTCTCTATCTCTTTTTAATCCCGTTAGGGATTGAATTTCGATAAAATACGAAATACGTCTTCCATCAATTCTGTTAAAAAATGTTTAAATTTTATTAAGAAAGAAAAATTCAACCTCAGGCGGGACTCGAACCCGCGTCTTCTGGAACACATCAGGCGGATACCTCGGTGGCTCAGTTGGCAGAGCGTCTGGAGTACCGATCCAGAAGACGCGGGTTCGAGTCCCGCCTGAGGTTGAATTTTTTTATCTTAATAAAATTTAAAATCTTACCTTGAAATAGGCTAAAAAAAAAAAACAAAAAGATTGTATAAAGGCAATGCAATATCATCCGGAATCTACTCGCTGTAAAGGGAGTATTCTGGGTTGGACAGAATTGTCCAACCGATGTTGCTATGTCGCCATAAGACATAAGTAACATAAAGAAGGCAAAATTCAACACATCAGGCAGATACCTCGGTGGCTCAGTTGGCAGAGCGTCTGGAGTACCGATCCAGAAGACGCGGGTTCGAGTCCCGCCTGAGGTTGAATTTTTCTTTCTTAATAAAATTTAAAATCTTACCTTGAAATAGGCTAAAAAAAAAAACAAAAAGAAAAAATGTTTATGCAAAATTTGAAGTAGATTGGACCAAGGAATCACGTTGTCTCGTACAAACTTGGTCCCTCTATCCCCCTCCTTATGGGCAAAATTTCGGAAAATCCTTTCTTATTGGATGCCTACGTCATACAAAGAACTTCAAAAACAGCAAAGTTACATACTAACCTTACACCCCCGTTTTACCCCCTTAGGGGGTGAATTTTCAAAATTCCTTGCTCAGTGCTCCCCTACGTTATAAAAGGAATCCCTGTGCAAAATTTCAAGTTTCTAACCCTTATAGTTTAGGCCCTTGGACCAAGGAATCACGTTGTCTCGTACAAACTTGGTCGATCCAAGTCAATCCAAGTCATTTTGGAACTATGCAAAGTCTAAAAGATGTAGTAGAACTCCACAAAAGATTTTAAAGGATGGTAAGATATTGATGGGCGAGCGCTGTGCACAAGAATTTGCTAAGTATTTATATTGAGGTTAAAGTACGGAGCAGGCCAAGCTAGATGTGACTGAGGCGGTAGTGGAAGCGGAAGGCGAGAATGGGGCGGGTACATATAGGCTTAGCTTATTGGACGTTAGTTACGCGCTCCAAAAACTCAAACCAAAAAAATCTGCTGGACCGGACGGTATTCCCCCTTACATCTTTAAAGATTGCCGGATGGTATTAGCTAAACCGCTTCAACATAGGGTAAAACCAGGAGAGATGGACCAGCGGGTGAGACGGACCATCGTAATTTCTACCAAACTATTAAATTTATTTAGGCTGACAACACTTACGAGCTCTTGTCAACCTGTTTGCTCCGTGTAGAAAGCGAGACTATTTGATTTTCGTTCGTAAAATTAGTAAAAAACGTATTAAAAGGTTTCGGAAGCGTGTTTTTTTTTGTGTGGGTGTTTAAAAAACGAAGGTATGTATAAGATATTGTATTTTTAGAATAATAATTGACGTTTCTGTGCTAGTATGTTCATGAAATTATAAAATAACCTCAAATTTTTCGTTTGTTTATTTTGCTTTTAATATGAGAAAGTGGTCCGTCTCTCCACTCAATTTAGGAGAGATGGACCATGTTATGTATGGGTGAGATGGACCAATAGTCAACCGTTTTGTTTTGCAAATTTGAAGTGGTTTTAAATTATTATTGCTACTTATTTTTTAATCCATACATTCTTAATGTGTTAATCTCTTCTTTTGTAGATAATATGCCTTTAACATATAAGAGGAAAAGTGGAGTATGTAGAGGAGAATGGACAGAAAGAGCATTAATTGATGCTTTTCAAGCTTTTTCTAATGGAATGGGTATCAATGAAGCAGCAAAAACATTTGGGATACCTAAAACTACATTTAAACGAAGACTTGCAAAAAATTCCTTGACTAAAAGCGATGTTCTCGGTCCCAGTGGTATACTGCTGCCTGAAAATGAGAAGAAGATCGTCGTACACATTAAAAAATTACAGAAAAGTGGGTTTACGCCATCAAGAGAAACAGTGCGTAAAATGGCATATAATTTAGCGGAAAGACTTCATATTAAACATAACTTTAATCACGAAAAGAAAATGGCGGGAAATGGGTGGTTACAAAGCTTTCTTAGACGAAACAATGAACTTTCAATCCGGCAGTCAGAAGGTGTCTCTGTGGCCAGGGCTAAGGGGATGAATAAAGAATAAATGTTGATAAGTATTTCAACCTTTTAGAAGAAGTTTTGAAAGAAAATCAACTTTTTGACAAACCTGGCTCTATTTTTAATATGGACGAGACAGGCTTGCAGCTAAATAATATAGCATCTTTATGGAAATAATTGAAATATTAAAAAAAGTACCCTCGGTCCATCTCTCCCATACTATACGGGTGAGTCGGACCACCCAGTAAGGAGAGATGGTCCTAACAAAAATAATCATTAACACTTCCAAACAAAAAAATAAACATTCAAAACGAAATCAACAAGTAACATAAGCAATTAAATGAAAGTAAAATCTTCAGTTTTTCATCGTATTTCCGCATCGGTCGCACATATCGGGATAATTGGTGCAGCCTTCATGGGACCAGCGTTCACAGATAATGCACAGCAGCCATTCATCTTGACTCAGGGTTTCCTCATAGTTTTCACCACAGCCTGCACATTCGTTGTCATCCCACTCAGTCAATTCAGGACTATCACGCAGAGTTATAATCTCTTGTTCACTATCTTCATCAGAACTGTCTTAAATTTTTTGTTTTTTCTGTCTTTTATTTTCTTTCTTTGCAGAAATTTGTCTTTTAGTTCCCTTCTTTTTCCGTGTTACTTTTACAATCTGTTTAGTTTCAATAGAATTTTCTTTTTTCATTTTCCTTGATTGATTTTCTTTTAAATTCTGAATATTTTCAGTAGAGTTCAAAATTTCTGCTATTTTTCTTGACCTATGACGGACGTTTGCAGTTCTTTCTATGATAGGTATTGGAGAAACCACATCTAAAATCTTTCCAGGCGTTGCCTTTGGAGAAACAGCTTCACTAGTTGATGGTTTTTGAACGGTTGCTGGCTGTGAAAGGACTGATTCTTTAGTAGGTTGATCATGTTGAATTATAGCAGCAGTTTGTAGGTTATTGTCATGGTTTTGGTTACTTGGAGTTAAGAAAGCATAGTTTGGTATGGCGTTTGCATTAAACGGTATGATCCCAGTTGCTGAAAAACCTGATATTGCATTGCTCACTGAAGCTGATTTATTCCAAGCTGAAGCCAGAATTTTTCCAAACTGCAAGCGTGATAGTTTTCTTGATGGGTTAGCAGTAATAAATTTATTGCATTCGTCATAATAGAAGCATTTCAGGGACTTGAAAAACGTTCTATCAAGCGGCTGAAGGAAATGGGTTGTGTGACTGGTAAGCAAATCAAAATGATTTCGTTTTCTTCAGCAAACTCCAACATTTCCACATTGCTGCAGTGTGAAGAATGTCCATCAAGGATCAACACGCACTTACCTTGTGGTTTCCTTGGCAAAAAATGATGCTTCAGCCAATCAAAAAATATTTCTGAATTCACATATGCTGATTTTTGTGACATTGTTACCACAGAGCCGGGTGGCATGCCATCCTCAAACTCAGGTTTTTTATTTTTGCCCTTGAATATGCAATAGGGTGGAAGAAAAACACCTTCTCCACTGCAGCAAGCGATGACCGAAATGGTTTCACCTTTTTCCCCAGCAGTTATGTTAGGAACATTTTTCGATCCCTTCACGGCAACTACTTTCCCCGGCTTATTATTTAGCTGCAAGCCTGTCTCGTCCATATTAAAAATAGAGCCAGGTTTGTCAAAAAGTTGATTTTCTTTCAAAACTTCTTCTAAAAGGTTGAAATACTTATCAACATTTATTCTTTATTCATCCCCTTAGCCCTGGCCACAGAGACACCTTCTGACTGCCGGATTGAAAGTTCATTGTTTCGTCTAAGAAAGCTTTGTAACCACCCATTTCCCGCCATTTTCTTTTCGTGATTAAAGTTATGTTTAATATGAAGTCTTTCCGCTAAATTATATGCCATTTTACGCACTGTTTCTCTTGATGGCGTAAACCCACTTTTCTGTAATTTTTTAATGTGTACGACGATCTTCTTCTCATTTTCAGGCAGCAGTATACCACTGGGACCGAGAACATCGCTTTTAGTCAAGGAATTTTTTGCAAGTCTTCGTTTAAATGTAGTTTTAGGTATCCCAAATGTTTTTGCTGCTTCATTGATACCCATTCCATTAGAAAAAGCTTGAAAAGCATCAATTAATGCTCTTTCTGTCCATTCTCCTCTACATACTCCACTTTTCCTCTTATATGTTAAAGGCATATTATCTACAAAAGAAGAGATTAACACATTAAAGAAAGAAAGAAAGAAAGAAAAACATTTATTCTTGACCTCCTCAGGTAAATAATAAAATAACAAAATAAAAAATAAAATAAGTGAGAAAAAAAAAGCAGACAAGACATTATAAAATATATCAATAATTAACCCGAGCGAGGCCAAAAAACGGACCCCATCTCAGCGTATTGCTGCAGCACTAATGAATTAATGCTGCAGCGCTGGTTTTCTGATGGGACCGTCGACCGCAGTGTAACGTCACGGGCAGTTGTGAAAAAAAAAAAAATGTAAAATATAACTAATAGTAAATAAATAAATATTTCTTTATCTAAAATAAACTAAATCTATATAAATAATTCGGAAAAGTTAAATAAAATAATTAATTACGATACATATAACAGAACTAATATTATTATTTATCTGTGCTCAGTCCGCTAAGCGCTCCCTATCCTTTGTCAGTAAAATGACAAACGAAGGGACGCCAATATGCGCTTGCACTTATATAAGAATCAGAGAAATAGAAGAACTGAAAGTATAATAGATATGATAGACAAAAACTGTGTGTATTTTGTTTTTGTGTAATCTGTAAATATTGTGAATAGATATGTAAATATGTAAATACGTGTGTGATAAGTGTGATTATGTAAATATGTAAGTGGTGATTTCCGAGAATTCTATGACGACGCAACACGAAACTATTGAGTGAAGAATGAAGAATGAAGAATTTGCTGCTACTCGATAGTGCTAAAATTAGCATTTAGCTTAATGCCACCATTACCATACGTGTATAGACCATGAGTGAGTACTTACCTGCATTTTTCATACAATAGACTTTTGTTTGCATAATAAATATTGTTTATACTTTATCTTAAAGGTGTTAATTGTTTTAGAAGCACGTATCGGGGGTGGCAGATCGTTCCAGCAGCGAGTAGCAGCAAATCTAAAACTGCCACGAAAGGCAGCTGTGTTATGTCTGGGTGTATTTAGAAGGTAAGTTGATGCCCTTGTATAATGTTTGTTGTGATCACGCGACCAAGTCAGCTTCTTATATAAATAATCTGGTTTTTTCGTGAGAACTACATCAAACATGAGGGAAGCAAGGTGGAGACTCCTGCGAGCAGTCATCTTCATCAGGTTACCCTTATTTAAGAATGGAGTGATATGAGATCTTGGTGGAACATTATAGCAGTATCGCGCGCATGCATTCTGCACTCGTTGCAGAATTTTATCGGTTCTACCGAGAATGCAGGTCCCATACACTGTGTCAGCGTAATTAAGCTTGGATAAAATAAGCGACTCACAAAGCATAACCCGCATATCCACACTTAGGTAGGGACGAATTCGGTAAAGTAACTTTAGCCGATAGAAACAATTTCGCACTGCTTCCAGTATATGAGACTCAAAGTGGAGGTGGGTATCAAATAATACGCCGAGGTTTCTTGCCTCTTCTACTCTATCTATAAGGCAGCCAGCGACCGTGATATTTAAGTTATAATTTTGAAGTTTAACTAAATTATTTTTTGAGGAGAAGACCATGAATTTTGTTTTTGTAGGGTTCAATACTAATGAGTTTTTGTTTGACCAAATTGCAATTTTTTCTAAATCCTTGTTTATTTTGTCAACAGCTTGTACAGCATCTTGTGGATGGAAGGAGATGTATAGCTGGAGATCATCAGCATAGAGGTGGTACTTAGAGTATGATAGCAAGTTCACTATGTCTGCGCTATACAGTATGAAGAGAAGTGGACCAAGGATAGACCCCTGAGGTACGCCTCTAGTCACCTGTCTAGGAGTTGATTTTACACAGCGACCATTCATACTGTCAGTCAGCTGTACAGATTGCGAACGATTACTCAGGTAACTGTGGAACCACCGAACAGTTTCAGAATTGCAACCATAATATGCCAGCTTAGATAAAAGTAGAGGGACATTTATAGAATCAAAAGCGCGAGAATAATCCAGAAGAACCAGTAATGTCACCATTCCCTGGTCTCTGGCCTCTAGAATATTATCAACCACGTCAAGTAAGGCCGTCGCTGTACTGTGTTTTTGGCGAAAACCAGATTGAGCCGTGGGTAATATACCAGATTTTTCAATATATTCCCTAAATTGGTTGCTAACAACTCTTTCCAGAACTTTAGAGAGACATGGCAGAAGGCTGATTGGTCGAAGGTCATTAGCACCAGCTGGGATGGGTACTTTAGGAATAGGCCTAACTATTGCCTTCTTCCATAAGTCAGGAAAAGTGGAGGTAGTTATCGACTTATTAACAACAGCAGTGATGGCTGACAGCGATTGAGGTAGTGTCATCATAAGCATCTCTAAGGAGATACAGTCACATCCTTGGGCATTAGACTTAAGGCCTCGTAGAACATTAAGGATGGTATCCTCTTTCACAGGTTGTAATTGAAAGACAGCTGAACTGAAGCGGTTGAATTCAAAATAGGTTAATTCTGATAATGGTATGTTGGCACTCCCTGGCACATTCATGAAGTGATTATTAATTAATTCAGGGTCATTACATAGGTAGGGTAAATCATAATTTTGGTTTTTAAAAAATACTAATAGTAGATTTGAGGTGTTTCCATAACTTTTTGGGTTGTTGAATGTTGTTATTAATGTAGGTGTTATAATATGCACTTTTTTCACTCTCAACTGCAGATCTAACCAAATATTTGAGTTCCTTGTATGTTTTATGATGTTTTTCCGATCTCCCAGATTTATACTTATTATGAAACTTGTCACGCAACCCCATCATTTCCTTCACAGTATCGGTTATCCATGGGAAAGACCTATCCTTAATACAGACTCTTTTAATTGGTGCGTGCAAATCAAATAAAGTTAAAATGTTTAAATTTAATATTTCTACCATAGTATTTACATCCTTCATATTCTCAATATATTCCCAATTAATTTTATATAGGTCCCTAGTGAATAGATGATCAAGTATGTCCCCCATAGGCCGATAAGTGATCCAGTGAGGTGCTGGTTTTTCCAACTTGAAACTCACTTCGACAGAAATGATTGCATGTTGGCCTAGTTCTGGTATATGTGACACAGTGATTTCACGAACTCGAGTGTCAGTACATACAACATCAATTAAGGTTTCACTATGGTCTGTAAAATGTGTAGGCTCCCCAATAACTTGTTTTAAATTTGTGTAATTGAGAAAATTGTTTAACAATTTGAGTTTGTTGTCTGCACGGCTCAGCGCGTTGATGTTAAAATCGCCAAGTAGGAGAATCTTGTCAGCCCAAGAAAAAGAGGTCAGAGAGTCAGTTAGGGCATCGAGGAACACATTGACATCAAGCCAAGGGGGTCTATATGCAGTACCAATAATAACTGAGCACGAATTAACGGTTAGTCTTAGCCACATCTGTTCAACCTGAGGCGCGGGCGGGTGTGGCGCGGCGCGCACGCACACCCCGCGGCGCACATAGAAGCCGACGCCGCCGCCGCGCCCGCCGCGCACGCCCTGGGGCCTCGGCACATGACGCAGTCGATACCCTGGTACTGTGGGTGCGCGACCCTCTTCGCCCTGCCTAAGCCAAGTCTCATTTATTGCCATAATATCAACTGATAGGTTCTCCATGGCCACGATAAACTCCTCCTGACGCGAGCCAAGGGACCCCGCGTTAAATAAGCCAACCTTTAAATTTTTTGTTTTAGTCATTGCGATAGATTAAGTGTACATATCTTCTGATGTCATACTTCGTCATATTTGATTTTATCATAATGTAAATTATTTTATGAATTCCCGCATTTACTGTGCATAGCATTAAATAAAATAAAATAAAAATAAATGTATATGTATATAAAAAAAGAAATAAATGTATATGTTTATAATTATATAAGTGTATGAAGTGTAGAACTGTATATAGAAAATTAAAATAGTAAGAGGTAAATTCGCTTAAAGTAGAAAGACTCAAATATAGAATCATGTAAAAGAGAAAATGAGTTGATATATGAATTAATACAGCAATTGCCCATGATGTAATAGTTTTAAGATACGATAGCTTCTTTGACCTCACTCGAGTGTAACTTATTATAAATACACGATAAATACAAAATATAAAAACGTAATTATGTTGTTTCCTTAACAGTGCCACTGCCGATACCAAAAACCCGTTCAAGATCACGATCCGAACGTATACAATAGGTTGGTTGACCGTCACCCTGTTTGGCGAGTATCCGACCAGACCTGACCCAGGCGTATTTCCAGCCAAGTCGACTAACTGCTTCTCGTACGTGATAAAATATGGACTTGTTGGTTCTCGTAAGCCTCTCATTGAGAAAGAAGCGACGAGCAGTCCCAGGGAAGCCGAGATCAGCGGTATTGACTCCGCGTCGCACGCGCGCGCTGCGCAATAGCTCATCGCGCAGTGAGCGGCGCGCCAGGCGCACCACGATGCGCCGGCCGCGCGCCGCCCCGCGCTCGTCACCGGCCGCCGCCGCAGCCGCCGAGCCCGCTCCGCCGCCACTCAGTACTTCGCGCTCCGTTTTGCGGCCCACTCTTTCCGCGAACACTATATCCCGCTCATCGAGGACTACGCCGAGCTTCGCCGCCACAAGCCCGACCGTGTGCAGTACGCTCTCACCGGATACTTCCGGGAGATTAGCTATCTCCAGGTCGGACCCGAGTAGCTCCTGGTCGCGGTCATTAAGTTCTAGCTGAAGTTGTGCCACAGTGGACTCGAGCGCACTAACTTTAGTATCCGGAGCAGCTACTATGGGCCTGTTTTCTAAGGCTAGCACCCTACCCTCCAGGCCATCCACACGTAGCATACAGTCACCAAAGGATGAATGTAACTCATTCATCTGGCGTCGGAATTCACGCAGCTCATCCCGCACCTCCCGAAGCTCAGATCTAAAAAGCCTGATCTCTTCACGAAGGGTAGGCGGAGACTCTTGATTGTCACCACCCGTGCAGGGCACGCTTTCCACCTGGGCTACTCTTACCGGCGATCTGGAAATACCAGTACAGGCCGATGTAGAGGCAGTGGATTCATTAGGACCACTACTTAAATCCTTAACTGGCGTGAAAGAGTTATCACCCCGGGGTACCTTCTTCTTGCAGTCAGGGCACTGCCAGTCACTGCTCATCTGCGCAGTCTCCGGCAAAAGCAAACAGGCAAGATGATATCTTTTACAGCAAGATGCTCTGCTACAGGTGGCGCCCCCTTTCGTAGCTAAGAATTTACCACAAGCTGAGCACTTAGCCATCGTTGATAAAGTTTTCAGTTATGTACACTGGATGGCGCTAGTTGACAATTTAAATGATCTATACTATAGATCAAAGAATATTTGCACTCTGTAGATCAGCTGTCAATGACAACTAAACAGTATTTATTATAAGGTACCGGGAGTCCACAATATTTATACACTGACCTCAAAATTGATAAAATTAAAGCTAATGAAAAGTTTATTATGCCGAGAGTTGTGTTATCAATGTCGGAATGTCACAAATTATCACTCACACACGTAAGTAACACTTAAAAGTTTCAACCAAATTAGTTTTTACTCCGGTTAAAACAGTCTTGTATTTTTTAAAGCTAACAACTGATCAGCTGACGCGTATCGCAAGTGCCCCGTGACGTTACCAATGGTTGGTGTGAACCATTGGTAACGTCACGGGGCACTTGCGATACATTAAGAATGTATGGATTAAAAAATAAGTAGCAATAATAATTTAAAACCACTTCAAATTTGCAAAACAAAACGGTTGACTATTGGTCCATCTCACCCATACATAACATGGTCCATCTCTCCTAAATTGAGTGGAGAGACGGACCACTTTCTCATATTAAAAGCAAAATAAACAAACGAAAAATTTGAGGTTATTTTATAATTTCATGAACATACTAGCACAGAAACGTCAATTATTATTCTAAAAATACAATATCTTATACATACCTTCGTTTTTTAAACACCCACACAAAAAAAAACACGCTTCCGAAACCTTTTAATACGTTTTTTACTAATTTTACGAACGAAAATCAAATAGTCTCGCTTTCTACACGGAGCAAACAGGTTGACAAGAGCTCGTAAGTGTTGTCAGCCTAAATAAATTTAATAGTTTGGTAGAAATTACGATGGTCCGTCTCACCCGCTGGTCCATCTCTCCTGGTTTTACCCTATGTTGAAGCGGTTTAGCTAATACCATCCGGCAATCTTTAAAGATGTAAGGGGGAATACCGTCCGGTCCAGCAGATTTTTTTGGTTTGAGTTTTTGGAGCGCGTAACTAACGTCCAATAAGCTAAGCCTATATGTACCCGCCCCATTCTCGCCTTCCGCTTCCACTACCGCCTCAGTCACATCTAGCTTGGCCTGCTCCGTACTTTAACCTCAATATAAATACTTAGCAAATTCTTGTGCACAGCGCTCGCCCATCAATATCTTACCATCCTTTAAAATCTTTTGTGGAGTTCTACTACATCTTTTAGACTTTGCATAGTTCCAAAATGACTTGGATTGACTTGGATCGACCAAGTTTGTACGAGACAACGTGATTCCTTGGTCCAAGGGCCTAAACTATAAGGGTTAGAAACTTGAAATTTTGCACAGGGATTCCTTTTATAACGTAGGGGAGCACTGAGCAAGGAATTTTGAAAATTCACCCCCTAAGGGGGTAAAACGGGGGTGTAAGGTTAGTATGTAACTTTGCTGTTTTTGAAGTTCTTTGTATGACGTAGGCATCCAATAAGAAAGGATTTTCCGAAATTTTGCCCATAAGGAGGGGGATAGAGGGACCAAGTTTGTACGAGACAACGTGATTCCTTGGTCCAATCTACTTCAAATTTTGCATAAACATTTTTTCTTTTTGTTTTTTTTTTTAGCCTATTTCAAGGTAAGATTTTAAATTTTATTAAGAAAGAAAAATTCAACCTCAGGCGGGACTCGAACCCGCGTCTTCTGGATCGGTACTCCAGACGCTCTGCCAACTGAGCCACCGAGGTATCTGCCTGATGTGTTGAATTTTGCCTTCTTTATGTTACTTATGTCTTATGGCGACATAGCAACATCGGTTGGACAATTCTGTCCAACCCAGAATACTCCCTTTACAGCGAGTAGATTCCGGATGATATTGCATTGCCTTTATACAATCTTTTTGTTTTTTTTTTTTAGCCTATTTCAAGGTAAGATTTTAAATTTTATTAAGATAAAAAAATTCAACCTCAGGCGGGACTCGAACCCGCGTCTTCTGGATCGGTACTCCAGACGCTCTGCCAACTGAGCCACCGAGGTATCCGCCTGATGTGTTCCAGAAGACGCGGGTTCGAGTCCCGCCTGAGGTTGAATTTTTCTTTCTTAATAAAATTTAAACATTTTTTAACAGAATTGATGGAAGACGTATTTCGTATTTTATCGAAATTCAATCCCTAACGGGATTAAAAAGAGATAGAGAATTATGTTGGAGGTGATATCAATACTCCTTAGTGCTTTTGATTTAAATTACTTTTTATTTTGACACATGCTTGAAAACTCAATCCGATTTTATTCAAAAGAGGTTGAACTCACATAAAAGCTTGATGCAATGCAAATATTTTATACTCCTTAAAATTGGAATTTCTTTTTGTAATTTCATAATTATATAAAAGTATGTATACGGTAATTACACAAAAAAATAATTTCTAAAATGTTTGTCTGTCTCTCTCTTCGTTCCTTCTAATTGCTGCAACAGCTGGACCGATTTTGTGGGGACTTTCACCATCGTTATAAAGAGTAACTTAGGGTATTTTAATTTTAATAATTGTGTGCGCGCTAACAGCAAAATCCGCAGGTGCTTTGGATTGGTCACTTATGGAAAATGGTATAAAGTTAGTTTTATCTACGTTTAGTGAAAGTAGGCCTTGAAGCTAGTTCATAACCATTTGTAATGATTAATCCGTATTACTATTCACTTCCACCCATGTATTACCGTATACTACAATGGCAGTGTCGTCAGCGTACGTATAGATTTCAGAGCTGGGGAGGGACAGCGTACACAGGTCATTAATATGTATCAGAAATAACGTAGGGGCTAGCACGCCCTGCCCTGCGGAACTCCATATGTGAGTTGTTATTGTACTTGTGGTTTATTTATTTTTTATTTATTTTATTCTTTATGCACAAAATAAAAAAATATATTGTACAAAGGCGGACTTAATGCCATAGGTATTTTCTACCAGTCTACCTTAGGGTGATGCAGAGATATAACATGGTAGGTGCACCCTGATTGTAAAAAGTAATAAATCATACCTATACTTACTAACAAAGATAATAAGCATACATACATAAATACATACATAGATACATTCATATATACACACATAAACACATACATAAATACATACATACGTAATATAACGAATATATATATGACAAACTGACAGTAGTTATGCCAACGAGTTACGGAGGTGTTCACGTACTTTTAATTTGAAAGACACCCGATTGGTAGCCATCCTGATATCTCGAGGGAGTGTATTCCAAAGGAGGATTGATTGGACAAAGAAAGAAGAGTGTAGGAAATCAGAGCGATGCGAGGGGCATTGTAAGAGACGATTGTTGGAAGAACGAAGATTTTTATTGTGGTTGTCGGACAAGTATTGGAAGTGAGAAGATAAATAAGAGGGGGTAGTGGGAGAATCAAGAATAGAAAATAACGTAGTTAATGCCCTCTGCATTCGCCGTTGTCGAATCGGCAACCACTTAAGGCGCGATCGATACTCAGAGACATGATCATACTTACGGAGATTGAAAACGAATCGAATGCAGTTATTTAGAAGTCGGTCAAGTTTGTTGAGGAGATCTGCATTCAGGTCATAGTAACATACATCACCATAGTCAATTATAGGAAAAATTAAAGTCTGTACAAGCATAGATTTAGTGTTAAGCGGTAGAAGATTTTTCATTCGGTACAGAGATCGCAACGTTTCGGTAACCCTCCGACAGACACTAGTGATTTGCTTTTGCCAATCAAGGGTAGAATCAACGTACAAATCGAGGTTCTTGACATCGGAGCTAAACGGGATAACTAGATTATTAAATAGCACAGGTGGTAATGTTATGCGGTCCAGTTTCTTGATATTTTGGGGGCTTCCTAAGATTATAGCTTGACACTTTGTAGGGTTAACTGCCACTCCAAACCTATCCGACCAGTCTTTGATGCTTCTTA
Organism: Craniophora ligustri; assembly: GCA_905163465.1. Classification (NCBI taxonomy): domain Eukaryota; kingdom Metazoa; phylum Arthropoda; class Insecta; order Lepidoptera; family Noctuidae; genus Craniophora; species Craniophora ligustri. The sequence goes on from LR990976.1 coordinate 10,596,716, forward strand.
GATCCCGATTTAGCTCATCAATCGCATCAGATATACTATCGACCCTTGACTGACTATACAACTGTAAATCATCACCGTAAAGATGATACGCACACTGAAGCTCAGCAGTTATAAGATTAATGAAAACAGAAAACAGAAGTGGAGATAAAATGCCGCCTTGCGGGACGCCAGCTTACAGGTCAGACCAACTCGATGAAGAGTTTTCAACCTGCACGAACTGCCAACGCCCTTGAAGATAGGATGAAAACCATTCCAGCGCCTCAGGAGAGACCATAAGATGAGAGAGGATGGATAGCAGGATATCATGACTGACGATGTTAAAGGCATTAGAAAAATCAATCAACACCAAGACTGATACTTTGGTATTTTCCATACCTGCCCTGACATCGCCAGACACTTTAAGAAGGGCAGAAATGGTGCTATGCCCAGGCCTGAACCCAGATTGTAAAGGACTGATAAGGGAGTTTTGAAGGATGAAGTGAGAAAACTGTTTGTGAGCACAAGCTTCGAGCACTTTGGAAAAGAAAGGGAGAATGGATATCGGGCGAAAGTGGCTGACTAGAGAAGGATTAGCATTTTTTGGTAAAGGAACTACAAGAGCGTTTCGCCACAGGGAAGGGAAGACACCTGAATCAAGGGAAAAATTGACAATGTGGGAAATAGCAGGAATGAGGTGTTCCAAAGCCGTCACGATCATACGTCGGCTTATATTGTCACAGCCCACGGCTTGTGATTTAATGGACATAATGATCTTTTTAATCTCTCCTGGGTCGACTGGGGTGAAGCGGAAGGGAATTATATTAGGACGCGTTAGACCAGCAATAAAATCGAGAGTTTGAATTTTAGTTAGAGGATCTAAAGTGGGGACAGTGGAAAAATAGCGATTCAGATCCTCTAAACTAACTGTATTAGGAAGGTTCTGAGAAATTTCCAGATATCGGCAGAAGAAGAGGAAGTAATATTATCCAGAATGTGGCGGCGTTTAGCGTTGCGTATCATCTGATTACAGCGATTTCTTGCAGCCTTGTAGAGATTCCAGTTGTCTTCAGAGCGCTCTTTCTTATGTTTCCGAAAGGCGCGATCCCGTCGCCGCATTCAAATCAAATCAAAATATCATTTATTCAAAGTAGGCCAAATTTAATTGGCTCTTTTTGAACGTCGACAGTAAAGACACGTTTTTGGGGGCAAAAACGCCCGCCCTTCACCGCTTCCTAGTGTTTTTGTTGGGAAGAAGAAGCGGCGCAACAAAATCCCCAACAACACAGTTCTGTCTGTTAATTAATTTTACGATTCTATACAATATTACAATGAATCTATTGGTACACAGTTTATCGAATCGGCTATTATTATTATGTGGGCTAGTATACACAAATCCATTTTACCAATAAAAAATATATAATTATGAATATTTTAATACACACTTAGCCTCCATTTGTCTGTATGTGTCGCTCACATGTAATTACACGTTTTAACAAGTTACAATAGTGAGTTGGGTTACCTATCTTTATCCCGCATTTTAACATTCCGAATATCATAATCCCGAAAACGTTTGAACATTTTTTCATAACCCCGTTTTTTAAAATTCCGAAGATTTGTTTGCCATATAATCACAACTCCGAATTTCATTTGCCCATGTATTCATTAGTACGACGTTTTAGAATCCAGACGAATGAGTTCCAGACACACGAAATCTAAATGCACAAAATCCAGATGACCATGAATCCATGTACACGAAAACCAGATTTTTAAAACACACATTTTTGAAATATAGTTAACTGATATCCAGACAAACTAAATCCACATTTTTAAAAGGGTGGTATTTAATACTTTAACTGTAAATCCCCTTTTTTCAATCAAAATATTCGAAATTACAACCAAAAATACTGAATTGCACACTAAATTTGCTCATCAAATAAATCAATTATACTATACTGTTAGATCTTCAAAGCTTAATAGGACCGATTCGGTTCTGGCGTTGTGGTCACAGTTCTAACCTAAACCAATAATTATGAATAGGACTGATTCGGTTCTGGCACTTCGCCGGCCGCTGCCGCGGCACGCTCGCTTCGCTCGCTCGGCTCGTGCGTTGTGGTCACAGTTCTAACCTAACCTAAACCAATAATTATGAATAGGACCGATTCGGTTCAAATTTAGTGTGCAATTCAGTATTTTTGGTTGTAATTTCGAATATTGTGATTGAAAAAAGGGGATTTACAGTTAAAGTATTAAATATATAGTACAGTCATTTATTTGATATGCTTAGAAATTGACAATGTAATAGATACATATATCTGAGTCAGTCTGTAAGGCCAAGGGTTATAGTTAAGTAAAATAAAATAAAAAAAAAGGTCTACTCTGTAATTGTTAATCTAAGTTTTCTCTGCTCTGTGAAATGTGATGTGTGTAACTGTGTACTGGAGTTCAAGTAATAAAAAGACTTGTTTCGTTTCAAAGCGCTGTTTAACTCAATTTACCACAGGTTATGGGCCCAGGCACATGACTCTGTTACAGTAGTGAGTAAACGGGAAGTGATTGACGCATTTTGTCAAAAAAATATATCGCCGGCCGGGCACGTGGAAAAAGGTGCCATTTTTTTTCATCGCGTGAACTTGGTCGTCGGGAAGGTAAAAATACTTGCAAGTGTGTTGTGCAAGGAAGGGAAACGAACAGGAAGGCACGATGGAGGAAAAAAATATAACTTTCATCAAGTTAGAGGGTTCCAAGAACTGGAACGTCTGGAAATTTCAGACAGTTGTTTTGCTGCGAGGCAAAGGTCTGCTGGATGTCGTTGAAGGGAAGAGTGTGAAACCAAAACCAGGACAAGTGGAAGAGATGACTTATTGGGAGTCAAAAGATGCTAAGGCTCAAACTGCTTTAGTTACCAGAATGTCCGAAAATGTCATGTTACATATCATGACCTGTACTACCGCTCATGAAATGTGGAAAAAGCTGGCTACTGTTTATGAACAGAAAACAGAGACAAGTGTACATATAATACAGCAACGTTTTTTCCAATTCAAGTTTGAAGAAGGTATGGAGATGTCCGTTTTCTTGTCAAAGTTACAAGAATTACAAAATCAACTAAAGCAAATCGGTGGAGACATAACAGACAAGATCGTGATCACCAAAGTGCTAATGTCATTACCAGACTGCTATAAACATTTTGTATCGGCATGGGAGTCTGTGTCGGAGGATAAGCAAACTATGGACAACCTGACGGCCAGATTGCTATTGGAGGAAGAAAGAATGAAGGAAAAAGTAGGTGTGAACAAATCAACATCGGCATTTGTAGCAAAAAAGGTCGATAAACGGAGTGTAAAATGTTTTAAGTGCAATAAAATGGGACATTTTCAAAGTGAGTGTACCGCGCGTAGTGTGAACAATCGTAACAATTTTGCAAGTTCTAGTAAACAGGACAGAAAGTGTTTTTATTGTAACAAAGTTGGACATTTTAAGAGCGAGTGTCGTTTTCGTAAGAATAATTCAGACAGTAATGCATTTATGGTACAGTCATTCAACCAAAATCATCAACAATCACAGTGGTTATTGGACACAGGAGCGAGTGAACATATGTGTCGTAATCGCGAACTTTTTTCGACATATTCGCCATTATCACAAAAGTCAGTGATTGTAGGTAATGGAAACGCTATTAGTGCAAGAGGTTCCGGTCAGGTAGCGCTAGAGGTGTTTGACGGACATAGTTGGGTGGATACGACCATAGACAATGTTCTTTATGTGCCGGATCTAAAAATAAACTTGTTCGCAGTAAACTGTGTGACAGATCGAGGTTATGTCATGGTGACAGATGTCAATGTATGCAAATTGTACAAACAAAATAAAGTGCGTGCAATTGCAAATCGAGTCGGAAATATGTATTACATGGATGTTCGATATAAATGCGGCTTAGCAAATGTGACAAGATCGAGTGCAGGTCTACGCGAGTGGCACGAGAGACTCGTACATCAAAATATGCAGCATGTAAAAATGGTTTTGAAAAACAATAACATTGTGGTGGACGACTGTGATGTTAAGTGTGATGGCTGTATAAAAGGTAAAATACATCGCTTACCTTTTAGTACCAGTGAAACCAAGGCAACCAGACCGTGCGAGTTAATTGTCGCCGATACTTGTGGCCCAATGGAGAAGCCATCCGTTGGAGGCTCAAGGTACTTCGTGGTTATTAAAGACGTCTACTCCAACTACAGAACAGTTTACTTTGTCAAAGGCAAGGACGAGGTAAAGAACTGTATTTACGATTTTGTAAATAAAGCTGAGAATGCCACGGGACACAAGGTTCACACATTTAGAACGGACAATGGTTTGGAGTTTGTAAATAGAGAAGTGCAGCAATTCCTATCGCGGCGTGGCATTGTACACCAGACAACAGTGCCATACACGCCTGAGCAAAATGGTAAGGCCGAACGTGAGAATAGAACACTGATTGAAGCTGCTCGAACTATGTTGTGTGCAAAGGATTTACCCAAGACTTTATGGGCAGAGGCTATTAATACTGCAGCATATGTGATAAACAGAACAGGAAAAAGTAGTGAGAAAGACAAAACTCCATATGAGGCATGGACAAAGAAGAGCTTTGATATAAACACTCTACGATCATTCGGTACATCTGTATTTGCACACATTCCTAAAGAAAAAAGAAGGAAGTGGGACTCTAAAGCACAAAGAGGAATTATGGTGGGCTATGGAGAGGATAGTAAAGGCTACAGAATTTATTTCTCAGACAAGAATGATGTGGCAGTAAAGAGAGATGTTGTGTTTGTGAATGAACAAAACCCTGCTCACAAGGAGGAAGTAGTAAAACTAGATGTTGAAGTATCGGACAGCGATACAGAAGAGAAGTTAGAGGAATTGAGAGAGCAACCGGTTATAGAAGAAGAGAGAAATACAACATTAAACCCAGAATTATCTGGAGACAATGAGTCAATGTTACTCAATGATGTATCTACTTCAATGGAGACTGATAGCGATATTACATATGTTCTGTCGGGTGAAGAATCAACTGAAGAAGAAGGTGACACTCAGTATCGTAAGAGGAGTACCCGTATTAGAAAACCGACAGTATTCTACAACTGTAACATTCCTTTAACAGAATATAATGAACCAAAAACCTACAGAGAAGCTATGCGAAGCACGGATGCAAGTAGGTGGAAACAAGCAATAAATCAAGAATTGAAAACTTTACAGGAAAATAATACATGGGAGACCCTGTCCTGTAATGTACCTAAAAATGAGAAAATTGTAAGTAGTAGATGGGTTTTTAAAATTAAAAAGTCAAACAATGAGCTACAATATAAAGCTAGGCTAGTGGCAAGGGGTTTCGAACAAAATGATTTGTTGGATATGTATGAAATATATGCACCAGTAGCCAAATTGGCAACATTTAGATTATTTGTGTCAGTAGCTACAATGTTGAAATTACCTATTTACCAAATGGATGTTACAGGGGCGTTTTTATATGGTGATATAAATGAAAATGTTTTTTTAGAATTACCAGAAGGGGCTTATAATGGGGATGAAAAGGTTGTCAAATTAAATAAGTCTTTGTATGGCCTCAAAAAATCTCCAAAGTATTGGAATGACAAATTTAATTCTATAATTATTAAACAAGGCTTTATAAGATCAAACAATGATTCCTGTTTATATTCGAAATGCGATAGTAATAATAAAACATATGTGCTCTTTTATGTTGATGATTTATTGTTTTTTAGCTCAAGTGAAGATGAGATATGTGACCTTAAGTCAGTTCTAAACAGTGAATTTAAAATGAAAGACTTAGGCCTTGTAAACAACTTTCTTGGCATTCATGTTAAGCAAGATTTAAATAACCGTGTAACTGAATTAAGTCAGAGAGCATACCTAGAAAGTGTATTAAAAAAATTTAAGATGGAAGACTGTAAACCAATGTCCACTCCAATGGACCTAAACCTAAACACCAAGATATTTGATAGTAAAAATGATTGTAAAGCGGACAAAAATATAGAAAATATTTGTAGGAAAATCATAGGGTGTTTAATGTACTCTGTGTTAGGTACAAGACCAGATTTATGTGTAGCCGTTTCCATATTGAGCCGATATCAAAATAATGCGAACTATGTGTTGTTAACTGCCCTTAAAAGAGTCCTGAGATATGTAAAACATACAATAGATTATAAATTAGTGTTTAAATGTAATGATGATTCATTGATTGGGTTTTGTGATGCTAATTGGGGAGGAGATCTTGAGGATAGAAAATCAACTACCGGTTATTGTTTCAAATTTGCAAACTCTTTGATATCATGGTGCTCCAAAAAGCAATGTTCAGTAAGCCTTTCGTCAACAGAATCAGAGTATATTGCACTCAGTATGGCAGCTAGCGAAGCATGTTGGCTTGCTAGTCTACTAAAAGATTTTAACATAGAAAATATATGTCCAACATTGTTTAGTGACAATCAGTCTGCCATAATGGTAGCAAATACCGATAGTGTAAAACGGTTGAAACATGTTGATATTAGGTATCACTTTGTAAAAGACTTAATTAAAAAGAGAAAATTACATTTAAAATATTTAAAAACTGAAGAGCAAACTGCTGACATGTTTACAAAGCCTTTAAATAAAGACTTGTTAAATAAATTTACTTTGAAGTGTGGCTTATGTTAGATAACTAAATAAAAAAATATAAAAAAAGGGTAAAATTTGTTGATGTAGGTTATTCATATTCACACCCAAGTAAGTGTTCATATTTTGTTTTTTTTTTGTACACATGCACAAAGTATTGATAGTAGATTAGTGAAAGTAACATATTACATTGAGGGGGGGTGTTAGAAATTGACAATATAATAGATACATATATCTGAGTCAGTCTGTAAGGCCAAGGGTTATAGTTAAGTAAAATAAAATAAAAAAAAAGGTCTACTCTGTAATTGTTAATCTAAGTTTTCTCTGCTCTGTGAAATGTGATGTGTGTAACTGTGTACTGGAGTTCAAGTAATAAAAAGACTTGTTTCGTTTCAAAGCGCTGTTTAACTCAATTTACCACAAGTAGGTTAGGTTAGAAATTTTGTTTGCTTAAATTTCTAAATAGAGGTGCAGTTAAAAATTTCCCTTTTTAAAATCAAGATTTTTTAAATTCAAATTAATGATATCCAGAAAAACTAAATCTATTTCCATAAACTATAGGAAGAATTATAAGGTACTAATTAACCTTAACCTATCTGTAATAGGCAAGTAAAACAATAACGAATCGGCTCTGGCAGGGGGTCGCAGTTCTAACCTAACCTACCCTACTGAGTCAAATAAAAAGATTATGAAAATCTGGCAATACTTTATAAGGAATATGATTGTATGGGAACCAAATAAAAATATTATGAAAATTTGGTAATAGTTTATTTGGAAAATGGTACGATGGGAAACAAAAAAAAGTATTCTGAGGATCTGGTAAAACAATATCTGGATAATGAGAATATGGAAAAAAAAAAAGGAAATTTAAAAACTTGTCATTCATTACATCTGTCTTTTAAAAGTTCTACCAAACGTTTTCGGGGTTTTAAGATTCGGGTAACAGAAATTCGAGATTTCAATAGGTTACCTGAAGGAATTAAGTTTGCTGTGATAACTGATCATGCTAGTTTAAAGTGGCTTTTGGTTTAAATAACCCTAGTGGACGTTAAGCACGTTGGGCCGCAAGAATTTCTCAATTTACTTTTGATATAGTTCATAAAAGAGGATCTTTACATTTAGTCCCGGATACTTTATCTCGTATTGAAGTTAACGCCATAGGTACCTCTCAAATTAATGTAGTATTACCTGATGATGATATTTATGATCCTTGGTATAAAAAACTAATTATTAAATGTCAGAAATCTCCTTGCAAATATAAAAACTTTAGAGTAGAAAATAAAACTTTATATAAATTTTGTAAAAGTAAGTTTGACCCTAATAGTCGTCTTAATTGGAAGTTAATTAAATTTAATAAAAAATATGCTCTTTAGGAATAATTAATAGTTATTCCTAAAGAGCATATTTTAGATACAATCCGTTATAATCATGATGATGTTAATTCTGGTCATCTTGGCATTCATAAAACTTTAAATAAATCAAAACAACATTATTTTTGGAAAGGAATGTTTAATGATGTTCAGCAATATATTCTAGCTTGTGATACTTGTAAAGCTTATAAACACACCACTCATCCTCCTTTTGGTATTATGGTTAACCCTAAAAAAGTTGATCGACCCATGCTAATGCTTTCAGTTGATATTATAGGTATATTCAGGTCATAAATATATTCTTTCAGTTGTTGATGTTTTCACTAAATACTGCTGGATTTTTCCCATGATAAATGCTACTACTAGAGTAATTAATAAACTTTTTGAAAAAGAAATATTTCTTAAATTTGGTTGTCCTAAGATAATTGCTTGTGATAATGGTACACAATTTACTTCAAAACATTTTGTAGAATTTCTGAAAAGTTCTATTATTACTAAAATATTATTTAATACTTTGTATTTTAGCGAGGGTCGAGGGTAGACTCGCTCGCTATTAATTTTTCGGGTTCCGTGATGTTCAGTGGGTGAGCAGAAGGAAACACAAAATTGTACTCACGATTAGTGTGTATTGTCCAATCACATTAGAAACACAGAACACAGATAGTCAGAAGGAAGATGAGCACAAGAGATAACAGTTACACAAAAGTCACAGAAGTTCACATAGATAGGCACGATAGGAGAAAATACAGTACAATAGTCCATAAAGCGTATACAGCAGTTTATATGCAATGCACGTACACAAATTAAGCGTATTAAACTATTAAGCACTTAAGGCGATAGCAGTAAGCGGTGCTAGCAGAAGCGAGTGTCATAGGCTACGCGTCGCGATAGCGAAATCTCGACCAATGTACTCTGTGATCTCGACTGAGGTCATTCGAAAGGCAATGACCGGGCGCTGCGCCGGCGGCTCCCACCACATAGTGAGTGAAGTGTGTAGTGGTCGAAGCTCCAATGCACCGCAGTGATGAGAAGCCGTATTGTAATTGTAATTAATTGATTTAATATTTGTATGTAGTGTAAATATATTAATGATGTCTAATATAATAATATGATGTAAATATTAATAATATTGTGTACTGTATATTTATGTAAATAATAATTTGTAATAATTATGTTTAGTGTAAATGTAGGATAGTTGTTAATAGGGTAAGATGTTATTGTTAGGGTAAGGTAGTATGTTAGGTGTTATTAGGATGGGAAATAAATTAAGTAGACAGGTGGCTACAGTATACTCCTCAGAATAATCCTGTTGAGAGATATAACAAAACTATTGAAACTTGCATAGCTTGTTATGTTAATGAAGATCATAGAACCTGGTCTAAATATTTACCTCATGTTCAATTAGCTTTAAATAATAGTGTTAATCTTGCTACAGATTTCACACCTAACTTTTTAATGTTTGGAAGGGAACTTATTTTTGATGCTTCTCTACATCGTTTGAGTAACTCTATTGATAATTTGAGTGAACTGGAGGTTTCCAATAGAACTCATTATGCTGATTCACTTAAGTCACTTAGTGATATTTTTGTTAAAGTTCAATCTCATTTGTTAAAAGTTTATTAGCGTAATGCTCGCTATTATAATAAAGGTCGGAGAGTCATTTCTTTTGATGTGGGTGATGAAGTGTGGAGAAGGAGTTTTGTTCAATCTCATGCACCTACATACTTATTTTTCGGCAAAATTTGCTCCTAAGTTTATTAAATGTAAAATGATTGAAAAGATTTCTGATAACGTTTATATTCTAAAAGATCTTAGTAAGGGTACTACTAGCCGTTATCGTGTTAAAGATATAATTAAATTCTAATTTTTGGTTCCAAGCGTTAGTCTTGATTTGATAATTTTGTTTGAGGAGTCCTTTATAATAGTGTGAAGTATGATAGGACGAATGATTGGTTTATAGGACTTTGAATGAGGAAGTATGATAGGTAAACTCATATGAATTTATTGAATTCATTTCTTACTTTTCTAAAATATAACTAAGGACAATTTAAGGCTATAACTTTCCTCACACTGTTATTAATATCAAAAGATCTTATATTTTATTTGTTTTTATACAATCTTGTATACAATTTTTATTCATGCTTGTATGCAAGATCTGTATACATATGTAAATCAAAATCAAAATCAAAATGTTTTTATTTCAAATAAACTTTTTCAAGTACTTTTAAAACGTTATGATTCTAGTTGCACGGTTCCAAGAAGTCGATCTTGTGGAGAAGAACCGGCAAGAAACTCCATAGACACTTTTTTTAAATAATGTGTGGCTTGGTTTCTGTTACTGTAAAACTGCTGTCAGTGTCTGCATCACGGTGATCATTGTCTGTGTTGAGAGTGTTCGCAGGTTTAAGGCGGTATATGGATACGGTGACGATTCTCCCAGGCATGCGTATCTTAAAAAACTTTTCGCTCCTATCCAAGACGACGTAAGGGCCTTCATATGGGCGTTGCAGTGGCTTGCGAACGGTGTCAACACGTAAAAACACAGAATCACATGCCTGCAAATTTTTGTGCACGAACATATTGCGCTTATTGCTATGTGGCATATATGTCGGCGTGAGCTGAGTGATGCTGTCATGTAATTGATCCACGTAGTCTTGGTTCAATCTTGAGTGTCTTGCTGAGGGTGTAATGAAATGGCCGGGGAGACGTAATAGTTGACCATATTATGTGAGTAGGGCTGGGCTTGTATTGGTGTCAACACGGGTGACAGTGCGGAGCCCCATGAGCACTGTAGGTAGTTCCATTAGCCACTTGTTGTTGTCAGCAAGCCTTGACATGAGTGCAGACTTCAATGAACGATGCCACCGTTCGACGACGCCGTTACTTTGCGGGTGGTAGTCAGTAGTACGTATTTTCTCGATACCCAGTAGTCGTGTGAGCTCGTGGAATAACTGGCTCTCGAACTGACGTCCTTGGTCGGTCGTAATACTAGTAGGGCAGCCGAAACAACATATCCATGCTTCGTAGATATTCTTCGCAACGGTTTCTGACGTCATTTCTGGCATGGGGATAGCTTCAGGCCAACGCGTTGCGCGGTCTATGATTGTAAGCAGGTAGCGATGTCCGTGTGCTGACGTAGGTTATAGTGGGCCTACGATATCCGTATGTATGTGTTGAAACCGGTCGCATGGTGGGAAGGTTGCAACTTCACTGCGCGTATGACGTTGTATTTTAGACTGTTGACACGCTGTACATGCCCTGGCCCAAATACTAACGTCTGCATTCATTGATGGCCAGAAGTATCGTTCTTGAACCATTTTCCGTGTTGTTCTCACACTGGGATGATTTGCGTTATGCACGGCGTTAAAAGCGGTGCGACGAAAGTCGTTTGGTAAATACGGGCGAACATTACTAGTTGACGTCTCGCAGTATATTTGCTTGAATGTTCCGGGTACCGTCATTTTCTTAAGTTGAATGTTCCCTTGTTTGATAAGATTTTGTATCGCCCCATCCTGCTCTTACGCTGCAGCTAGCTGTGAGTAATCAATTAATGTAGGTACATCTATAACTTCGACGCGCGATAGTGCATCGGCGACGACATTCGTTGCTCCGCTGACGTGCCGTAGATCTGTAGTAAATTCACTAATGCATAACAGCTGCACAAATGTTCGAGGCGTCGGTCATTAGTGCGATAGGTACATTATGAGCTGGATGAGCGAGCAAACTGGCGTTCTGTATGCTTGATTTGCACGCTTCAAATGCTTGTGATGCTTCCTCTGACCATTCAATCTTCGTTTTGTCTTTTTTCTTGGAATTATTTAAGTAGCTATTCAACGGAGCTTGCATTTCGGCAGCGTCGGCTATACTATCTCGGTAAAAATTGATCATACCGAGGATATTTAAGTATGGCTTCAATCTTCTCTTGCAGGGGTTTGATACCATCGCGCGTCACTGTATAGCCCAGAAAGTTGACCTCTTCTTTTCCTAGGGCGCACTTTGATGGGTTTATAGTAACACCGTAATCGTTGAGTTTTTGTAGCACCACTCGCAGGTCACGTAGGTGGAATTCTTCGTCAGTTGAAGCCGAAATTACGTCATCAATAAATGGAAAGACATTATCTAGGCCGGAGAACACTTGATGTATAAATCGTTGGAATGTCTGACCTGCGTTTTTCAGTCCTGGGCACATTTTAGGGAACTCAAATAACCCAAACGGCGTGATGATAGCGGTCTTCTCAATATGATCTTCAAAAACAGGTAATTAATAAAATGCAATCTACAGGTAATTAATAAAATATGATCTTCAAAAACAGGTATTTAATAAAATGCACGGTTCAAATCAAGAGTTGAAAATATTTTCATTACATGCAGACGATAAGTCTTTCAGCCTTGGAACTGGGTAACGGTCCGGCTTTTTGACTGCATTTAATCTTCTATAATCACCGCATACTCGAATGTCGCCATTTTTCTTTGAAACGACGTGGAGAGGGCTAGCCCATGGGCTTTTGCTTGGACGGCATAATCCCTGTTGCATCATTAGCTCGAATTCTCTGCTGACGGCTTGATAACGATGTGGTGGTATCGGGCGGGCTTTAGCGTATAATGGTGGGCCGGTTGTTTCTAAGTAATGCTTGACATTGTGTTTGCAAGCGCTCTGCAGTGCAAACTGATGCTTTAACCGACAGGTTGGTAAGCTTGTCGATTACACAGCGTTCGGCGATATCCACAAGCAGATAATGGTGGCGAAGAAAATCAGCTCCTATGATTGGCTTGCTGACTGCTGCTATAACGAACTTCCAGCGGTATGGTCTTCGTAAATTAAGGTCTATCTCCATCGTTTTTTCACTTTTTCACCGTATGTCGGTATAACTGTGTTGTTTGCGGCGTAAAGACAGAACTTGGTCGGTTGGGTCTTCATTCCCTTCCCTGTCGATGAGAAAGTTGAGTTTTGACTTTTTATCACTTATGAAGAGGCGGTGTGAGTTGTTCCAAGCGCCGGGTTCCACCGTTGCCGACGCTGAGCTTAGTTTTCCTGATGCTCTTGTTCATATTTGCAGGGTCTCGTGCATTCTGTGCTCGTTTGCCGAATCTCCTGTGATAGTAGCAGGTTTCTTGGTCTGGCTTATCACCATCTGCTGTCTCTCGACGTTGGCGAAAGTTATGTGGGCGGGAACGCGATCGCGAACGAGAGTAGTATCTTGCGCGTGACGGTGACGCTCAACCTGCATCCTTAGCTCGGCGACTTCACGCACCAACAAGTCTAATTTTTCCTCAGTAGACATAGCTTGCTGAGATGGTGGTAGCGCTTGTGCTACGCTGGATGAACGGCATTGATTGCCGCTTATCGCTGCGATTTCAGGCTGAGTCTGCTCCAGAATCTTATCGGCCATCATTGCAAGGTTGTTGATGTCAGTCTTCTTCGCAATATTTTCACTGACGGCGAGCACTGCACGAATAGATTGCGGTAAATGATTAGTCCACATTATCCGTAAGGTTGATTCTGCGATGTTGCTGCCTGCGAGATTTTGCATACGGCGAAGTAATTGAGAAGGCTTCATGTCACCTAACTCCAACTCCGACAGTAGTCGCTGGATCTGACGCTGCTCGGACTCTTCGTAAACCTGCAGTAGGCGCTCCTTCAGGGTTTCGTATTTGTTACAGTCGGGCGGCCGTAGAATTATGTCTGCAATCTCATCAATATCTTGCCGCTCCAATTGGCGGATGATGAGTTCGTACATGGCTTTGTCACTCTTTTTGTGCGGCGAAACGATGGCTTCGAATTGTGCAAACCATAATCGTAGTCAGTCGCGCCAGATCGGTGGGATACGTAAAGTAGTCGAGACACCGGAGAGTTCTTGATCTACAGGTTCTGCTTTTGATGTTGACATTATCACCTCGGGGTCACCACTGTTGAGGTAGGAGACTGTAGCAGGAATTTAAACACGATTTTATGCAGTGAGTGAAAAAACATACATATTTATTCGCAAAACCTCATCTACTATATTTACAAATAATATAGTTCAAATTGTGCTTGTTGTACCCACTTAACGTACTCGAATACAATTATAACGAGACACACCGTAATGAGACATTACACACGTCATCGCTGCGTGCGCAGGCCAGCCGATATAAAAACCCCGCGCGGCGTCGCACAGTCAGTGGAGCCCTAGCCGTGGACGCGCGCGGCGCATGTATGTATTGCAGATACAGGGTATTCTCAACCGAAAACACAGAAACCTTACAAAGCGCTTTTGTATACTCTCAATTCGATCTATATACTTATTGTAACACGGATTCCAGACTTGAGACGCATATTCCAGGTGGCTTCTTACGAATGAACAGTACAAATTTTTTAACGTCTTTGCTCGTTTAAAACAACCTGCGAGTCGCATTACAAATCCTAGTGATTTAGAGGCCTTAGTTACTATTTCATCAACATAGACATCGAACAGAAGCTTAGAATCGTGATAGACACCCAAGTCACGCACTCCATCATACCTTGGCAATTGATGCCCTTTCAGTTTGTACTCTGACAACAATGGAAGTCGATACCTACTAAAAGAGACTACTCAACACTTTTTTACCTAAACTTTTTTAGACCTTAACCCAAAAAACCTATATATATATATATATAGATGGTGATAAACTTATGATAATTAGTAGAACAAAAAAAAGTCTTAGATTAATTCCACTGAAAAGAATATTTTCACTTGATTGAGTTTGCTAGTAGTAGTGCACCAATAATTCATTCAAAATCGGCCGCAGTCGCCACCTCGCTACTTATCACAGACGCGCGGCGGCGCGGGCGGCGCGGTGGCGGGGCAATGACCCGAACGCCAGTCAGCTGGTACTAAACGGCTGTCCGAGCGAATAAGTACTAATAAGTACTTACGCGTTATTTAAAAGCTAGTAGGTCAGTACTTTATTGATCTCATTTTATTATTGAAATAAATTGTAGGTATTTAGCAATACGATGCAGATGGCGACGAAATTGATGGTAAGTAACTACTTACACCTATCCACGTAACTTGCCCATCTAGGTATAAATTGAAATATGACAAGTTTGGCGCTTAGCGAATCAGCTAATACGAGATACGAACGTAAAACCTACATTCCAATTCAATAAAAGGGATTAAAAATTAACTAGGTATTACAATAGCTTTAAAAAAACTTAATTTTTTTGATAAACTTTGCCTCAAGCAAAGAGTTAACACACACACACACAGAACAATTACCTGCAGATCATAAAAAAAATTTCCGAGCAAGGATCGAACTCGCGACGCTTTGCGCAGCAGTCGCTTGAACAGCCGCCAATCATTGCGGCAATATTTTCACGGAATAACGTAAATTGTACACCAAATTCTCCTTCATACATTCCACGGGCTAAGGACCGCCAGAAATACTTTACTTGAACATAACTTTTCAATGGTAACCTATTAAAATCTCCAATTTCTGTTACCCGAATCTTAAAACCCCGAAAACGTTTGGTAGAACTTTTAAAAGACAGATGTAATGAATGACAAGATTTTAAATTTCTTTTTTTAATTTCCCAGATCAATCAATTTCCAGGTGCACTAAAACCAAATTTCCAAAAAGTATTTTTTGTTTCCCATATTCTCATTATCCAGATATTGTTATACCAGATCCTCAGAATACTTTTTTTTGTTTCCCATCGTACCATTTTCCAAATAAACTATTACGAAATTTTCATAATATTTTTATTTGGTTCCCATACAATAATATTCCTGATAAAGTATTGCCAGATTTTCATAATCTTTTTATTTGACTCAGTAGGGTAGGTTAGGTTAGAACTGCGACCCCCTGCCAGAGCTGACTCGTTATTGTTTTACTTGCCTATTACAGATAGGTTCAGGTTAATTAGTACCTTATAATTCTTCCTATAGTTTATGGAAATAGATTTAGTTTTTCTGGATATCATTAATTTGAATTTAAAAAATCTTGATTTTAAAAAGGGAAATTTTTAACTGCACCTCTATTTAGAAATTTAAGCAAACAAAATTTCTAACCTAACCTAACCTACTGCATATCAAATAAATGACTATACTACGTATTTAATATTTAAAACTGTAAATCCCCTTTTTTCAATCACAATATTCGAAATTACAACCAAAAATACTGAATTGCACACTAAATTTGAACCGAATCGGTCCTATTCATAATTATTGGTATAGGTTAGGTTAGAACTGTGACCACAACGCACGAGCCGAGCGAGCGAAGCGAGCGTGCCGCGACAGCGGCCGGCGAAGTGCCAGAACCGAATCAGTCCTATTCATAATTATTGGTTTAGATTAGAACTGTGACCACAACGCCAGAACCGAATCGGTCCTATTAAGCTTTAAAGATCTAACAGTATAGTATAATTGATTTATTTGATGAGCAAATTTAGTGTGCAATTCAGTATTTTTATTTTATTTTTATTTATTTATTTATTTATACACAAAAAATAAATTGTACAAAGGCGGACTTAAAGCCATAGGCATTTTCTACCAGTCTGTCTTAGGATGATGCAGAGATATAACATGGTAGGTGCACCCTGATTGTAAAAAGTAATAAATCATACCTATACTTACTAACAAAGATAATAAGCATACAAACATAAATACATACATACGTAATATAACGAATACATGCATGACAAACTGACAGTAGCTATGTCAACGAGTTACGGAGGTGTTCGCGTACTTTTAATTTGAATGACACCCGATTGGTAGCCATCCTGATATCCTGAGGGAGCGCATTCCAAAGGAGGATCGATTGGACAAAAAAAGAAGAGTGTAGGAAATCAGAGCGATGCGAGATTTTTGTTGTGGTTGTCGGACAAGTATTGGAAGTGAGAAGATAAATAAGAGGGGGTAGTGGGAGAATCGAGAACAGAAAATAAGGTAGTCAATGCCTTCTGCATTCGCCGTTGTCGAATCGGCAACCACTTAAGGCGCGTTCGATACTCAGTGACATGATCATACTTACGGAGATTGAAAACGAATCGAATGCAGTTATTTAGAAGTCGGTCAAGTTTATTGAAGAGATCTGCATTCAGGCCATAGTAACATACATCACCATAGTCAATAATAGGAAAAATTAAAGTCTGTACAAGCATAGACTTAGTGTTAGGCGGTAGGAGATTTTTCATACGGTACAGAGATCGCAACGTTCCGGTAACCTTCCGACAGACACTAGTGATCTGTTTTCGCCAATCAAGGGTGGAATCATCGTACAAGCCGAGGTCCTAGACGTCGGAGCTAAACGGGATAACTACATCATTAAATAACACAGGTGGTAATGTTAAGCTGTCTAGTTTCTTGATATTTTGGGGGCTTCCTAAGATGATAGCTTGATATTTTGGGGGCTTCCTAAGATTATAGCTTGTAACTTTGTAGGGTTAACTGTCACTCCAAACCTATCTGACCAGCCTTTTATGCTTCTTAAATCCTTGACTGACTATACAACTGCAAGTCATCAGCGTAAAGATGATACGCACACTGAAGCTCAGTAGTTATGAGATTAATGAAAATAGAAAACAGAAGTGGAGATAAAATGCCGCCTTGCGGGACGCCAGCTTGCAGGTCACAAACTCGTTGAAGAGTTTTCAACCTGCACAGACTGCCGACGCCCTTGAAGATAGGATGAAAACCATTCCAGCGCCTCAGGAGAGATCATAAGCTGAGACAGGATAGATAGCAGGATATCATGACTGAAGGTGTTAAAGGCATTAGAGAAATCAATCAATACCAAGACTGAAACTTTGGTATTTTCCGTACCTGCCCTAACATCACCAGACACTTTAAGAAGAGCGGAAACGGTGTTATGCCCTGGCCTGAACCCAGATTGTAAAGGACTGATGAGGGAGTTTTGAAGGATGAAGTGAGAAAACTGTTTGTGAGCACAGACTTCAAGCACTTTGGACAAGAAAGGGAGAATGGATATCGGGCGAAAGTGGCTAGCTAGCGAAGGATTAGTAATTTTCGGTAAAGGAACTGCAAGAGCATTTCGCCACAGGGAAGGGAAGACACCAGAACTAAGGGAAAAATTTACAATGTGGGAAATAGCAGGAATGAGGTGGTCCAGAGCCATCACAATCATACGTCGGCTTATATTATCACAGCCCACGGCTTGCGATTTAATAGACATAATGATCTTTTTAATCTCTCCTGGGTCGACTGGGGTGAAGCGGAAAGGAATTATTTTGGGACGCGTTAGACTAGCAATAAAATCAAGGGTTTGAATTTTAGTTAGAGGATCTAAAGTGGGGACAGTGGAAAAATGGCGATTCAGATCCTCTAAACTAACTGTATTAGGAAGGTCTAAATGCCGCGTTTTGCCAATACCTAGGGTTTCGAGAAATTTCCAGATATCGGCAGAAGAAGAAGAAGTATTATTGTCTAGAATGTGGCGGCGTTTAGCGTTGCGTATCATCTGATTACAGCGATTTCTTGCAGCCTTGTAGAGATTCCAGTTGTCTTCAGAGCGCTCTTTCTTATGTTTCCGAAAGGCGCGATTTCGTTGCCGCATTGCCATTAGAATGCCCTTTGTCATCCATGGGGCAGGTTGACGCTTGAGCTTAATTTTTCTAACAGGAGCATGATTGTCGAAAAGTTTAACAATTGCATGGTTAAAGTATAACATTTTATCCTGTATTGTGTTAGCTCCCGCTAGGGGCATCTAATCAATTTCGGAAGCATCTTTTAAAAGTTTATCAGCGTCGATACGTCCAAAGGCCCACCGGTACAGAACTTTAGGCTTAGATTTAAATGGTTTAAGGATAAAGGAAAGAAAAATAAGGTCGTGGTGGGAAAAACCAGGAGCAGCGTACTGACCATGGGACGAAACAAGGGAAGGATTTGAGGTGAGGATTAAGTCGAGCCAAGTATCATCTCCAACAGCATTATAGTGCGTAGGTTGAAGAGGCAACACATGCAAGCTGGCTGACTCAATTAGGTATAAGAGTTTACGGGAGCGAGGGGAGTTGAGTGCAAGGTTTGTGTTAAAATCGCCCATGATGATATGATGTGTAAGTCCCAGATATTCACTGAGGGAGAAATTTAAAGAAATTGATATTATGACTGTTCCATCACAGTATATTTACGAAAATCTTTTATATGCTTACAAGAATATCAATCTCTTTGAAAAGCATTGTGATATCCATAATATTAATACTAGGAATAAGAATAAATTTGTTGTTCCTGCAACTAGGCTCCAGAAAATCAGTAAATCCTTTAGATGTCAATGCATACGCTTTTATAACAAAATTCCAACCCATGTACAGACATTAAGTCTCAGCAGATTTAAATCCTTTATCAAACAGAAACTTTATACTTTATACGTTAAAAGATTAAATGGATGATAAAACTGCTTGGGATTGAATAGTTCTAATGAACCGGGCTATCGAACGTCTTTTACTGTAATTTATTATGATTTGGACATTATTTTTTCATGACATTGATGTTAATTATTATTTATTTATTTTTTGTTGACATTAATTTATATCTTGACATGAATTGTATAGGTATACCTATAGATTTTTAATTATTATTATTATTTGATTTTATTTATTTTATATTTTTGACATTATGTTAATGTTATGTTTTGACATAATTATTTTTTTTCATAATTATTATGTTGATTTTTATGCAATGGGATTATTTATAATATACATATCTATGTGAATGTGAGCACTTTGTAGGTAGATAAACATACGCTTACAAACTAATGTCTGGCGGCTTTGGGTTTTTGAAATGGCCTACGCAAATGTCCCGCTGATCTTGCATAGGCGTGCGTCGGGTCGTTAAGCTCCCACAATAATGGTTTGAGCTAAACGATGGCGGACGTATGCGTGCTGTCAGTATGGATAGGTCAACTCAAAGCTGCACTGGTGCTTTCTTCAAAAGGCCATCTCAGACATTAACCTACATAGTCAGGCTCACATATTGTAACCAAAATGTTTGGACTTTAAAAGAGACCATGATTCTCTGAGTTTGTTTCGGCATTTCTTCTCAGAGGTCGTCAGTTAGGAAATGCCGATGTCAACTAGATACTAAAAAAAAATGTACATGACTTGTAAAAGTGTCTTTAAAAAGATCTATTTACAGAAATAAACAATCATTCAATCATTCAATCAATCAATCATTCAATCATTCAATCATTCAATCATTCAATCATTCAATCATTCAATCATTCAATCATTCAATCATTCAATCATTCAATCATTCAATCATTCAATCATTCAATCATTCAATCATTCAATCATTCAATCATTCAATCATTCAATCATTCAATCATTCAATCATTCATTCAATACATTCCCTAGGGAACGACGGGGGCGCCTGTGACGTACTTCCACCCAGCCATCCTTAGCTGGTCCATCTCTGGCCGTATCACCAGCCAGGAGATCCGTAACAGGCACCGGAAGCGGCACTGAGACACGATGTTTGCACGATTTCTTGCAGCCTTGTAGAGATTCCAGTTGTCTTCAGAGCGCTCTTTCTTATGTTTCCGAAAGGCGCGATTTCGTTGCCGCATTGCCATTAGAATGCCCTTTGTCATCCATGGGGCAGGTTGACGCTTGAGCTTAATTTTTCTAACAGGAGCATGATTGTCGAAAAGTTTAACAATTGCATGGTTAAAGTATAACATTTTATCCTGTATTGTGTTAGCTCCCGCTAGGGGCATCTAATCAATTTCGGAAGCATCCTTTAAAAGTTTATCAGCGTCGATACGTCCAAAGGCCCACCGGTACAGAACTTTAGGCTTAGATTTAAATGGTTTAAGGATAAAGGAAAGAAAAATAAGGTCGTGGTGGGAAAAACCAGGAGCAGCGTACTGACCATGGGACGAAACAAGGGAAGGATTTGAGGTGAGGATTAAGTCGAGCCAAG
Source organism: Craniophora ligustri (assembly GCA_905163465.1). Lineage (NCBI taxonomy): Eukaryota > Metazoa > Arthropoda > Insecta > Lepidoptera > Noctuidae > Craniophora > Craniophora ligustri. The sequence goes on from LR990976.1 coordinate 10,617,591, forward strand.
TATCATCTCCAACAGCATTATAGTGCGTAGGTTGAAGAGGCAACACATGCAAGCTGGCTGACTCAATTAGGTATAAGAGTTTACGGGAGCGAGGGGAGTTGAGTGCAAGGTTTGTGTTAAAATCGCCCATGATGATATGATGTACATACTGTGAACCCAACGATTCCAATACCGATTCGAATTCAGTGAAATAATCAACGGTAGGCGGGCAGTAAATGACTCCGAGAACTGTTTTAGCTCCCCTGACACAAACCTCGATAAAGGGAGTTCGGAATGCGCTGCGAACGCGTTAGTTGTAAAAATTTTGCTCTTGTTGTTTAATGAATTATCTAACTACTATGTATAATAGTCTTGCATGAGAAAGTCAAGTGCCTTTAATCTAAACTAACGCAGAGCTATCATAACAACATAACGTTTAGACTCCCCAAGGTGAAAATAAAAGCAAGTAAAGTGAACAAAACGAACGGTGTAAAAGTGCCTATCATTGTGACTCAAACGCGTGTGCAACGGACACTCACGGTTAAGTGCGCTGCCTTAGAGCGATAACGGCGTGTGTGAGATGCGCTAAGTGCCCACGGTACTGTCAGCAGTGCTACCAACAGTCCGCGGAGAATTACGTTCCAGGTACCGAAACTATAATAACAAGTTTCTGAACATTATCATCATTTTGTATACAAAGTACCTCTGGGGATATTTTAGTCAACATAAGCGTCTAAAATGCAACGTACACCACCTAAATCCCCGAAGACGCCTAGACCGGGTCAATTTCAATCTGTTCCTGATATCGCTTCAGCTCTCAGTAAGGATAACTCCAATGCAAATATCACCATTAGGGGCAAGCGGCAACGTATTGAGGACTCACCCAACAACTCGGTCTTGTGTTGTCCTTGTACTTGTACCTGCAGCGAGTTGAAAAATGAACTCAGGGAACTCAAGGAACTGATGACTGTGTGGAAGAGCGAGTATGACCTTAGTCAGTCAGCATAGAAGGCCGAGCATGACGCAGTACTGTCCGCCCTGGTTCACGATGTAGCCGAAATAAAAAACTAGTGTGCAGTCTTTCTCAAAACGACTTATAAACCTGAAGTCAGCGTACCCTACGCTAACTGGGACCATCTCAGAACAAAGGTAACGGGTCCAGAGAAACGACTTACGAATGTTCAAGACCCGCAACTCCAGTCTCATCCGGTAACCGGTCAGCTATCTATCGTTTCACCGAATTGTAGCGGGACAATAATCGCTCACACTGAGGTAATGCCGGAGGGTAAAAACATGGATGATCTGAGTACCCGCGATATGGACGTGTCTGATATACACTCCTCAAGCAAACAATCACGTTGCCGAGCTCCCAAACATCGTGTCTCAGTGCCGCTTCCGGTGCCTGTTACGGATCTCCTGGCTGGTGATACGGCCAGAGATGGACCAGCTAAGGATGGCTGGGTGGAAGTACGTCACAGGCGCCCCCGTCGTTCCCTAGGGAATGTATTGAATGAATGATTGAATGATTGAATGATTGAATGATTGAATGATTGAATGATTGAATGATTGAATGATTGAATGATTGAATGATTGAATGATTGAATGATTGAATGATTGATTGATTGAATGATTGAATGATTGTTTATTTCTGTAAATAGATCTTTTTAAAGACACTTTTACAAGTCATGTACATTTTTTTTTAGTATCTAGTTGACATCGGCATTTCCTAACTGACGACCTCTGAGAAGAAATGCCGAAACAAACTCAGAGAATCATGGTCTCTTTTAAAGTCCAAACATTTTGGTTACAATATGTGAGCCTGACTATGTAGGTTAAAGTCTGAGATGGCCTTTTGAAGAAAGCACCAGTGCAGCTTTGAGTTGACCTATCCATACTGACAGCACGCATACGTCAGCCATCGTTTAGCTCAAACCATTATTGTGGGAGCTTAACGACCCGACGCACGCCTATGCAAGATCAGCGGGACATTTGCGTAGGCCATTTCAAAAACCCAAAGCCGCCAGACATTAGTTTGTAAGCGTATGTTTATCTACCTACAAAGTGCTCACATTCACATAGATATGTATATTATAAATAATCCCATTGCATAAAAATCAACATAATAATTATGAAAAAAAATAATTATGTCAAAACATAACATTAACATAATGTCAAAAATATAAAATAAATAAAATCAAATAATAATAATAATTAAAAATCTATAGGTATACCTATACAATTCATGTCAAGATATAAATTAATGTCAACAAAAAATAAATAAATAATAATTAACATCAATGTCATGAAAAAATAATGTCCAAATCATAATAAATTACAGTAAAAGACGTTCGATAGCCCGGTTCATTAGAACTATTCAATCCCAAGCAGTTTTATCATCCATTTAATCTTTTAACGTATAAAGTATAAAGTTTCTGTTTGATAAAGGATTTAAATCTGCTGAGACTTAATGTCTGTACATGGGTTGGAATTTTGTTATAAAAGCGTATGCATTGACATCTAAAGGATTTACTGATTTTCTGGAGCCTAGTTGCAGGAACAACAAATTTATTCTTATTCCTAGTATTAATATTATGGATATCACAATGCTTTTCAAAGAGATTGATATTCTTGTAAGCATATAAAAGATTTTCGTAAATATACTGTGATGGAACAGTCATAATATCAATTTCTTTAAATTTCTCCCTCAGTGAATATCTGGGACTTAAGTTATAAATTGATCGAATAGCCCTTTTCTGCAACACAAAAATAGTTTGGATGTCAGCAGCATTCCCCCACAGTAGAATGCCGTATGACATCACGCTATGGAAATAACTAAAATAAACTTACCGAGCTGTATCTATATTCGTTAAATTACGAATTTTTTTAACGGCATAAGTTGCAGAACTAAGCTTCTTCGACAATTTCTCTATATGTGGGCCCCACTGAAGCTTAGCATCTAAGGTAATGCCTAGAAATACAGTGGTATCTACAAGATCCAACTCTCCACCGTTAATTAGTACACTGGTTTTAACTTGTCTAACGTTAGGCGTTGTAAACTTAATACATTTAGTTTTGTTTTCATTCAAAAGTAAATTATTTGCATTGAACCAATGTACCACTTTCGAGATAGCAGTGTCCACATCATATGTAGTCCTTTGCTGACGCTTTAGTTTAAATAAAAGCGAGGTATCGTCTGCAAACAACACTATCTCTTGATTATCTCCCATCAGATAGGGTAAATCATTAATATAAATTAGAAATAAAAAAGGGCCAAGAATTGAACCTTGCGGAACTCCCATAGTAACAACCGACCCCGGAGATTTCTTTCCATTGACGTCCACCTTCTGAATCCTCTTACCCAGGTACGAAATAAGAAGATTCAGAGAAGTGTTTCTCACGCCATAGTGTCACGTTTCTTTTTTATCCTTTAAGGGAATATAAATTAAACGATCGCATATAAGAAAATCAAGGAGCTATATTGTAATAAACAAAACCCGTTAGGAATTTGAGGTATATAATAGTGCGGTTTTATTTTATTAAACGAGAGGGTAAGTAGGGCCGGTACAAAGGTCGGACCACGTAGGAGGCCGTCAATACCGCACTCTCCTGCTTGGCGGTGATCGGTGACGTCAGCGGTCGCTTCAGTGTCGGTGAACCAGCAGGGCCGTACAGTCAGCCAGTTGCGCAGGGCTTCAGCCGGGTAGAAACACCTGGAACCGCCGTTCCAAAACATCGTTAGCATTTGCAACCACACAAAACCACAAGTGCTAGCCTTCACCTTACAGAAAGAGGTTGGCATTTACTAAAAGGCTAGTCTAGGTTTAGTAGGTAATAAGGCAGAAATACTATCCAAGCGTCTATCTACTAATAATAGTAGGCAATGATCAATGAAAGTAAAATGAGAGTAATGATTATTAATGTTTTAAATGAATGATTGGTGTTTGCGAAGGTTTACATCACCAGTTATTATTTTTACAGCGATAAGTGGGTATCATGGTGACACCATTTGAAACTGTAACCGTATATAAACGGTTTACAAAAAGCAAGCGTACAAGAGAGTGATAATAACAAATGGTCTCAACAAGTAATTCTTTCTAAGCTACCAAAAGCAGTGGCGGCTACGCATAATTATGTACATTAAAAAAATAATATCAGTTCAATTGCACAACTTACCCAGTACGGGATAATCACTAGGCACACTTGATTAACCGAGTAGTAAACGTTTATACTTTAGGTATAAGATAAGGTTACCAGTTAGGAACAGTTATATATAATATTAAATTCGAGGGTGAACGCTGCTGAGGCACGGTACAGAGTGTAAGATACGTGTAGTTCGTCGTTGGCCGGTCGCGCGTCACTGAGGCTGGCCTGGCGGAATGAATCGCTCGCGCTCCAGCGATATGTAGGGAAGGGATTATGGAATGTATATAAAACAGCGCGCGGTGAGAAATTGTTATGTCTGTTTGTTAGCTTATTTTAATTTAAATTTTAGTTTTATTTTTTATTGTATGTATTATTTTAAAGTTTTAACAATGAGTTTGGTATAATAGTAAATAAATCGTGACAGTACCCCCCTTCCGACATAAGGATTTTACCTCAATAAAATCCTAAACTTAGTAAATAATTACGATTTCAAATCTTTGATATGCCATGCTCCTAAGTCGCGATTAGACATATCCTCTAATACATATACCAAAGGCGAGCGCTTATCCTTTATTCGGCATTTTTGGAATTTTGGAGCGAGCTTTTTACTGAAATGCGCGTCTTTGTCACTTTGAAAGTAGCATCTTTTCCAGACTATATCTCCTATTTGAAATTCAGCATCTTTACGTCGCAAATTATAACGCTGCGTATTTTTTAAATGACTTCGCCATAAAGCAGTTTGCACATCATCAAAGACTTTACGGAGGTGACCTAAGTTAGCAGCATACTTATCACGGGGAGAAAAAATTAAATCTTTAGGAGCAGTATTTTCCAAATAGTGTGACCCACAAGGTACGAGTTCCCTGCCATGAACTAAAAATGCGGGCGTAAAACCGGTAGTTTCGTTAACCGAGTTATTCATTGCGAATTGGATTTTTGACAAATTGAGGTCCCATGTTCTGTGATCTTCTTCAACAAAGGCAGAGATTGCCGTAACCACAGTCTTATTGTACCTCTCCACAGTGTTAATTTGTGGAGTGTACTTTGGTGTGAAATGTATACAAGGGACTTTATATTTTGTAAAAAGTCGATCCAATTCGCGACTTATGAACTGGCATCCATTGTCAAGTATGACCGTTTGTGGAATACCATGTACTAAGAAAACGTTGTCTTCTAAAGTTTTTGTTACCAAGTCCGCAGTAGCCCTGCGAAGAGGAAACAAAAGGCAATATTTGGAGAAGCAACATGTTACAACGAATATATAAGAGTGTTGTTTCCTACTGTTGGGCAAAGGACCCACTAAATCTATGGACAGCACTTGAAATGGTCTAGAACAGTCTTTGGGTCTGCCCATTTTTCCAAAGGTACCATGTGTAGGGTGTTTATATGCTAAACAGGTTTCGCAGTTGGCGATGAAGTTAATAACATCTTGACGCATACCTGGCCAGTAATATCGAAGTGCAAGTCTCTTATACGTCTTGAACACACCGAAATGACCACATATAGGCTCATTATGGTTATTAGATATTACTTCATTACGCGCCTCACATGGAACTACGGTTTTCCAATTAAATTCAGATGAAAGTGCGTTCCCTTTCATATATCTATATATTGCATTGTCTTCTACACGTTAATTTGGAAAACTAATTGGGCTTTCAAGGCAACCCTTGTAAATTTTAAGATACCATTCATCTGTTGTATTAGACGCGAGAGTTGAGGCTGATGTAATTTGTGCCAATGGTATTGCTCTAGATAGCATATCAGGTATTATGTTATCTTTTCCACGTCTATGCTTAATAATAAAGTTGAATGAAGAAAGTCTTACGCCCCATCTAGCGAGCCGACCTGTTGGATTTGAAAGAGATAGGAACCATTTTAGTGCAGCATGGTCTGTGTAAACAGTAATAGTTTGACCATTCTCCACGTAGCAACGCCAGTGTTCAAGAGCCGAGAGTACTGCTAATGCCTCCCTTTCGGTAACACTATAATTTCTTTCAGGACCAGTGAGTGACCTGCTCATATATGCAACAGGGTGCTCTACATCATTTATCTGTTGAGCTAGCATAGCACCAATACCATAGTTACTAGCGTCAGTATGGACCTCAAAAGGCATACTGAAGTTAGGACAAGCCAAGACAGGTGGGTTAACAAGACAACTTTTCAATTGCTGGAAGGCTGCATCAGCTTCCGGAGACCAAAGAAAAGGTGGTGAGTTTCCTTTTGTAGTTGTTAGTTTGTTTAGGGGTCCGGCTATAGTGCTAAAATTTTTAATAAATCTCCTATACCAAGAAGCTGTTCCAAGAAATCTTTTGACTTCTTTCCTAGTGGTAGGTGTAGGATAGTTTAATATTGACTCAGTCTTTGCTGGGTCTGTACGGAGGCCACGCGCATCCACAACATAACCGAGATAACAAAGTTCATGTCTAAAAAATTTACTTTTTTCCAGGTTTATAGTTAGGTTGGCATGTTTTAATTTTTCTAGAACTCTAGTTAGAAGTGCAACGTGCTCCGAGAAGGAGTTGCTAATGATAATAATATCGTCAAGATACGCGAAGACCTTCAGTTCAAACTCTGGACCAAATAATGCATCAACTAGGCGCTGTTGGGTTGCAGGTGCATTAGTCAATCCAAATGCAGTGACCTTGAACCTGAATGTACCTCGACCAGAAACGTAAGAGGCAGTCTTATCCCTGTCCTGATTAATTATAGGTATCTGCCAAAATGCTTTAGAGAGGTCTATACTAGACAGAAACTTAGCATCTCTAAGGTTGTCTAAGATTTCTGAGACATATGGTAGACTGTAAGCATCCTTTCGCGTAACGGAGTTAAGCTTTCGGCTATCAAGACAAAACCGAGCTTTGCCGTCTTTTATGCCCACCACTAGTACTTGGGAAGACCAAGGACTCTCGCAAGGTTCTACTACATCAAGCGATAACATTTCATCTAACTGCTCAGCGATGATGCTTTGCTTTTCTGGTGATAGTCGGTAACAACGCTGTTTAATAGGATCAGCAACACCAGTATCGATCCTGTGCTCAATAAGGGAAGTTCTGCCTAGTCCTTTATGTTCAAAGGAAATGCTTTTGAACTGATTGACTATATCATCAGCTATAATTCTCTGGTGTTCTGACAGTGAGTTGTATGAGTTTAGAAATTCATTAGTAAGTGATGAGGAACCTAATAATGATGAGCTATCGTTTGAAAACATTAACACGCTTGTCAAATGTTTTGCACAAATTTTAAACTGTCTCCAAAAATCTATTCCCTATATGTTATTCCAGAAATAGATACTGCCTATTGTATTAAGGCAGTATCTATTTCTGGAATAACATGGACTGTAATTGAACCTTGCACATTTTCAAAAACGATAGGAAGCTGTATATTCCCAATAGAAGTAAACTTTTGGCCACCCGCAGCTGTAACAGTAATAAGATTATCGGTATTGAGAACAAATCCGGATTCCATTATAGTTAAATGAGAATTATTACCAAGGATACTTACAACTGAACCGGAATCTAGCAAACCATAAATATATTTATTATTTTTTGTATTTATATTAATTTTAACATAGGGACGTGGATCATTACTCGGTTTAGTATTAAAAATCGAAGCAACTTTGTAGGAGTTGAAAAAATTCTTTACTGTCAATAGCCACTCATTCCAATCCGAGTTATCGAAACGTTTGACTATTTGGTTACCGCGATTTTTATTATCTCGTTTTTTGCCTTTTCTGATTGTTTCGGATTACATTTCGGACACTCAGGTATACGGACGTCCTTCATACCGCACTTAAAACAAAATATAGTACGGTCCGCGGTACAGTCTTTCATGGAATGAGTATCTACACGACAGCGAAAGCAAATTTTTTTATTTTGAGGGCCTATAGCATAAGTTTTGTTAGTGATTTCATCAGTTTTGGTACTAGGGTAATAAGAATGTCTAGCGCTGCTCTTTACATCCTTAGAATTATGATAAGCAAATTCTGGGGCCAACGAACTATAATTAGCGTTTGGTGGCTCCTTAAAATTATCACATCGAACTTTAACGCGTTCAAAGTTTCGACAAAGTGTGCGTAATTTATTTACTGAAGCAATGTCAGGGCAAGTAGCTAATATGTTAGCGTAACACGGTCTTATGTTGTGCAAGATTATGTCAAGTTTGTCGACTTCACTCATAGGTGTGCTAAGACGCGAGAACATGCCCTCCATAATTGCTAAATATATAGTTATATTTTCAGAATTGCCTTGCGACCGATTCCGAATTTCCGACAGCATACGGTAATCGTAATCTACAACATCGAAATCATCCTTGAGTAAAACTAGTAATTCATCCCATGAGTTAACATGTGACCTGACACTACGAAACCAATGCAGCGCATCCCCAGTAAAAATATCTGTTGCCGCATTCATGATTTTTGTATCAGTGACATCCTTAGCAGTTCGGAATTCATTCAAACGCTGAATAAAGGCGCGTACGCACGTTTTACCGTCATATTTTAATTTAGAAATATCAGAGGATAGGCCACGGTCACAGGTGACGGAGATTCTTGTTAACCCTTCCGCCAAACTATCAACTTTAGCAGCAGCAGCGCTTTCGCAAGCAGTTGCTGTTGACAAATCAGCAAATTGAGATGATAAACCATTATACATAGTTTTCAAGTAATTTAATAGCTTGTTTTGATCAGGGGTTAAAGGAGGAACAATACGCTGTAATCTAAAATGTAAATGGTTTAATAAATTTTGTGTTCGATCTAACAATGATTTTTGTGGGTCTGACTTAAGTGACGTAATATTATTTTTAATTTTTTCTAATGATTCGGAAAATCCATTGCAGTCTTCAACAAACTCTAAACAGGATTCATAAATATCTTCCGATGGGTATTTTTGTGTTAATCTAGTGATTTGACGTCGTAATTCAGTAACATTATCCAACGGTACCTCACCTCGAATCGTAACCTCATACAGGAGTTCAGATTTTTGTAATAATAAAAATTTTATCGGAAAAGCCATTATTTTCTAAATAGCAAAAAAAAACGCTGGGTATGTTGTACAACACATTATTAACAATCACAACCTTTGTCTACCAGGGGTAGCAACAATACACACAAAATCAGCTTAATTATAGATAGGTAACCTTTTACTTGAATACAATTATAATGATATGTAGGTAGGTAGGTACTAAACAAGGTATAAAAGCGCAGGAATATTGCAATAATATTAGCATAAATAACACAATTGTATATACATATAAGGACAATCACGAACACCAACAACCACCACACCAAATAATGCCTAATAGCTACAACCAAATACGTTAGACCGACCTTTGACCTTCTATAAAAACCACGTCTTGGGCGCCATTGTCACGTTTCTTTTTTATCCTTTAAGGGAATATAAATTAAACGATCGCATATAAGAAAATCAAGGAGCTATATTGTAATAAACAAAACCCGTTAGGAATTTGAGGTATATAATAGTGCGGTTTTATTTTATTAAACGAGAGGGTAAGTAGGGCCGGTACAAAGGTCGGACCACGTAGGAGGCCGTCAATACCGCACTCTCCTGCTTGGCGGTGATCGGTGACGTCAGCGGTCGCTTCAGTGTCGGTGAACCAGCAGGGCCGTACAGTCAGCCAGTTGCGCAGGGCTTCAGCCGGGTAGAAACACCTGGAACCGCCGTTCCAAAACATCGTTAGCATTTGCAACCACACAAAACCACAAGTGCTAGCCTTCACCTTACAGAAAGAGGTTGGCATTTACTAAAAGGCTAGTCTAGGTTTAGTAGGTAAGGGGTGCGTGTCAGCTACCTCCGCGAGTGCTCCCCGGCTGCTGGTCCTTTCGGGATACTTGTATCCTGGGGGAACAGCAGCTGATGGGGCCGGTGCACCCTGGGCACGGGCAATAACTCTTCCTGGTTTTGGGGAGTCTTGTTGCTCGTGGCAAAAGTCTGACGAGTCGGGACTCCGCGATGCCGCGAGGCTGAAGCGGAGTCGGCCCTTTTCAGGGCCACTGGGAGGGAACAGCCCTTTTCAGGGCTACGGGGAATTCCCCGAGAGAAGGGGACCCTGCTCCGCGTGCTCCTCTGAATTTAGCAGAGGACACAGTGGAGTTAGCAAGGGTAGGCTCGAGGTCCCTCTACAACCTCTGAGCAGGCAGCGGGAATTCTTCTGCTGCCACTACCAAAGGGGAAAAAAAAAAAAAAAAAAAAGACGTGTTGGGAGATAGGGACCTCACCCTTCAAAGGAACAAAAATGATGGCAGATCTTCAACAGATATTAACCCAGGGCGGTACCGGCTGCTCCGCAGTCGGAGAATCCGCCACGGAACCCTCGGGTTCCGTCTGCCCCTCGTATTCTGGGGGGGGCAAAGACTGTCTTCCGCCTGCTGGCGACAGCAGCAAGAGCCGAGGAGGCTCACGTCCCTCCGGGGACCAAAACCCGTCCGACCACGAGTCGAGCGAGCGCTCTCCATTCTGGAGGAAGCGCACGCACGACGATATGGAGGACGATATGTCGGACATGGAAGCGGTAGGTCTCTCCTCTAGCCAGGAGAACCTACCAGCCGCCAAAGTGCCCACGGCACGAAGGGGGCGTTTGGCGGGGCCGTCGCGCGACATTCGGGGTCGCTTCTTGAAGCGGCCCCCCCCACCAACGTCTGCGCATGCCAGCGGCGACAACGACGCTGGCGCTGCGATGGAGGAGGAGGCAACGTCGGAGCTGCTGCCTGCCACCAAGGCAGAGCAGAAGGCCGCGAGGCGCGAGGAGCGCCAGGCGGCAGCTTCCGACGAGGTATCCGAACTGGCTCGTCAGGCCCGAGAGAGGCGGTCTGCTCTCGCTGCCACCGCAGGGGGCCTTCATACGGAGGACTTAAGCCGCCAGGTGACGGATGGCGTGGACGTCATCCTGAAGGTTGCCACGAAATCTGGCCACCTGAAGGGGACGTTCACGCGTGCCCTAAAAGAGGCGGCCGACGGCATCAAGGAGGCGGTAGAGGTCCTCCTCAACCACACCGCGTCCGAGGAGGTACTCAGGATGCGGGAGGAGAACGGCCGCCTCATGGCCAGGCTCGAGGCTCTCGAGGGGGAGCTAGCCGCGGTCAGGGCCAGCCTGTGTCAGCAACAGGCTCAGCCCACCTCTGCGACCGCGGGTCCACCGTCGACGTCGACGCCCGGGTCCCTTGGGGTCGACCAGATGGCCGAAATCGCGCGGGCAGTCTTGATCCAGGCCGGGGGCATGATAAATGCCCGCCTCGAGGCGTTGGAGCCACGACTCCTCCCAGCCCAGACCCTCCGACCGCCACTAGCGGCGGATAAACGGAGGATGGAGGAGTCCGCGAGGACCAGGCCCGCGCAAGGGGGCCAAGCCGGCTGGGCCGCCCGCTGCGGTGACCTACAGCCAGGCAGCGGGCACCAAAAAGCCCGCAGCTGCCCCTGCAAAGCCCGCAGCTGCCCCTGCAAAGTCTGCAGCGGCCACAGCGAGGACTGCGACGGCCGCCGCGAGACCGGCGCCGTCTGCGGCGGCCACGGCGAGGCCTGCGAAGGCCGCCGCGAGACCGACAACAACTGCGGCAGGGACCGCGCGAGGAGCCCGGGCGACTCAGCCCGCGACCGTGGACAGCCCGGACACAGAGGGCTGGACCACGGTCACAAATAAGAAAAAGAGCCGCAAGAAGCGAGGCGGCAAGAAGCATAAAAAGAAGTCGGCCCGGACTGCTGAGGCCAACAATAGGCCGCCTAAAGTTAGCGCCCCGCGCTCCGCGGCTGTAGTGATCACGCTGCAGCCCGAAGCCGTCCAGCGGGGCGTCACCTACAAGGCGGTCCTGGCGGAGGCAAAGGCCAAGGTCCAGTTCCCGGACCTTGGTACACCGGCCGGCTTCCGATTCAGGACGTCGCGGACTGGTGGGCGCGTCCTGGAGCTGCCAGGCGCCGACAGCGGCGAGACGGCTGACGTCCTTGCCGCCAAGCTGAGGGAGGCCCTCAAGCCGGAGGACGTCCGGGTGTCCAGGCCCGTAAAAACCGCAGGACTTCGTGTGGTCGGGCTGGACGACTCCGTGTCGGAGGAGGAGGTGAGGGAGGCCGCCTCCAAAGCTGGCGGGTGTCCGCCGAAGGACGTCCGGGTCGGTCAGATCCGCTGGGGGTCTGACGGCTCCGGCACCGTTGTGGTGCGGTGCCCAGTAGAGGCGGCGAACAAAGTCGCCGACGCTGGGCGCTTGCTGGTGGGGTGGGTTTCGGCAGCAGTCAAACTGCTGAAGCCCAAGGTCATGCGGTGCTACCGTTGCCTGGACAGTGGCCATGTCCTTGCAACCTGCACCGCCGACGCGGACCGCAGTGACCTTTGTCACCGCTGCGGTCGACCTGGCCACAAGTCGGCTCAGTGCACCGCGCAGCCAAACTGCTACCTTTGTGCAGCAGCAGGACGGCGCGCGGGGCACAAGGCTGGCGGAGAAGCCTGCCGCGCGCCTCCCGCCAGCAAGCGGAAGTTCGGAAATCGGCCTGCAGGGGGAGCCGCACACCCCCAGCAGCCTAGTTGCCCATCGGCCGACTCCCGGCCTGGGAAAGGTGGATCGGAGGAAATGGAGTGTTAAATATGGCACTTCATTTCCTCCAGGGGAACATCAACCGCTCCGCCAGAGCTCAGGATCTCTTACTCCAGAGTATGGCGGAGTGGTCGATCCATGTGGCCGTGGTCGCCGAACCGAATTTTGTCCCCGCCCGTGACAACTGGGTGGGGGACCTCGACGGTTTGGTGGCCATCATCGGCGGGACTCTTGTGAACGCCTCCTGAGGTCGCGGCTGGGTGGCCGCCCTCGTGGATGGCATAGTCACCATCGGGGCATATTTCTCGCCCAACAAGAGTCTCGCCGACTTCGAGAGTTTCCTTGTCGAGTTGGGGGCCGTCGTGGGCCGGCATCACCCTCGCCCCGCGCTGTTGCTCAGGGACCTCAACGCCAAATCTGCGGCTTGGGGGTCTCCTGTCACCGACCCAAGTGTTGGAGGAGTGGGCCATCACGACCGGCCTGACCGTCCTGAATCGGGGCTCGGTGTTTACGTGCGTGCGGCAGCGGGGCGGATCTATAGTGGACGTTTCGTTCGCTAGCCCCACCGTGGCGCACCGCGTCCGTGGCTGGCGTGTCGCCGAGGAGGTGGAGACGCTGTCGGACCACCGCTATATACGGTTCGACGTCTCCGCCCAGACTTCGGGCGACCGCCGTCCACCGACCCCGCAAAGGGACGGTCCGCGCTGGGCGCTTACGCGCATCGACAAGGATGCTCTCGAGGAGGCCGCTATGTTCCAGGCCTGGGTCTGGGAGTCGGCGACGCAGCGACCCGCCGACGTCGAGCTGGAGGCGCAGTGGTTCCGCGGGGCGATGACGCAAATATGCGACGCATCCATGCCCCGGGTCCTCGCTCATTCCGCCAAACGCCGGGTGTACTGGTGGTCCGCTCGGATTGCCCAGCTGCGCATCGCATGCGTGGCGATCAGGCGCCAGTACACCAGGTACCGGAGGTGACGTCGGCGGATCGAAGGAGAGGAGACCGCGCTGTACGAAGAGTACCGCGCGGCCAAGCAGGCTCTGTGGCTGGCCATCGGCGAGTCTAAGACGAGCTCCAACGAGGAGATGCTGGGGACCCTCGACGCGGATCCGTGGGGATGCCCCTACCGCATGGTCCGGGGCAAACTCCGCCCCTGGGCTCCCCCACTCACGGAGGGTCTCCAGCCAGAGCTGCTGGACCAGACGGTCGCAGCGCTCTTTCCGGAGCGTGGGGAGTTCGCCCCACCGCCGATGGCACTGGCCACGGCCGCAGAGCCTGACGAGGATGATGTCGGTGTCCCCGAGGTGACACAGCCAGAGACGGGGGCGGCCATAACGCGGCTCCGGGCCAAAAATACGGCCCCGGGGCCCGACGGCGTACCGGGCCGGGCCCTCGTCCTGGCTCTGAACGAGCTAGAGCCCCAGCTCAGAGGACTCTTCACGGCGTGCCTAGAGCAGGGCCAGTTTCCCACTCTGTGGAAGACAGGTCGTTTGGTCCTGCTCCGGAAGGCAGGGCGCCCCGCGGACTCTCCGTCCGCGTACCGGCCCATAGTGCTGCTGGACGAGGTGGGCAAGCTCTTCGGGCGGATTGTTGCAGACCGCCTCGTCAGCCACTTGTACCGAGAGGGGCCGGACCTGGCCGACTGCCAGTTCGGGTTTCGGCAGGGGCGCTCCACAGTGGACGCCATCCAGCGAGTGAGAGGACCTTCCTGGCGGAGGAAGCGGTGTCTCGGGGCGGGGTAGCGCTGGCGGTGTCCTTGGACATCTCCAACGCCTTCAACACCCTGCCCTGGAGTTGTATCAGGGAGGCGCTAAGATATCACAGAGTGCCTCCCTACCTCCGCCGCATAGTTGGGGCCTATCTGGCCGACAGGTGTGTCACCTATAGGGGACGAGATGGAGGCGCGCATCGGCGCGAAATGTCGTGCGGTGTTCCGCAGGGTTCGGTCTTGGGGCCGCTCCTGTGGAACATCGGATACGACTGGGTTTTAAGGGGCGAGCTCCCGCCGGGGGTCGATCTGACGTGCTACGCGGACGACACGCTGGTCGAGGCTCGCGGGAGTTCGCACAGGGAGGCAGCGTTGCTGGCTACGGCTGCGGTCTCACAGGTGGTGGGCCGCATCCGGCGCCTGGGCCTGGAGGTGGCCCTCGACAAGTCGGAGGCCATCGCTTTTCATGGCCCCCGACGCGCGCCGCCGCCGGGATCACACATCGTGGTCGGAGGGTCCCGAATCGCTGTCGAGCCCACCATGAAGTATCTTGGTCTGGTGCTCGACAGCCGGTGGGATTTCGGCCCTCACTTCCGGCGGCTGGTGCCCAAGTTGATGGGCGCGGCGGGCGCGCTTTCAACGCTGCTTCCCAATCTGGGGGGCCCGAGCTCCACCTGTAGGCGACTTTACGTGGAGATCGTGCGATCTATGGCCCTTTACGGGGCCCCAGTGTGGGCGACTGACCTGACGGCCGGGACCATCGCAGTTCTGCGAAGACCGCAGAGGGCGATGGCCGTCAGAGTCATACGGGGATATCGCACGATCTCGTACGAGGCGGCTTGTGCACTGGCCGGATCTCCACCGTGGGACCTGGACGCGAGGGTTCTCGCGTCACTGTACCGGTGGCGCGAGGAGGAGCGGACGCGCGGCGCAGCAACTATTACGCTGCGCCAGCGGCGTCAACAGCTCCAGCGGGTCCTGGTGGCGGAATAAAAAAATAATATCAGTTCAATTGCACAACTTACCCAGTACGGGATAATCACTTGATTAACCGAGTAGTAAACGTTTATACTTTAGGTATAAGATAAGGTTACCAGTTAGGAACAGTTATATATAATATTAAATTCGAGGGTGAACGCTGCTGAGGTACGGTACAGAGTGTAAGATACGTGTAGTTCGTCGTTGGCCGGTCGCGCGTCACTGAGGCTGGCCTGGCGGAATGAATCGCTCGCGCTCCAGCGATATGTAGGGAAGGGATTATGGAATGTATATAAAACAGCGCGCGGTGAGAAATTGTTATGTCTGTTTGTTAGCTTATTTTAATTTAAATTTTAGTTTTATTTTTTATTGTATGTATTATTTTAAAGTTTTAACAATGAGTTTGGTATAATAGTAAATAAATCGTGACAATAGTGGTGTAACTTCCTGATCAATGTATCGTGAAAAACGCAATCGAATGCCTTAGATAAATCGCAAAAGATACCCAAGGCATCGTGTGACTCTTCCCATGCATCAAAAATGTGACCTAGAAGTTCAACACCGGCATCGGTTGTTTAACGACCCTTGGTAAAGCCAAACTGTTTTCTATTAATTAGGTTGTTGGCGTAAAAGAAACTTTGTAACTGATCTAAAATTATTTTTTCAAAAATTTTACTGAACGTTGGTAGCACTGATATCGGTCTAAAATTAGTAGGGTCTGACGTGCTACCTGACTTAAACAGAGGTATAATCTTACTATTTTTCATAAGATCAGGAAATTTACCACTATCAATACATTGATTAAATATAAAAGATAAAGTGGGTGCTACAATGTGAATAATAGATTTAGCAACGTCAACAGAATTTCCCCACAGGTCTGCAGTTTTTTTTACATTTAGCGTACTGAAAGTTTTAATAATATCGCTACTGTTAACATGTTTAAAATTAAATTCAATAAAGCTAGCTTTTACATTTTCCCTAAGTAGGTTCTCTGCAACAGTGGGTGATGAATTTAAGGATCTGGTGACCACAACAGGAATACCCGTAAAGAAATTTTCAAATGCGGTGGCAACTTCCAAGTCTGATTTAATTATTTGTTCATCAATAATAAGACTATATTCACTGTTACGGCCAACAGATCTCCCTGTTTCACTGTTGATAATATTCCAAGTCATTTTAATAACATTATTACTATTTCTTATTTTCGAGCTAATATAAAGAGACTTTGCTATACAACAAACCTTCTTAAATAGTTTGGAGTAGCTTTTAACATAAGAATTAAACTCCGGGGTAGTGATATAAGTTCTTTCATTGTACAGCTCATAAAGTCTCTTCCTACTTTTATGAATACCAACAGTGGCCCATTCACTGAAAGATGCAGTTCCATTAACTCTGATCGTCTTGGGTGTAAAAGTAGAATTAAAATCTTTGCAATAAATATTAAAAAAAGAATCATAAAGCTTATTAGGGTCACTATAGGGTAATAAAGGTAATTTATGACTAAGTTTATTTTTAAATGCCTCCAAGCGACCATGTGTTTTTGGATTAACTGTGATATCCTTTTTAGCTACTTTTCTCTTTTCATTATGAAAACAGATCAGCTGTCCACAGTGATCGAAGTCCAGTAGGTTTATAATTTTCTTTTGATCTGGTATAATATTGGTGAAAATATTATCCAAACATGTAGCTGAAGTAGCAGTAATTCTAGTAGGCTCCAGGAATATGTTACCTAGATTGTATGACTGAAAAAGGTTGATTTTAATGCTGGAACCTGATTTTTCTAATAAATTAACATTAAAGTTGCCACATGTAATAATCGATTTATTTGTGTTATGACAGGCTTTATAAAGCACTTCATCCATTACCGCTTCAAAACAGTCATAAAGCCCAGATGGTGGCCTATATACACTTATTATAATGAACCGTTCTAATTCCACACAGGCTATCTCAATTGTTCGCTCAACAGAGAGGCTCACTATGTCCTTTCGCTCTTTAAATTTAATTTGATTATTTAATAGGATTAAGGAGCCACCATGAATGGCATTCTCTCTGCTGAATGAACTACCAATCTGGTGGTTACCAAAATTAAAAATTAACTACTTTTTATTTACCTTTTAATTACTTTGAGAAAACTAAAATAATGACATTCCACCCCCGACAAAAAAATCCGATAGATATAAATTTTTGGTTTAAAGATTAGAAGTAGTTAATAAGTTCACTTTATTAGGCCTAGACATTGATTCACATATAAACTGGAAATCGCACATTCAAAAATTAAGAACGAAACTATCTAAATTTACGTATGCCCTTCATGAAATCAAAAAAACAACAGACCTCAAAACCGCGCTAGTCACATACTATGCATATGCATATGCATGGCTCAAATACGGTGTCATCTTATGGGGAAATAGCACAGAAGCGCCCACATTACTAACTATACAAAAGAAACTCCTAAGAATCTTAGTTAATATAGATAGAACAGATAGTTGTAAACCCCACTTCAAAGATCTAAAACTTTTAACCCTACCCTGTCTTTATATTTTTGAAATATGTAAATTTGTGCGCAGATAAAGTAAAATATCCTGAATTATATACAAAAAGAGGAGAAATCCAAAATAAAATTACATTAAGACACAAATATAACTTACCAATATCGCGACTAAAAATGCATTCGTCTAGCACCTATGTCATGTCTATAAAACTATATAATAAACTACCGCAAGAAATTAGGAACATAAATAATAATCATATTTTTAATAATAAATTAAAGCAATTTCTATTAAATAAAACATACTACGACATAAACGAATACCTAAATGATAAACTATGATTACAATAAAAATAATAACACACACAATATACTTTAAATGTACAACACACATGTATATATATCATATTTATCTTTAATTTAATATATTTATATTTAATATAAAATATAAAAATATAGATGTTATTCATGAACCATTATAAATATATTATATACTAAAATATAGAATCATTTTTACCTATATATAATAAAAATGACCTCATTTTAATTTTAATATTGTAATATAAATAAGAATTGTTTTGTTTTGTTGCATACCTGCTATATATATATACATATATATAATATATATATATATATGTTATATATATAATATATATATATATATATGTCGGAGAAAGCTATAAGTCGGTTTGATTATTGTTTGCAAGAATAAAGCACATAATGATTTATTACATTTTTCCATAGCTTAAAACCTCCTTAGTCTAATAAAAAGTAAAAAATATTGTTATCAGTTATAGACCAATCAGAGCAGAGCATTTAGCTTGAGCGTGGTCGAGGCGCCATCTTTACTTTTGGAGGGACGCGGACAGTATTGGACATTATTGAGAAATAGCGACTGATCGAGTTGGATCATTGAGATTGAGAGTCTGAGAGATTGAAAGAGTATTAATTGTTGGTAAAAGTAAGACCGGTGCCCTGAACTCGCTGCTCGGTCTTAACTGTGCATTTTCTCTCGATATTATTATGAAGTGATAAATTGTTATTTAATCCGAATTAAAATAATATGTAGTGCAAAACCATGATCATTATGTTTGTGCTTGCAATTAACCCTGATGATGCCCACTAAATTCTTAACCACTAATGACGATGTCAACAGAAATAATGTTTCTCCGACATCAGAAGTGGGATAACTACCTTCGCTTTCTGTCGTTTTTCAATTTATATTTCAGATTTTTCATTTATACGGACACAAAGCAGATCGGACTCTGTTAATCGTGGTTCGAAATTCGAATAAATCTGGAAGCGAGGTGCAGTCGCAATAACAAGGCATTGTAGAAAAACAGAATATCGAGAAAAACTTGGTGATGTAAATACTGACGCTGGTTGGTAACGGTGGACTTTTGCTTTTGCGGATCGTGGTATACAGGAAAGTAAATTAATTCTAGTACTTATTGAGTCAAAAGTTACTTCGTTTTCAGTAAGTGATAATGTTTAAATAAAAAATTACGAACGGAATCAAACGGATAACGATGATGGCAAAATCGTTGTACCTACTGTTGTTGTATGTTGATGCTGTTGTACTGTTGTTGTATTTTGTTTAAAAATGTTATATTATCGGAGTTTGTGCGTGTGTGACGAATACTAGTCTCTTTATAAGATACTAGGGATGATACGTACTATATACTGGTACAGGTATAAATACCCATTATGAGCTTACCAGTACGCAGACTGGCTATGTATAGCAGAAACCCGGCCGTACCCGATAAGTACAATTTTATTGTACTAGGTATCGAGTAAAACGCCGAACTAAATCGTATGATGGTACGGACTTACGCGGGTCTCTTGTCATACCCAGTACGGCGGCGCGGTCATTCATGATGCTCGCGCTCGCGGAGAATACGAAGTTACCCGAATAGTTACGGCGATTCCCGACACGCGTACGTGTAAGATTTTAGCATTTTCTAACAAATAATTCGGAGATACAAATCTGTTCCTTATTCTAATCTGAATTGAGAAGTTAATTGCGTAATAATGCTAGAGTATTTATTTTGAATTACTAAAAAGAGTTCTTTACGTTTGATAAAGATAGAGGTGATTTTAGAGTACCTATTTTAAAATATTGGAATTGGTCGACAATAATAGTAATATTATTTTAATTTTAAACATTTTTTTACGTCAGTTTATTTTCCTGTGAATATTTATGAAGTCAGATGGAATTTTTGGCGGGATTTAACTGTTATCGTGTTTCTGTATTGTTTTTGTTGTTTTGATTGTTGTGTTGTTATTTGTCTGTGTATAAAGTAATCGAGTTTCTAAAAGGCGACCTCTAAAGGTGATGATGATGACGATGACCGCTAAGGCCAGGTTTGGAAAACCTATAGGTATTTTGATATAGGGTTTTAGTAAGTACTAAACACTGGAGTCCGCTGGAGCGGACACGTCGTACACATGGATGATAGTAGATTGCCAAAGTCTTTCTTCTACTCCGAACTCTCATGCGGAAAGCGCAAACAAAGAGTTCAATATCTGCGTTACAAATACGTGTTGAAACGCAATCTCGCGGCCTGTAACATATCTACTGATGGTTGGGAGGACGGAATGAAGAGTACGGAATGGCGTCATACCGTCTACACTGATGTGGTGAAGTATGGCTTTGCAAGTCACATCAGAGCCCATCACAATGACCAACTGATCATTTAGTAGTCGTCGTCACCGGATACGGTGTGGAGGACACATATTAGTACCTAGGTACTGGGTATACGGCCATACCCATACCTTTGAACCCGGGTACGTTGCAAGGTAATGTTGCATGGTAATGTTGCGCGGTAATGTTGAAGGTATATCTCATGCCTATAAGATACCCTAGCAGCATGGTGGTTGTTAATGTTTAGGTAGACTTTGTGAGAGGCGAGGCGGCGGATACAAGGCGAGGTGGCCATAGCAAGATGAGGTAGCCATAGCAAGGTGAGGTAGCCGTAGTAAGGCGAGGTGGCCGTAGTACGGCGAGGTGGCCGTAGTAGGGCGAGGTGGCCATAGCAAGGCGAGGTGGCCATAGCAAGGCGAGGTGGCCGTAGCAAGGCGAGGTGGCCATTGAAAAGTACCTAAAATCTGTTGGATAAAAGGCGAGGTGGCCAATTATCTAAAATGTGAAACGTGTATAACGGCGAGGTGGCTGTTTCGATACTATGAACTTGATTTCGTGTGTAGCGTGTGGGCTACTAGGAGTCAGATTTGATAGCAAAAGGCGTATAGCTAATGTAAGATAATATCTTATCATCGGTGTGCAGGAGATAAAATAATGATTCCTTTGGTCAGGAGTGGCCGAACGATAACAATATCTTTTTTGCAGTTAAAGACGATGCGCAATCTTCAACATCACACGAGGGCGTGTGGTATGTCAGGACGGCCGTGTCGGAGAAAGCTATAAGTCGGTTTGATTATTGTTTGCAAGAATAAAGCACATAATGATTTATTACATTTTTCCATAGCTTAAAACCTCCTTAGTCTAATAAAAAGTAAAAAATATTGTTATCAGTTATAGACCAATCAGAGCAGAGCATTTAGCTTGAGCGTGGTCGAGGCGCCATCTTTACTTTTGGAGGGACGCGGACAGTATTGGACATTATTGAGAAATAGCGACTGATCGAGTTGGATCATTGAGATTGAGAGTCTGAGAGATTGAAAGAGTATTAATTGTTGGTAAAAGTAAGACCGGTGCCCTGAACTCGCTGCTCGGTCTTAACTGTGCATTTTCTCTCGATATTATTATGAAGTGATAAATTGTTATTTAATCCGAATTAAAATAATATGTAGTGCAAAACCATGATCATTATGTTTGTGCTTGCAATTAACCCTGATGATGCCCACTAAATTCTTAACCACTAATGACGATGTCAACAGAAATAATGTTTCTCCGACATATATATATATATATATGGATATATACATATATAATATATATATTATTATATATATGTATATATATATAATAATATAATATAACATATCTCCCAGCGAAGTCTTTTATATAAGTCCCAGTGTTCCTCCGAAGGCATATTTCTATACCTCCGCTTAGCTTTATCCCTTTTGGCCATTAGTGCTTTAATGTCTGTTGATAACCAGGGCGCTGGCAAATGCTTGACTTTTACTTTTTTGAGCGGAGCATGTTTATTATATAAATCCAGCATTATATTATTGAATGCTGTCACTTTGCCATCCACATCATTGCAGCAGTAAACCGAAGACCAGTCAACGCTGTCCGCGTCCATTCCCAAGCGCTCCAAATCAATGTTTTTAAACGAACGAAGTAAAAGATATTTGGCCTTGCGTTTAAGAGGACGTATTTTATAGGAAAGAAAGATTAGGTCATGATAAGAAAAGGAAGCAGAAAGATGTCCATGCGTAGCTACTTTGTTAGGGTCAGAGACAATAATTAAGTCTAAGAGAGAAGGTGAGCAGTGAGGGGCCCTGTGAGTAGCATTTAAAGGAAGAATTTGCATGTTAACAGAAGAGACAAGGGACTGAAGTTTACGGCTGGAATTATTCAGACTTGTATAACAGACATCAAGCTGATTTACAGTTATTGAATATGGCAAATAAACGATTAAAAGCAACAGATGCAGGGAAAAGAGAAAAAAATGCTTCTTGGTTGGTAAGCAAAGCAATGAAAGCAAAACTTAAAACTGGATCTGGATTAAAAACTTTTGGATCTTTAGTGACAAAAATTCGATCACAGATCAAAAAGTTAAAACCGAAAAACAAAGAAGACGTAATAAAGTATGCTTACTTAGCAGCAAAAAAGTTGTATTCAAAAAATTTTCGGATTCCTGTACCTAGAATTATACCGTTACCAAAAACAGGAGGTGTTTTACCGCTGATTCCAATTTTCGCTGGATTGTCTGCATTAGGTACTTTAGCTGGCGGGGCAGCTGGTATTGCAAAAACAGTAAACGATTAAAAAATGCTCAAAATAATTTACAAGAATCTCAACGTCATAATAAAATGATGGAATCGATTGTGCTGGATAGAGGCTTGTATGTCAAACCATACAAGAAAGGAAACGGATTGTTTGCAAAATGTTCAAAAAACTAATCAAGAGGTTACCTAATCGTGCTCTTACTAATATAGATATCCAGAATCATGCATATAACGTACCTTATTTCAGAGGTGTGTTCATGAAAGATCAATTACCAAACAAACCGAAACCTATTGAGACGGGTGTTGTTAATTTGGATAATTCTAACAACGAAGGAACACATTGGGTAGCCTATGTAAAAGTGTATAAATATTGTGAATATTTTGATAGCTATGGCAATCTAAATCCTCCATTAGAGTTACTAAATTACTTTAAAAATTGTAATGTTTTTTATAACTATACCAGATATCAAAATTTTAACTCTGAGATATCTAAATTGTGGACATTTATGTTTAACGTTTTTGTATGACTTCTGGGATAAATATATAAATTGAGTAAAACATTTTTTAGTTTCATTTACATAATGTCACTCTCGCTGTCAATAATTGGTAACTCATCAGTGCTATCTACTTATTATTCTTCTACTCTACAACTTGAAGGAGAGTATGAATGTGCATTATTATATTTATCTACATTTAATTCTATACCAAATATTGATAATAAAAATAACAAATTTTATTACGATCATAACGTTATTGAAATTCCTGAAGGAGCATATGAACTGCAAGATATCAACGATTATTTAAAATCAAAAATACAAGACGCAGGATTCAAATTAGAGTGCAATAATAATACGTTAAAAACAAACATATTATGCACAAAAGCTATTGATTTTACTAAAGAAGATTCTATTGGTAGATTGTTGGGTTTTGAAAAAAAAATAGTTGAAGCAAATAAATTACACGTATCACAGTTTCCAGTGAACATTCTGTGGTGAGGGTCGAATGTGACATAGTGAGCGGATCATATGTTAATGGTCTACCAAGTCATATCATTCACGAGTTTGCTCCGAATTTACCACCTGGTTATAGAATTATCGAAGTACCTAAAAACGTAATTTACTTTCCAGTAAACCAAAATATAATTAACAGTGTGAATATAAGACTGTTAGATATTAATAATAATTTACTAAATATTCGTGGGGAGGAAGTGCAGCTATATTTACATCTTAAACGACAATGATTGATTATAATAAATGTCTAATTAGATCAATACATACATAATATATTAGTCCTAGGTCTTCTACCTATTCATGCACACAGGCATACTGCACACATTCATTCACATTACGTTCATACAGTCCACTCATCTAGTTAATAATTTAGTTCGAAATAAATATTCTTGGAGTAAAGACGCAAATCAAAGTTTTATTTCACTTAGCAAACAGATCAAGACCTTATTACCACATACATATGGTCCATATCGAACCGGATTTTGTGTTGCATCGAGCGGTCGTGTCGTGAACTGTCATGTCGCCGTGCCGCCGCGAGAACAAAAGCATTCCAGAGCGGATTATCTTCCTAACATCGAGCGTTATTACAATTCATTAGCAAAATAATCATTCAAATCTTCATCTATTTTGCTGAGATTTAGAGTTTCAACGTCTTATGCGTGCATTCGAACACCATGGAGGTACTTCTAGCCTATCAAAAAGAAACACTGGAGAACTTGAGGAAGGCGGAGAAAAACTACAAAAAAACACCTAAAGATCGTGTTAAAAAACCATACTTGGAGACCAGGTTGGATAATTTGGAGCAGCTATGGACAGATTTCAGAAATGGACACAAAGCTATCATTGGTAAGGTGACCCAGAAGGAGAAACAGGATGCATATTTTACCGAAGATATGTACGAGAACTTTGAAGAATTGTATGTATCATACAAGACTTTATTGAAGGAGGCCCTGCAACATTATCTGGCGTCATCGAGTGGGACATCGTCAGCAACACCTAAATCTAGTGTTGGACACGTGGCCAGTGAATGTGAGGTTAAGTTACCGCGGATACAATTGCCTACATTTAGTGGTAAATATGACGAGTGGCAAACGTTTTATGATATGTATATTTCACTTATTCACGCTAACAGGAATTTATCCGCAGTGCAAAAATTACATTATTTAAAAAGTAACTTGTCAGGTGAGCCAGAATGTTTATTACGCCACTTTTCAACAACGGAAGCCAATTACGACGAGGCTTGGAAACTATTAGTTAAACGTATAATATATAATAAGCGTTTTAATTGTAATGCAATTTTAAAGTCATTGTTTACTCAAAAACAAATCATGTACGAGTCTGCTAATTCTCTTAAATTGTTATTAGATACAACTTCAACTTGTTTACAGTCATTGCGTAATATGGGAATTAATATTGATAACTGGGATACGTTTATTGTGTATTTAGTAGTTTCTAAATTAGATCCTGAATCCATGAAGCAGTGGGAATATCAGTTAGGTATAATTAATGATGAATTACCTTCTTGGACTCAATTATCAGATTTTCTTGAATCTAGATTTAGGTCTCTGGAGATGGTAGATACGAATAAGGTACGTACACAGTTAAAGTTTACCAATACAAAGTCAAAGTCTTTTCATGGATCTATTGATAGTAAAAATAATAGTTCTAACGTAACTACTAATTGTTGTATGTGTAAAGGAGAACATTATTTATACCACTGCAAGGAATTTAGTCAACTTAGTGTAAAAGATAGGCAAGATTACGTGCAAAAAAATAATTTGTGTTTTAATTGTTTCTCCATCTCATCCAGTTATGAAATGTCGAAATACATCGAGTTGTAGGCGATGCGGAAGAAGGCATCACTCCATGTTACATTTCGAAAGGGATTTGAGCAGTACAACAAAGAGTGAGGACGTTCCTATGCAGAGTGAGTCAGTTAAACACGTGAGTACACCTATTTCAACTAATTTCTCGAGTAGAGGATTAGAACCGAGTCGTGTTTTATTAGCCACTGTATCTGTTTGGGCATATAACGAGCACGGTTACAAACAACCATTGAGAGGATTACTCGATCAAGGATCGCAGGCATCTTTTATAAGCGAGTCAGTAGTACAATTACTTGGACTTTCACGTAAACGTGTTAGTGGTACTGTGTCGGGTATTGGTAATAGCAGCCATACACGTATTCAGCACATGGTTTCACTTCGAGTGGAATCACGGCATAGCCCAGGGGTTTCAATCCAAGTAAATGCTTATATATTGCAGTCTGTTACGTCATTACTTCCATCTACTAAGTTACACATACCTGATTGGCTTTATTTGGATAAAATACATCTGGCCGATCCAGATTATGCTTCACCAGGCAAGGTAGACATCCTTTTAGGAGCTGAAGTATATAGCGAGATTTTATTGGATGGTATTATACGTCACAATGAAATATTGGCACAAAACACTACCTTAGGTTGGGTATTATCAGGGAGGGTGTCAAAGGATTCAACTTCAGCTGATAACAGAGTAATCAACATGCATTTACATTTAAGCGGAGATGAGCTGCTTAAGAGGTTTTGGGAGATGGAAAACGAGCCAAACTTGATACAGAAGAGAATGACAAATACGGAACAACAATGTGAAGAGTTTTATGACAGGACAACAACACGAGATGCTGGAGGGAGATTTGTTGTCAGATTACCTTTTGATAAAGAAGATCCAGAGTGTCAATATGGAAAATCAGTAGTTATAGCTAAGAGAAGATGGGAGTTTTTAGAAAAGAGACTCCTGAAAAATCCTACATTAAGAGAGGAATACAAAAAGGTTTTGCAGGAATATATTACAATGCATCACATGGTACCTGTAAAAGAAGCAGATATAGATAATCCTAAGGCTGTTTATCTCCCACACCATGCAGTAGTACGAGAGGATAAGGACACCACGAAAGTACGAGTCGTCTTCGATGGTTCCTGTAAGGGACTTAACAACTTTTCACTCAATGACAATCTCATGGTGGGTCCCAAGTTACAACAAGACTTGCGGCACATTTTAATGAGGTGGAGAAGCCACAGGATCTGCCTAGCCGCAGATATTATCAAAATGTTTCGTATGGTTAAAGTTAATGCTGAAGACACAGACTTCCAAAGAATCGTGTGGCGACCACATATAGACAAGTCATTAGTTCATTACAAATTATTAAGAGTAACCTTTGGTACTGCTTGTGCGCCACATTTGGCAGTCAAAACATTACAAAGGTTAGCTGTTGAAGAACATACAAGATTTCCTATAGCATCAGAAATAACTAAACGAGATTTTTATGTGGATGATCTGTTGACAGGCTGTGATAATTTGGAGGAAGCAAGACATATTTACAGAGAGATGAACGAGTTAATGAGCTGTGGTGGATTCGAGCTGCAAAAATGGAGTAGTAATAGTGGAGTTGTACTGGAACACATAGAAAAGGACAAACACAGAAATAATTATGCACTGAGAATAAAAACATCTACGGTCATGAAGGTACTTGGCTTGGTATGGCATAGAGGCATGGATTCCTTTCAGTACACACTTGACCTACCAGAATCAAAAGAACCTATAACTAAGCGACAAGTGTTATCGGATATAGCTCGGCTGTACGATCCGCTAGGATGGATTGCCCCCGTGGTAATCACGGCTAAGACCTTCATACAAAAACTCTGGAAGTCAAGGCTTGATTGGGATCATGTACTGACCACTGATTTACGTGATGAATGGTTACAATTTCGATCAAGTTTAGTATATCTGAGTAAACTTAACGTACCACGTTGGTATTGTTATTGCCCAGAGTCAAAGGTTGAGTTACATGCATTTTCTGATGCTTCTAAACTAGCGTACGGTGCTGCTGTATACATTCGTGTTCTTAATAAAGAGGACGAAATCTGCGTTAGTTTGGTATCAGCAAAGAGCAAAGTTGCACCCACTGAGAAGGAAGTTTCGATTCCAAGGTTGGAACTGTGTGGTGCTGTTCTAGCAGCAAAATTAATCTTTGAAATATCACAAGTGATGCACATACCGAAGGAGAACTTGTATGCTTGGTCTGATTCGACAATCGTTCTGGCTTGGCTGAGAGGAGGTTCTAGCCGTTGGACTACCTTTGTGAGTAATCGTGTATCTGAGATTCTTAACATTCTAGACTATGAACAATGGAGACATGTTACAACCGATAAAAACCCAGCTGATTGTGTCTCCAGAGGCTTAGCGGCAAAAGATTTACTAGAACATTCATTATGGTGGTCAGGACCTTCTTGGCTTTCACAACCAGTTATAGAGCTTGACAACCCTGACATCATACAGGATACCCATGAAGAAGAAAGACATACATCTCTTACTGCTTTACCTGTCTTAAAAAATGAATTTATTTGGACTATGTTTTCATCACTTTCTAAAACATTAAAAACTATAGCTTACTGGCGAAGAGTTTTACATAGCCTAAGATTACCAAAAGAGAAACGCAAACCATATTCACAAATTATTACACCTATAGAAATGGAGCAGAGTTTACAACTGTGTATTAAACAAATTCAAGAAAAAAATTTTAGTGAGGAAATAAAGCAGTTAGAGACAAGGAAATTTGTTGCAAAAAAGAGTAAGCTTCGCACTCTTTGTCCCATTTTAGATGGAAATGGGATTCTAAGAGTTGGAGGGCGAATTAATGAGTCAGAAGTTATGTATGACACCAAACATCCTATTGTCCTGCCTGCTAAGAGCCATCTTACCGAGCTTATAATTAGTGATGCACACATCAAAACTTTTCATGGTGGACCCCAAGCTATGTTGTGTTATTTAAAAACCAAGTATTGGATATTGCGAGCAAAGGAAAGAGTTAAGGGTCACTACAGAAAATGTGTTTGGTGTTTGAGGTATTCTAAGACGAAAAGTAATCAACTAATGGGTCAAATTCCTGAAGTGAGACTAAAACCAACTAGACCCTTTAAATCATCTGGCTGTGATTACATGGGTCCTATTAACGTACGATTTTCACCTGGCAGAGGAGCAAAATCATACAAAGGATATGTTTGTTTATTCATATGTATGGTTACTCGTGCCATACATTTGGAAGTGGTAACAGACCTGACGTCAAAGGCGTTCATTGCAGCCTTCAAGAGATTCACTGCACGAAGGGGTCACTGCCAGTATTTGTTCAGTGATAACGGCACCAACTTTGTTGGTGCCAACAAACAGCTCCGTGAGATGTTTGATCGAGCCAGGTCAACTGTACCTCGTGAAATTGAACAATTATTGAGCTTAGAACACACGACTTGGCATTTTATACCTCCACATGCACCTAATTTCGGAGGTCTGTGGGAGGCTGGAGTGCGTAGCGTTAAAACACATTTATACAAGGTAATAGGAGATAGCACTCTCACCTACGAGGAGTTGTCCACTGTCTTGGCACAAGTCGAGGCTTGTCTTAATTCGAGACCTATCACCGTAATGAGTGACGATCCTAACGAGCCTCAAGCTTTGACACCAGGACATTTCCTGGTAGGTGAGCCACTAATAAGTATTCCTGATGAAGATAATTCTGATAGTAATGTTATAGGTCTAGATAGATGGAGACTGACACAAAAGATGACAAATAATTTTTGGAAGCAGTGGTATAAAGAATATTTGGTAAATCTTAATCAACGATATAAGTGGAACGCTAAGAAATCTGAGCCAGAGGTAGGTGATATAGTAATTTTAAAGGACGATAATATTCCACCTGCTAAGTGGATTCTAGGCAAAATAATTAAAAAGTATATGGGGCCTGACAACATTGCACGGGTTGTATCCGTTAAATGTAAAAATGGTGAATTCAAACGCCCCATTAGTAAAATCTGTGTCCTACCTAAATGATTTAATTATAGCTTATTACTATTGTAATTTTATCCACCTAATATAGATGTTTAATTATCAAGTTATGTTAAGATAAATAAAAAAAGACACTATTTTTTTGGAGTTCTTGTTTTTCAAAGGATATAGGTACTTTCCAGGTTATGTATAATTTGTGATAAGTTTATAATTTAATATAGATAAGTGTTTAATTCATTTTTAAAACTTAGCATTTTGTCAGTTATGATCAGTAAATATAGATGATTAAAGTGTAAAAAACCCACCTAGTAGTAAATTCATAGTAAAGAAGATTTTCTGTCTTCACCTTAAGTGCCTAATAGATACTAAGTTCACATATAATATTTTGTTAAATTAAAATTATCATTTGTGTTGAGTTGTGACCTAATATCAAGGTGGGCGGTTAAGTTTACATTGTAGCAATGTTATTCTTTTTAACTTATTTTATTTCTTTGTATGTAAGTGTTAAGAGCAAACTGTAGGTATCTGATTCAAAGATACACACTAACAGAGACACATTATTACAATTTTGTTACAAAACTTTTGTTTTCTATAAGTTTGTATTAATTCATTGATTAGCTACGTTAAAGTACTGCGTCCTTTGGTGGGCGGTATGTCTAATTAGATCAATACATACATAATATATTAGTCCTAGGTCTTCTACCTATTCACGCACACAGGCATACTGCACACATTCATTCACATTACGTTCATACAGTCCACTCATCTAGTTAATAATTTAGTTCGAAATAAATATTCTTGGAGTAAAGACGCAAATCAAAGTTTTATTTCACTTAGCAAACAGATCAAGACCTTATTACCACATACAATAAAACTAATAAATATCAGAGTACCTCTACTAAAATAAACAGTGTGTCTTGGGCTTTCCGCAAGACAACATCAAACTGCAAGAATAAACTGAAACTTACTAAAGAAAATCATAAATTTCTCAAATCAATCGGTCTTCTAAAATGAGTTTATTAGATGTATTGTCTTCTCCTGCTAGTGATAATAGCATTATTGGTATTGAATATCATTCATACAAACCATACATAACAAGTTTCAACAGAAACGAATGAAAGCGAGTCAAAATCATGTCGTTCTTGGGGTTGGGATATACATGGTTTTAAAAGTAGTAATGGTTCATTTTCTGCATATATCCCGCTTAGCAATATTCTTGGATTCGGTGAAGATTACAAAAAAAATATAATTAATTGCAAGGATAAACTAATATTGTTGAGATCGAATACAAACTTGAACGCTGTGAAACTCGATGCTGGAGAAGTCATAAACGATATTGAAATTAACAAAATCATATGGCGTGTACCACATGTTAAGGTATCTTATAAAGAGAAGATAAACTTATTGAAGATTTTGGAAAAGGATAAAACACTGCAATTAGTTTTTAGAAATTGGGATTTATATGAATACCCGCTATTGCCTAGAACTACAAAACATACTTGGTCTATTAAAACTTCATCTCAGATTGAAAAACCGAGATATGTAATTATAGGTCTACAAACAAATAGAAAAAATAATTCTGCTGCTGATATGTCTAGATTTGATCACTGTACTTTACGTGATGTCAAAGTATACCTCAATTCAACTTACTATCCCTATGAGAATCTAAACGTGGATTTCATTGATGATAAATTTGCATTATTATACGAGCAGTATGCACGTTTCCAACAATCGTATTACGATCGCCGATCTGAACCATTGTTGAACACAAGGGACTTTAAGGAGATAGCCCCTCTGTTTGTTATCGAGTGTTCTAGACAAATTGACAACCTCATATCAGGACCAGTAGTCGATGTGCGTGTAGAGTTAGAAAGTAATGATGAAATACCTGATCTAACTTCTGCCTACTGCCTTATATTGAACGATTGTATCATTGAATACAAACCTCTGAGTAATATTGTAAGAAAAATATCTTAGTTATTTATTTTAACGCAAATCTACTACTATCAATCTACGATGTGCAAAGTTCATAGATTCTCAAATTGCATGACATATAAATAAATTCTGTCTTAATTTTGTTCTGTTTAGTGTAGAAATATTTTAAAGTGTTGGTATAATGTAGGTATGTAACTACTGTACCTAATAGATAGATTAAATAAATGAATTAATTCAAGGAAATTTATTTTATTTTATAACCCTACCCTACACCTGATAAATTTTCAATGTGGAATATAGTGAATAAATAAATAAAGACACATTTATAAGGTCAAATCATTTATTTAATTTAATATAAAAATAAACAGTTAAATAATTACAAAACTAACAAAAATCATAACCTATTAAAGACTTAGCAATTTTTTTAACTAATGCCTCCGTTTCGTTCATTACATCATCAACCGCATCTTGCACTACATATTGCGCATTTAATATAACATTTTCACTGTCACTATCACTATCACTCGTTTTAGGGTTATTGCACAGATAGATAACCGAAATCTTTATGAGTTTTAGACCTCTCTTCTGAATCCTGTTCATAACAAACGATTTTGTTGGTTTCACAATATTACGTGTTTGTTTATCTCGTCGATACCTTGATTTCTTTTCTTTTTGGATATGCGTGTTCTCTGGAACTTCAGTGAAGACCTCAGAAAACTGACCACAATGTCCTTGTCCATACTGACTGAACACAATTTCCGAATCCGATATCTAAAAACAAAACATAAAAATATTAATAAGTATTCTGTCAAAAGTATTGTTTTGATGTTAAAAATAACTATTTATAAAAACACTTACCGATGACATTGTGTGTTGTACAACAAGTTTAAACAGGTAACAACAGGTACAAAAATTAAAATAAAATATGTAATTATTTAAGAATTAATTTATTAGATGTCTTCACTACGACAACTATTTTATGAATGAAACATTATGGCACAAATATTTTTGGATATAATAATTTGTTGTTTTATAAATATGTACTTTCAATTCAGAACAAATAAGTCACGATTTAGAATGTTCCATTGAACACTGCGGCTGGGTGGTGCCGGCTTAGAATAGCACCACCCCATATCTTTCCGTGGGTGTCGTAAGAGGCGACTAAGGGATTCACCGGAGGATGGGCAGCAGCGCCCTCCGAGTACTACGCCTGCCAAACTGCGATCGCCAACCCGCCTGCCAAGTAGGGATGGACGATATACATCGATGTATAGTAACGATGCATCGTATTGAACCGATGTATCGTTAATACTTCAGAATCGAATATATATCGATGTTTTTGCATTCGATGCATCGAACACTCGAACAGTCAACACTGACTGACGACTGCAGTGACTTCACGACGTATCCATGACCATTTGGTATAATTCGATACAAAAGCAACAACAACGCTCACAAAAAAAAGGTCATGCCAAGAAGTCGTCTGCTAGGATAATCGAAAAATTTAAGGATTTGAGCTAAAAAAAAAAAAAAAAAGCTCATCCGACATAGAATGGGCAGTATGGTATAATACCATCACATTAAAACAATCGATGTTTTAGAAACATTGATGTAATTCTCAATACATCGTATTAACATCGATGCAACCGATCGATGCATTACATCGGAAAAAACATCGATGTATATTTTAAATGTCCATCCCTACCGGTAGCCATTTTCAATTATATAAAAAAAAAAAAAAAACATCAAAGCCAACATCAGTCTCATATTTTACAAGTTATTTTACTACTCAGTAACTATTATAGTATTTATAGTTAATACATAATAAATTAAATTAATAAATAATTTGCATGTCAATCAGTAAAGGTGTATAACTAAACATGTCAAATTGTATAAGTGTATAATTAAGCATGTCAAACTGTAAAAATTTATAAATATCTTTATGTAAAACAAAAGAAGTCAAACCACTAAATAAAAACAAAATATAAATAAAAGAATATATAATAATCATGAGGCTAGCAAATCTATGGAGCTGGACCAGCATTTTGCCAAACTTTTTTATCTACAAGATAATCTTTTTTGACGACCTGTTTAGCTCAGCGGTAGTTGACGCTGCCTGCTGTGCTATGGGTCCCGGGTTCGAATCCCGGTAGGGACAAATGTTTGTGTGATGAGCATTAACATTTGTATCCGAGTCATGGATGTATTTATGTATAATATGTATGTATTTACAAAAAAAAAGTATATATGTAGTATATCAACCATCGAGTATCCGTAACACAAGCCTCGTTGCTTACCACGGAACTAGATGGCGCTGTGTAATAATGTCCGGAAATATTTATTTATTTAATCTTCTAATTTGTAGTATGCTTTCTTGCATAGAGTAGACTTTACAATGGATTTGAATTTATTTTCCGGGAGGTTTAAAATGATTTCCGGAATCTTATTATAAAACCTAACACTATATCCCACAAAAGAGGTATGGACTTTAGCGAGACGAAGCTGTGGCTGCATTAATTTAGACTTATATCTAGTATTATAATTATGCAGTTCACATCTTTTCGTATGATGTGATATATTTTTTCTAACGTACATTATATTTTCAAATATATACTGACAGGGCACTGTCATAATATTTATTTCTTTAAAGAGTTCCCTGAGTGAATCACGACTACTTAGGTTATAAATGGCTCTTATTGCTCTTTTCTGCAGTACGAAAACTGATTCTATGTCTGCAGCACGGCCCCACAGCAATATTCCGTAAGACATGATGCTATGAAAGTAGCTATAATAAACTAGTCTTGCGGTTTCTACATCCGTAAGTAGTCTGATTTTTCTAACTGCATAAGCAGCTGAACTCAGGCGTCCCGACAAAGCCTTAATGTGCGTTTGAAGTTTGGAATCTAGTTTGATTCCTAAAAATACAGTCTGATCGACGAATTCGAGCTTTTCATTATTTAATATTTGGTAAGGAAAACTTTATGCATTTAGTCTTCTGCCCATTCAAAACCAGATTATTAACAGTGAACCACTCATGGACCTTTAGAAGGGCGCTATTTACATCGTCAACATTTGGTGACCGTCTTTCTAATCTAAAAATTAAGGAGGTATCATCAGCAAATAACACCATCTCACATCCATTCTGGCACATATAAGGTAAGTCATTAATATATACCAAAAACAAGAACGGGCCCAGGATAGAGCCTTGCGGAACACCCATTTTAATTTTGGAACCAGATGATTTAACTCCGTTTATTTAGACTTTTTGTACTCTACCTTGCAAATAAGATTTTATTAACTTGAGTTTAGCTTAAATCCAGAATGTTCCAATTTTAGTAGTAGTGTATCATGATCCACGCAATCAAATGCTTTTGAAAGATCACAAAATATGCCAACTGCATCCTGCGACTCCTCCCAAGCATCAAAGATGTGCTTTATAAGCGTCACTCCGGCGTCAGTTGTATTGCGCCCTTTGGTGAACCCATATTGCTGGTCATGAAAAAGTTTATGTATATTAAAATGTGACAACATTTGGTTAAGCATCATTTTTTCAAAAACTTTACTAAATACAGGTAGAATGGAAACTGGTCTGAAATTTCCAGGATCTTCAGAATCTCCAGATTTAAATAAGGGTACTATTTTACTGTGTTTCATAAGATCCGGGAAGGTCCCCTGGTCAACGCATTCATTAAATATTTTTGCTAGATGGGGTGCTATAGTAACAATTATTCCACTACAAACTTTAGATGATAAACCCCATAAGTCTTCAGTTAATTTTATTTTTATGTCTTTAAAAACTTTAATGACTGACTCTGGACTAACATACCTAAATTTAAAAGTAGTTGGACAGACAGTAACATTCTGTTTAAGTACGGCAACGGAAAGTGCGGAAGAAGAATTTAAACTCTTAGTTATTGTAAGGGGTATGTTCGCAAAATATGTCTCAAATTCTTGAGCTACTTCAGAATTTGTGGTTATAAGACCACGTGCCGTTTGCAGTGCGTTATTGTTATGAAGTACTTTAGATTTATTATTTTCATTATTTATTATTGTCCAAGTCGTTTTTGTCCAAGTCGTTTTTATCTTATTTTCAGCATTCTTAATTTTGTTACGTATGAATAATTTTTTTGCTAATTGACACTCTATTTTAAAAGTTTTTGAATATTTACTAACATAATGAGTAAACTCTTCACTTTTATTAAATGACTTTAATTCATATAATTCAAATAAGCGTTCCCGACTTTTACGAATGCCTATAGTTGCCCAGTCACTAAATTTAAATCTAATGTTTACGTTCTTGGTTTTTAGTTTGAAATATTTATTAAATTCATTTCTTACAATCGCGAAAAAACGTGAATATTGTTTATCACAATTATTTATATTTATGTTTTGACCGACTAACTTTGTATTTAGACATTTATTGTAATTAACAATTTTATTCTTTGTAATCTGCCTTGTATTTATTTGTATTTTACTTAAACTTGTACTGGTAATACCAGTATGAGACAGTTTGTCCACTGTGATCAGATGACATACAATTTACAATCGCTTTATCTGAGTAATCACAGCTGCAGAAGACATTGTCGATGCACGTTGCAGACGTACTTGTTATTCTAGTTGGTTCTATGAACAAATTTGTTAGATTAAATGACTTAAAAAGACACAAAAATTTACTACTGATCAAGTTATTATCTAATATATTGACGTTAAAATCGCCACAAATAATTGTAGATTTATTAGAATTTAAAAGTAGTTTCAGTACATCCTCCATGACAGACTCAAATGCTGTATAGTTTTGGCTATTTGGCGTGTATAGGCCACGCACACTACAATATGCTTATCCAGCTCAACACAGGACATTTCGATACTATGTTCAACGGACATTGAGACAATATCCTTTCTCTCTTTAAACTTTAATGAGTTTTTTAATAATATGAGACTTTCGATTAAAACTTTCGGTTGTAACAACTAGCCACATGATAATTTTCAAAGCTTAATAACATTTGGTATTCTTTTAACCAGTGTTCCGTAATACAAACAATATCGTACTTGAACGTTTCCAGAAAAAGTTCAAATTCTAACAATTTGGAAGAGAGTCCTTGAACATTCTGATGGTATAATTTCAGAGTATTTAAACATTTTCCCTTTAGAGGTGAAGTTAACAATATGCCAGAAGATAATATACATCTCATATTACTATTATCTTCTGTTGTCTTACTGACTAGTTTAAATTATAATAAGAATCTGGAGCTAAATCTACTGCCCCAACGTCAGAACTAGTTGGCAAGGATATACTTCGCGTACAACTCCCCACGTGTGAACAATAGTCCACAATGTCATTGACTATACTAGGCGTTGTATAACTAGATACAACTGGGTTATTATTTATA
This sequence comes from Craniophora ligustri, assembly GCA_905163465.1. NCBI lineage: Eukaryota > Metazoa > Arthropoda > Insecta > Lepidoptera > Noctuidae > Craniophora > Craniophora ligustri. Next base: position 10,654,487 of record LR990976.1, read on the forward strand.
GTAAAATTAATATTGTGTGCTATCAAAGTAGCGATCAAACACTTATATTTCTTTGGAAGAAACATAGCTTCCTGTGTTAATTTAAATCCACTAACAAACTTGTTTGTGTCAAAATATAACAACCTATCACTGTGGCGACATGTCAGCATGTGCATAATGTTATTTAAGCGATAAATATTGTTGTTACAATTTTCTGTTAATGAGTTTGAATAAGGGAATGCACATAACATAATCTTCCCTGGGCTCAATGTCAATAAGGTGTCTATACAATCCAAAATGTCCTTTTTCTTTAGTCCTAGACTGTTACCTAGTAATAATACCACAATGGTATTATTATGAATTTTAGTGTTAACAATTTTTTTAATAATTTCTTTATATTGTATGTTATGATAACAATTATTAATGACACCATGTCTTAGACTACCATGTAGCAATGAGCCTAAACTAGAACCTATTTGGTCGCTAAAAACCATAGTGTTGTGGTAATCTGTATCCCCCGATTATGATTGCACCAAAAAAACGGCCCCTAGTCCCCGGCGGCCCCGCTATTCCTCATGTCCATTGTGGTAGCAGTCGAGGTAACGGCGGGGCAAGGGGTGCCAAGAATCTCCGGAAGAGATCCGGCTACCACAAACGACGACGGATTGACCTGGCAACATATAACACGCGCACACTGCGGACGGACGAAAAGGTGGCAGAACTTGAGGAGGAGTTGAGCAAGGTTCGATGGGATATTGTAGGATTGTCTGAAGTCCGAAGAGAGGCGGAGGACAAGATGATCCTAAAATCCGGTAACCTTTTATACTTCCGGGAGGGCCATCAACAGTCCCAGGGTGGTATCGGGTTTATCGTCAACAAGTCCCTTGTCAACAACGTGTTGAAGATCGAGAGTGTGTCGACCAGGGTGGCGTACCTTATACTCAGAATCACCGAAAGGTATTCGTTGAAGGTCATACAGGTTTACGCCCCGACTTCGGCACATTCCGACGATGAGGTTGAAACTATGTATGAGGACATATCCAGAGCCATGCATAGTTAGAAATCTCACTTCACCGTTGTAATGGGGGACTTCAACGCGAAGTTGGGCAAGAGAAACGGCGATGAGCTGAGAGTGGGGCAATTTGGATTTGGGCGACGGAATCACCGGGGACACCTATTGGCGGGTTTCCTGGAGAAGGAGGGTCTCTTTATGATGAAGTCCTTCTTCAGGATACGCGAACATAGGAAATGGACCTGGATGAGTCCCGATGGTACGACCAAAAATGAGATTGACTTCATCATGTCGACGAAAAAACATATATTCAATGATGTCTCAGTGATAAACTATGTGAAAACAGGCAGTGATCACCGCATGGTCAGAGGCATATTGAATCTTAATGTTAGGATGGAAAGATCTCGACTGATGAAGTCTACGCTCCGTCCTTCACCAACCGAAATCTAAAACCCCGAACACTTTCAGCTCCAATTACAAAATCGTTTCGATTGCCTAGGTAGCGACGTTGACGATCTCAACGACGGATTTGTAGAAGCTGTCCATGCAGTCGGGTCAAACTATCTTAGACCCCGACGCACTGCTAAAACTAAGAAGCTTTCAGATTTAACTTTGCGGCTCATGGAGGATAGGCGCAGGATGATTCTGCAGTCTTCAGCTGATCAAACTGAGTACCGGCGATTAAACAGACAGATCTCAAAACGTGACATACGTCAATTCAACACGAACTGTGTGAACGAGGCAATAAGCCGGAATAGAGGCTCTTAAATATTCACCAGAGATCTCTCTGTAGGCCAAAGTCAGTTGACAAAGCTGAAGACCGACGATGGCAGAATCGTGTCATCCAAACCTGAGTTGCTCAGGGAGATCGAGGGATTCTATGGGCAGGTGTACACTTCACATAAATCCGTCGCCAATCTAGCGGGCGATCCAAGAGCTAGATTAACCCGGCACTACACCGAAGATATCCCGGACGTCAGCCTGTATGAGATTCAAATGGCTCTCAAACAGCTTAAAAACAAAAAGGCACCAGGTGATGACGGAATCACAGCAGAGTTACTGAAGGCGGGTGGAAAACCAGTCCTTGTGGCCCTTCAGAAGCTTTTTAATTCAGTCATCATCAAAGGAAAAACGCCACAGGCATGGAGCAGAGGTGTGGTCGTTTTGTTCTTCAAAAAGGGCGATAGGACATTTTTGAAGAAATATCGTCCTATATCACTTCTGAGCCATGTCTATAAGTTGTTCTCGAGGGTCATCACAAACAGAGTCTCACGCAGGTTCGACGACTCCCAGCCTCCCGAACAAGCCGGTTTCCGAAAAGGTTTCAGTACCATAGACCACATACATACGCTACGGCAGGTTATACAAAAGACTACAGAGTATAACCGACCCCTATGTTTAGCGTTTGTGGACTATGCGAAAGCCTTTGATTCGATCACTATTCAGAAAATTACTTTAGCTTAGAATATAATAGTGCAGTCTGTTAGTGACTGGTTTCCGAACCGTGGGTTGCGGGTTCGACAACAACGGATATACACATGTATATACAATTAAAGTGGAATTTGTAAAGGACGAAATAAAAAAATAAGTTTGATTCATCAATAAAATTATTTACCCTTTATATCATAATTAATATCTTAAAAATTAAACAAGTATTTTTATTATTTACATATCTCATAATTTAATCTAACAATATATAATCTATACAACAATTAACAATTTAAATTTCCCTTTAAAATACATGAATATGGTATGTATGGTATGAATATTACCTGGACGTATTAACCGCTTATCATCATTATTAGAGAGCGCAATTTTATTAACACTGCGTAAATATTTCATGCTTTATTGATTTAAATAAAATGTTTTTTCTCCGAATAATCTCATTATTAAATAGTACATTCTCATAATCTGTGATGTTCAGATCACGTACCACGCTACTTGTAACCCCCTTAGCTTTTTTAATTATTTTATCCACAGTTTTTATTGAATAAAGTTTCGACCTCAAACCAACGAAATCAGTTATAATTTTACCAGCCATTTCATCTTTAAAAAGGCCTGGTATTTTTTTGTTTATTTGCGGTATCATGAACTCATTTTTAATGTAGTAGTTGCTGGTATCAAGGTATTCCAAAAACTTGTGTTTTAAGTCGTAGTAAAAATCGTTGGTATATATTTCGTAAACAAACGAATCTGTGTCGGTATAACATAATTTTACCCTTTCATTATAAAATGGTTTGATTATATTATAATGGAAATTATACATGTGTGATTTAGATAGTTCTAAAACAGTGAAGCGAATATAAATCGGTTTGTCTAAAATTAACCGATCTGGTTTCATCTGGATTGCTACTAAGTTTTCGGATAAAACTGTTACACTATGAAAGTAAGGCTTTGCTATGAGCCTTTCTGCGTATGTTGATTTTTTTGTTACATTATTTTTATCATACCACTGATTAACTAAATGAACAGTTACTCTATTTTCAGTGTTTTCGAGCGTTTTCCCAAAAACACTGTTATTTAATAACTTGAAAAAATCTTGTCTTCAAAGACACTTTTTGCTTTTTGTCGCAATTGAGTATTTAATTCAATATACTGTTTCAAGTATGCACTTTGCCTGAATGTAATGACTGTATGAATTTTACGTAAGATAAGTCCATGTTCCAAACACTTCTTTAAGTGAATATAATGAATGACGTAATTGTATTTATTATACAAATTTGAAATAAGTTTTTTCGTCTTTCCTCCAGGTTGTATGCATTTTTCAGGACAAAAAGGTAAGTCGTCATGCTCCTGGTGTAAATAATCAGGGTACAATAAATCTACTTCTAATGTGTAACCCCACTCTGAATGATCTGTAATACTTTCCACATTTAATTTATGTATTTCATTTTGATTTAAAAATCTAAATCCGGAATAAGGTAAATGTTGACACATACTGTAACCATAAAGATTATTGCAGTCTAAATAAGCTATAAAACACTGCGGTTTTGTTACATCACAATCTTTCATATATTTATTGTTAGCCTTCGAATAGCGATGAGAGCACATACACAATCCACCTCTAATACCATTTTGAATCATTCGTACGATAGCTAAGTCAGAAAAAAGTTCAAGCTGAACACCTGTTTTCATTAACATCGCATCAAAAGATAAACTAGGCGCGGTTATGTAAAACGCTGGGTCAAGTTTGTAATGCTGTTTACAGGTTTTACGAAAATTTTGAAATATATCAGTCAATAAAAGAACATCGGTTTTCAAATACAAATCAGTATATTCACCTAAATTTTGTATATTAAACTCATTCCACACTAAATTAGCATGTTTATAATCTTTATCTGAAATCTCCTCATTCGTTAAACAACTAAAAAAATACCGTTTAGCCGGTAACATTATTTCTTCATAACATTTCCAACTAGTCATATAATCATAAGGGTATACACCTTTTCGTACAAGTAATTTGAATCGATTATTTTCGGGAAAGTGACATCGCAAACTTATAAAATCCTCAATTGGTATGGTTTAAAAAAATAAATGAATCCAAGAACCGGAGTTGTACATAATCATCATCAGTGACCTGCAGGAATTTAGAAAAAGAAATATATTTTTCTTTGGTTTTGGGTATAATATTCAATTTACCTGGCATTTCCGGAGTAAGTCAGGGCAGCACGCTGGGTCCTACCCAATTTCTTATTATGATAAATGATTTGCCAAGTGTGATCTATCAAAAGCTGAATGTCTTATGTTCGCTGACGATCTGAAGCTGTATACTGCTATTCGTGACAATACAGATTGTATTGCACTTCAAACCGATATTGATGCGGTACTTGATTGGAGTCTTGAAAACAAATTGTCATTTAATGTTTCCAAATGTTGCTGCATTACTTTTTCTCGGGCCCGTTCTCCAATAACTGCGAATTATGAGCTAGCGGGTGCACCTCTAGAGCGTGTCACTATAATACGTGATCTCGGCCTTACACTGGATAGCCAATTAAATTTTCGTGAACATATTATGAAGGTGTGCAAAGATGCGAATAAGTCTCTAGGATTTATTATAAGAACTTCATACCAATTTAATAACGTCCAAGTTGTAAAGCTGCTATATAATGCATATGTGCGCAGCAGATTAGAATTTAGTGCGGTGATATGGGATCCTCACCAAAAAATATATGCACTCATGGTGGAAAGGATCCAGCGAAAGTTTTCCCGATACCTATATAAACGTATATATGGTTACTACCCATTCTTGTACCCTTCTATGTTTGTGTCGGGGATGGTAGGTTTAGGTGTTGATACCTTACAATTGAGGCGGAAGTTTGTACACATAGTGCACTATTATCTGTTACTAGTTAATAAAGTAGATAATCCATCTGTGCGAGAGTGTATAAATTTATATGTACCCGACCAATAGTTGTGCGTTGCATAGGGCGGCGGTGTCACCAGCTCCTGGCTTGCCCATCATCATGGCGCGGTCCACACGCCTATAATGGCCCGACGGCGAGGGCAATTGTTTTATTAAATAATTTTTTACAATATAATCCAGATGCTGACATATTTTTTGACACATTAAGTAGTATAGCTAAAAAGGTTATGTGTTATTTAAATGATAATAATTGCCTTAATTTTAATGTTTAATTCATGATGCTCATTATAAATATAATTTTAAATTTTAACATAATATCATTGACACCACTAAGATAATATATTAGAATAATTTTGATTTTGTTGTATACCGAATACTGACACGACATAAGCGATTTGGTGTAAAACTGTAAGCTTATTGTTATGAATAAATAAATAAATAAATTTCGCCTAATTTCTTTATGAATAAATGACAATCGTACCCTGATAAATTGTGAAAAAATATAGGTATACATTTAGGTATTTTAAATTGTAGGTTACAATGTCTATGGGCGGCTCCACGGTATTTACCGGTTATATGACAGTGGTCTCTAACTTTATTTGTCCATAAGAGATTTTCACATATATGACAGATAGAAGCTTCTTTATAATCAGACGCATTTTTTTCTGTAAATATTATTACATGATTTTGATTTAAAATTTTATAATTTTTTTTGACATCAGTTGTAAGAAAATCGATAAATTTTGAAACACAATCTATACCGCGATAACTTTTTAAACTACCATCAAACGTATAATTTCATGAAGAAACAATGTTGTAAGCGAATGCCGCAAGTACCTACGTGTTGTTGTAAACATGACGTATTAGCGGTGTCAGATTCAAGAACGGAAATTGGATTTAACAATGTTTCGAAATCGGCATAGATAGCAAAGGGAACATTTTCTTTTCTATCATAATTTTTAAATTTATAACACTCCCCTTTTTTGGTAAAACAGTAACGATCCCTCCACACAAATGTTTATCAATCTGTTCAAGGGTAGGAAAGAACAATAAACAACTTTCACAGAAATATAATTTGCTATGATGTTTTGTTATCTGATTTTTAACAAGACGTGGCAAATCTTTTATAAGACAATAATGAGATGATTTATGATTTTCTAGGAACAGTAAGTGAATGCTCTTCATTGTTGTACCCCTCTTAACTAATTCAGGTTTGTAAAGGGGGCCAATTATTACCCTGTTATTTTTTAAACATCCATCATCTGTCACCGAGTACACATTGGCTCTCAGTATTTATTTGTTTTTAATTCTTAAAGTTTTGAAATTTATTATCCTATTGTATATATCGGTTGCTATTGACCTAATACAATAAGTGCAAGTGTAAACCAATACGTAAACAAGTTTTAGAAGTGTAAAATTGTTATTTGGATAGTGCAATAATGACCATTAATATTTTTATAAATATTTAAGTGAAGGCGGATGAATATAATTTTTTGTTGAACCTCGCAAAACTGTTATACAGTAACAAAGTCACGAACATACGATCGACTATTTGACATTCTATCTCTAGATCGAGGTGGTTTAATGAAATATCACTGTGACTGGTGTGCATGGTGATTCGAGTTCGAATCCCACATTTTGTAAGTCTTTTTGTATTTTAATAAAAATGCAAAGAACTCCACCGGCCTTAAATAAGTCGATTGAATCCCCAGCTACGCAAGTAACTATGCGAAGCAAAAGTAAATGCCTTAGGAAAAATAGCAGCAATTGTTCTAATGAAGAATCTGTAGCTAATATAGATGAGTCAGGTAATAACAACCATAAATGCATCACTGCTAAGGAAATTAGAGAAATAATACAAACTGAACTACGTAATATTCTGGCCACAGACATTGGCAATGTTGTGCAGCAGTGCGTGAGATCGGAACTACAGGATATTAGATTGGAATTAACAAATGTGAAGGAATCTATGACTTTCATGAGTGCACAATATGATGATATGCATACTGCTTTTGAAGATAAAATAAAAGAATTGGATCTACTAAAAAAAGAAAATGACCGAATTAGACCAATGCTCAGAGATCTCAATCTACGAGTAGTACAAATGAAACAACAGGCGCGTTCCTGTAATGTTGAAATTTTTTCAATCCCAGAATACAAAGCAGAAAATCTAAAAGTTACACTGAAACAATTATGTACCACAATATCTTTCCCCTTAAAAGACAATGATATCATAATGTGTACTAGAACTGCCAAAATAAATCCCGACAATGCGCGCCCTAGATCCGTAGTTGTTAAACTTAGCACTCCTGCATTGCGTGATGGTCTTCTGGCTGCCGTAATAAAGTTTAACAAAGCAAATCAAACCGATAAATTAAATACTTGCCACATTGGTATTGGAGGGGACAAAAAACCTGTGTATGTATCAGAGCATTTAGCTGCCCATAATAAAGCATTACACCAAGCTACAAGGCAGGCTGCCAAGGAAAGGAATTATAAATTCGTATGGGTACGAAATGGTCGAATTTTTGCTAAAAGAGATGAATCCTCCGATCGCCTTTACATCAAAGATTTTACTTATTTTAGCAAATATTTGATTGAGTCCATGCTCAATCAAATATTTGCTAAAATAAGTAAATTTTGTTTTGCATTTTATACTTGTAAGATCCATTGTTAAATATTATATAATTCTCAGATTTACAGATATATTATCAAAACACTAGGGGCTTAAATACCAAAATGCATGATCTGTACCACACTATTTTGGTAAATCAGTATGATGTTGTTGTTTTGACGGAAACATGGTTAAATGCAAATATCTCAAATTCTGAATTATTCGACGAACGGTACAATGTGTATAGAAGAGATCGTGTTCTTAACACTCTTAATAAAAAAAAAAACAGGCGGTGGAGTTTTGATAGCCATCTTAAAAAAGTATAATTCCATACAAATGGAAAATTATAATAGTTTATGCGAAGATCTATGGGTAAAAGTGAAAATTAAATCTAAAATGAAATTTTTTACTTTGTGTGCAGTATATATTCCACCGCCAACAAAGTTAGATGTTATAGAGCACTTTGTGAAAAACGCGAATAGGGTCATAGCTTCAGAAACTAACACATTAATTGTAGGTGACTTTAATTTATCCAGCATAAGTTGGAAAAAGAGTGAAGATATTGCATGTATGTATCCTGAATCCCCAAATTACACAATTAACCATGTATTTACAGAGTTCGTTTCATTAAATGGTCTCGAGCAATATAATGATGTTACAAATATTAATAGTAAAATTCTTGATCTCGTTTTAACAAATTTATCCAACATTTACGTGGTCCCATGCAATGATCCGTTGTCTAAAGTAGATATACATCACCCTCCTCTTGAGATTAACCTAAATATGCAATTGGTCAAAACATTGACCTTCAATAGATTACCTTCATATAACTTTCACAAAGCCGATTACCAAGCAATGTCAGAAAAGATCGACTCCATTGACTGGACTGCAATTTTCAACGATTACAAAAACGTTGACGATATGGTCGATAGGTTTTACATGGAACTTAGAAATATTATATTAATGCACGTACCATTCTCCCAAAAAATCAATTCGAATAAACGCCCACCTTGGTTCACTGGAGAACTTACACGACTACTCAGACAGACATACAAGCTAAGGATTAGAGTTAAAAAATATAACAATGCTATGGATAAAATTAGTGTTTCGTTACTAAAAGACAGATGCCGTAAGCTTAATAAAACGTGTTATAATAATTACATTGAGACAATTGAATCTAATATTAAATGTAATCCCAAATATTTTTGGACATACATTAAACATAAACGCAATCATAAAAGTACTATTCCTGAAAAAATGATCTTACGAAACGAGGTAGCCTCTAATAGCACAGACATATGTAAGCTGTATGCAAACAATTTCTCCTCTGTCTACAATGGCTTTCACCCAGTAGTTCCCCCGACCATAACTCTGTATCAAACGGCACAAAGTGAAACTTCTAACAATTTAGGCCTTATAACGCTAACAGAAGAAACAGTTCGTAATAAGCTTAAGAACCTAGACATCCACAAGGGATATGGCGCCGACGAACTGCCACCTATTCTTCTCGCCAAATGCTACAAGTCACTATCTGTGCCCTTAACAATAATATACAATACTTCGCTAGAAACAGGTTGCTTTCCAGTATTGTGGAAAACGTCCAAAATTGTCCCTATATTTAAAAATGGCCGTAAAAAAGATATCCAGAACTATAGACCAATTTCTATATTATCGGCTATACCAAAGGTCTTTGAATCACTTGTATATCCTCATCTTTACAATCACGTGAAAAATCACATTATATGTGAACAGCATGGATTCTTTCAGGGTAGATCAACCACCTCAAATTTGGTCTCATTCACGGAGAATTTAACCAAACACATGGATAAATGTATTCAAGTAGATGCTGTATACACCGATTTCAGCAAGGCTTTCGACAAAATAGACCATCATATTTTAGTTAGGAGACTTGCTGAAGTCGGTGTTTATGGTTCTTTCTTGGAATGGTTCAAGTCATACCTTAGTAATCGCAGGTCTTTTGTAGTTGTTAATGGGGCCAAGTCAGATGAATTTCATGCGACATCTGGTGGACCACAAGGGTCTCATCTAGGCCCTTTACTGTTTAATATATTTATTAACTCGATCAGTCAATGCTTTTATCACGCCAAACCTTTTCTCTTTGCAGATGATCTTAAGTTAAGTCTACCCATAAAATCTATTGAAGATACTAACTTACTTCAAAATGACTTGAATAGACTAGTTGCTTGGTGTAAAGATAATAGAATGAGCCTAAACTTAGATAAATGTTTACATATAAAGTTTACAAAGAATAAAAATATTATCAGGTCAAAATATTCTATTTTTGGCAAAGCACTGGAGGAGGTTTCATGTGTCCGGGATTTGGGTGTATTGTTGGATAGCAAATTGTCATTTGCTAACCATTTTGATCACCTAATAACGAATGCAAATAAAATGTTGGGTTTCGTTTTGAGGTCTACAAAGCCGTTTAAGTATCCTAAAACCAAAATATTATTGTATAACACGTTGGTTCGCAGCAACTTGGAATATTGCTCACAAGTATGGTCTCCTCAATATAATGTTCATATACAACGTATCGAGCGAGTTCAAAGTAGATTTATGTGTCACCTTGCATACCAAAACAATAAATTAAGAGAGTTGAGGTCATACACAGACCGCCTTCGGTATTACAAGTTGCTAAGTCTCACCAGTCGTAGAAAAATTTCGGACCTAAGTTTTCTTCATAGTTTAGTTACATCTAAACTAAATACCGATCTTCTTTCTAATATTTTTTTTAATGTACCCAGTAGGCTGCTTCGTTCACAAACCTACAAATTGTTTAGTGGAGTATTGCACAAAACCAACCTCCGCAACAACTCTCCGATTGCGAGAGCTACAAATTTGTACAATGCCTTGTTTAGAGTGGCCGACTTGGACATTAATTTTGACAAATTACAGCACTTTATAAACAAATTGAGCAAATATTTTATGTCTCTAGATAATGTGTGATTAATGTGATTTTATGCCTTGTGTACAATTAAATTAAATACGTTTTAAGAATTTTAAATTTTATTGCAACTAATATGTTTTTTTGGTCTTTCATGGTTTTAATATTTGTATTGTACTATAATTATTCAATTTCATAATGTTAAAAAATCTGCAATTCAATATAATTTGATGTATTTATTTTTTATTGGTCTATTTAAAATTTATTTAATTATGTATTAGCCTGTATACTCAACTTGTTGTGTAAGCTGTGATTGCCTATAATTGAATTTGCATTACGTACCTGTCTGAATTTTTGTTAATATTTAGGTGTAAGAATAATGATGTAAATTTGTTGGTAATCCTTAAATAAATAAATAAATAAATAAACCATACACATATATATTTAAAAATGGGTTATTTTTTTCAAAAACAGAGATATCCGAAAACGATATTGGAAATGAAACACCTTTAACATTTAAAACGTCTCGAAAATGAGGATAAGATGTTACTCGTTCAAGATTACGAGTTGTTGGATATAAGGCGGCCACTATGCACCAAAAAAAAACAATAATCATCCTGGTTTTTGATATTCAAGCAAGCTTTTTTGGTTTTTATAAATTTAGGTAAATCTATATAAAAAGAGCCGCTGAGTGGTTGATATTTATTGATATTAATTTCTAAATGGGAATTACTAAGAAACGTCCATCCACTGTGTCTCTCCTGAAATTCTTCAATTTTTTTCAATAACGTAGTAGTAATTGTATTATAAAGAGTTTCAAACTCGTAATTAACATGTATAGCAAAGTTTTTTGTCGCAAAAGATTTTAACTCTTGTACATCATTTTTGTACATTAAGAATAAAGAAAAAAGTTCAAAATATTTTTTTAGCGCTGTATATTTTTTGAGAGAATCATCAATCACTTGATCATGAAAATCATTAAAAAATAATTCTGGCAAATTAACTGCTTCGCTGTTAGACGCAATAATACGGTAACTAATAATGCGCCCTTTAAACGCAGAGTTAAGGATTTGAACGTTTTCATTAATTGTTACAGCATTATTATTTTTATGTTTATTAGTTCGTAAATGACCAGTCCACGAACTTCTATCTATATGTATATTGCAAACCGAACAATGAGGCATTTTCAGTATATCAAAATAACGGGATTAAAGTTGCACACAACGATATAAATATACCTTAAATATTAAGCGAAGTAGAAGATTATTTCCAGCACAGCTTCTTTCAATACGTTTTGTTCAGTCTAGGTTAAACTAAAAATATTAATCAAATCTTCACGTAGGTCATCTTAGTGCCGTAGTAAGTAGTTAGTCTTTATATATCCTGAAAATAATACAAAGGCATTAGAAATAAGCATAAATGACAAATAAGTAAAATACTAAGACTTAGGTAGATATTAATAATAATTATAATTATGTATATACCTTCAAGTTTATGCACAATATTGATCAGGTATTATAAAATTTATATCTCCAAAATGTGGTGTTCCGCAGAAGTAGTTTATCAATAATCTCATTACCCCAAGATGTTGTAAGGCTTCAAATAACTCTGAAAATACAAAAATTAAATTTAAAATTTATAACTTAAAAATTTCTTGACGATAAAGAATTAATTAATTAACATAGCTCTGGTTTATTTTACTTTGGTATGGACATACTCTGGTTATCACTAAAGATATTTTTGTAAGTAAGTAGGAATAAAAAAATAAATAATATAGTTTAATAATTACCTTACTATTTTCAACAAACAATATAGAGATGTCGTATATTTATTTACTCATGTATTCTGCTCTACAGACTACAGTACAGAATAATGCGAAATATAAAATAACTGTCTTTGATTTTTACTAATTTAATAGTATATGATTAAGTTTTACGAACACATTTACTTGAATTATGTATTATTCATTATAACAAATAATACGTAATTCAAGTAAAGGTGTTCGATTACTAATCAAATAAATTAAATATTATATTTCAATTAATATCGTCATCGCTTACACGTGTCTTCCGTTCCAAATTCATATCATCATTTTTTATAGCACAGTCAGTAAATCAGTAGGGATGAACCAATACTTAGCTGTTATGTTAACTCTGAGTAGCTACTGAGAATTTTATACAAAAACTCAATAACACTAAACCACAAAGAAATCAAACCATTGCAGTTGCACTTAACCACTGATGAGACAGTTTTTATTAAATATATTTTTCTGCCATGTCACATAAAAACACAGATTAATTATTTATTTGACTTATCAAACATAACTATACTGTAATTAGATTTGTGGTTAAAGTAGGAAAGTTAAATAATTGTGTATATGTGTGCCTGTGCATGTGCACCACGTTTCGGTTGAAATTTCTGAGGTAAAAGATCTACCTGTAGATCTTTTACCTCAGAAACTTTTTTGTATCTATATATTTAGTATTATATCTTTTTTTCAAATACAAATTAAGTACTTACTTATATTATACTTTTATTATTAATCAATCAACTTAATGTAAGTGTGTCAGCCCTAAGTAATTCAGCTACATCGACATTATAAAAATGCAACATTTTATTTTTAGACAGGCAATTTACCAGAAAGTCTTATGTGCATCATTACTTCTATGCTTTTGTGACAAAATTCTTATTTAATTAATTATGAACGATTAGTATAAAAGCTATACTTTTCATAAACAGTTAAAAAATTCGAGTTCGCGTCTACAAGAGTTGGTTCATCATCAAGACCAGTATACAGTGATAGTAGTGTTAGTAGTGTTAGTAGTAATACAGACTAGAGTCTACAGTCTGCAGTTCAGAGCGGGTTCCACAACGCTATAGCCCAGAGAAGCGAGTCAAATAGCTTAATAAAATGTAAGTATGAACATTAACTTAATTATTCTGCTTTCAGGTTATTTTCTGACTTATAAAATATTCTTTAATTTTACTTTAATTCTACTTTAAACCTCCCAATAAAATGAGTACTTACACTACTTTCTTTAGATTTTTTATCCATACTTAAATTCCTTATTTCTTTACGTTAACATTATTAGTTTTCATTACTTTCTGCAACCGATATGCCCCACGAACTTATCCCACTGTCAATATAATTTAATCTGTTTAATTTAACCGTTAATAATTGTTTTTTTTTTTTTCTCAGGTCAGAGTCTGAAACTGAAGTTTACCAAGAGTCGCCGAAGGTGCATGAAGATAAATCTTATCGCAGTCAAACAGTACCTGGAAAGCGCAAAGCATTGAAAAAATCACCTACCACTACAAGGTACTTATTTAATCTTCATAAATTTACTCAAGTGGATATAACCTACGACATACACATACGAGCTATACTTTAAATAATAATATTATTTTTTTAATCATGCGTTTGTAATCGCGTTCACGTTAACAGCTATAATGATTACAATGATCAGTGTTTCAAGGAATGCGAAATCGCTCTATCTTAGTTTTATTCAACATTCACAATGTATACATATAAAGTTATATTACAATCTTTTAAACATTACGTTCGTGTAGCTGGTTTGGCTGCCTATGTAATAAATATATTAAGAAGTTCTTAAATTGAATACATGTAATTTGTGTTTATTTATGTGATGGTTATTTATTAAAGAAACAGGAAAACATGTAGGTTGAATTATTGTTTTATATGATTGTGTGATGGTACGATGTTTATTCTTTTGTTCTAGCAAAAAATCTAAGACTCTGGACATCTTCGGTCTAAGTCGTGAGCGCGGCGAATCTGCAACAGGTTATCCAGTTCTGTCTTCGTTCTTCGTGAATCGAGTGGCTAACGGTAGCGAACGGCGATCAAATGCTGGCAACTACTATGTTGATTTTAAAATATACAGGACGAGTGACGCGCGAGATACCGAGTCCAGTCCACTAGTACGAGTCAAGTTCCAAACGAATGAGGATTCTGTTCAGTGGCGCAAACTTCAAGACTTCGTGCGGTCAGCTGATACGTTGTTTGACGAACAACCTATATTTACTACTTAATATTATACATTACAGTTTATTTAACTATAATGTTATTTAACTTCAAAATATAATGATGATTTCATGATAACATTATGTTGTTTTATTTCATAGCTATTACGACGACCAGATTTGGCGCGAAGGTTTGTGTATCAGATTATCGTGTCAAAGGTTGCGGGTTCGATTCCCGCTAGAGCGATGAATTTCGTCTCTAGTCTGGTTACAACTGTGATAGTTGGTACTGTTGTTTGTTCGCGTTAAATATTAACTCAAACTTGATCGTAGTACCTAAATTTACATCACAACGTAACACATCACAAATTAAAACACATCACAATTTTTTTATCACAATTCCAAACTCCGAGCTAATTGATACTGAGTAATTCACAGAAAAACTCAATAACACTTTCCTCGACCTAGGAATCGAACCCAGGACCTCTAGCGTAGCAGTCGCGCAGTTATATTGTGTTTATCAATTTGTTATTATAAGTTTTCAACGGTCTATATCACGTTGCGATGAACGATTTCGCGCTTATTCGTTGGTAATCTTTATATTGTGTAATTGTACGCCGTTAGGCATTGTTTGTCGTTGTTCCGTCTCGTTTGAACAAGTAAATAATGAATTATCATTGTGATTCAACGAAGTGATGTGACGTACAGACAGTGACAGTGAACGAAATAAACAGGTACGTAATGTAGAAGCGGACGAGATTCGATCATATATTATTGGGCATTCTATCCCACCGAAGTGGAGGCGAAGCCGGAATGGTAGGTGGGGTAGAATGCCCAATAATATACTACTTGTATGTTGTTGTAGATTTAAATGAACGTTGTTGATTTTTTATTTATAATATACCCTTGATTATGTTTAAGTCACTGTTTTATTATTTTATAATATCATTTAATACTTGCACACATACCTAAATAAATATACGCCTGTTACCCAAATTTAAGGGGCTCACCCCTTAAATTTGGGTCAGCATCTAAATATTGTTGCATACTTTCTCTGCCTCCTCCATATTCAATTTTTATTTCATTAGTGAGATTAGATTCATCGATTTAATATCTTTTTTTGTTCACCATACTAGGTATATAATACAGGGTGACTTTGAAAACTTGCGACAAAATTAAATATATAATTCTACATGGAACCAAGAAAATTTTGAGCGTGATAATATGAGAAATGAATAAGTACTTTTTGACCCTGCAAAAAACGTAAAAGTGGCGAAAGTATCAAGATTATAATTCCGCGTATACCCTTTATCTTTAATGCGTGTGCGATGAACCTATGAATGAATCATGACCTCGTCAGCAAGTTGCCGAGCGACTGTCAAATCAAAACAAATCAAATTTCATTTGTTTACGTTATTCGCAGACAGGCCGGCAAGGACAAAGCGATGCGTAAGATGAGTCGAACGGTTTGGCAACACCGCGCGTCATTACCTATTTTCTCAATGAAATAGTTAAAAATATTAAATACAATGCGTTGCCATACTTCACGTAGTATGTTCCTGTGGAATAGGTAAATGATAGTCTACTCGGCGCGGTTGAATTGAATTGAATTGATACTTGAAATTTATAATTATTTTATTAAAGTTTATAATTACTTTTATTTAATTGTTAAAAGCTGATAAATCATGTTTTTCTTATAAGATAACTTAGTCTACACCATTTAAAACCAAAAACAAATTTACGTCCTTGACAATTTAGATTCGTAAAAATACATTTTAAAATGAATGGGTAATCGTTCCTGAACCTCCCATTTTGATTTGTCGTATTCTTTCAAAGTCACCCTGTATATACCTGATGCTAATATTTTCTTTGGGTTGAGTTAGGAATACTCATAGGGCTATGGAGGGAAGAGGTTGCCGCGTAGTCCGCAGTGAGTCGGCATTGTGTTGCGGTGAGTCCACGGTGAGTCGGGACTGTGATGCTGCGAATGCCTCAGTAAGTCGAGGTGGTGCAGTGATGCGTAGTGGCTGGCTGCTGCGTCGACCAGGAGAGAGTGGCTCTGCTAGATGACCGGCCGAAGTGCAGTGTGCTGTGCCAAGTTGCTGGTGCTGGCTGGAGGTCCTGACCAGGCATGTGCGTCCGCTACAGGCGTGTGGTCAGGGTTTGAAGCCGGAGGGTTGCTGGCTGGCAGGATGATGCGCTGGAGAGTGCTGTGAGGAGTGATGTGGCGAAGCTTGCTGGTCATCGAAGGTTGCGTTGATGTTCAGCTCGGGGTCGCCAGTATGGAGGGAAGGAGGTGTGAATCCCTCCATTGGAAAAGGAGGATCCTCCGACCAGGCGAGGTGTTGTGCCTGGCGGGCTACTGCCCGACGGTTGATGTTGGGTGGTTGTATATATGCAATCTCGCGTGCAAATGTCACTTGCGCGATTTAGGATTAACTGCGTCATCGCACTGAGTCCGTAGTTCTAATGTGGCGAGATAGATGTCGCCACAGGGCGAATAAAGAATAATAAAATCAAAATATTGCTACCGGATGAGTAAGAAATAAAAATCGGTTGACTTAAGCATTAAAAACGTGTGGAATGAGACGT
Source organism: Craniophora ligustri (assembly GCA_905163465.1). Taxonomy (NCBI): domain Eukaryota; kingdom Metazoa; phylum Arthropoda; class Insecta; order Lepidoptera; family Noctuidae; genus Craniophora; species Craniophora ligustri. Next base: position 10,671,933 of record LR990976.1, read on the forward strand.
CATAGGATGAATACGGCACAACCCAATATTACGTGTTTGTTTATCTCGTCGATGCCTTGATTTCTTTTCTTTTTGGATATGCGAGTTCTCTGGAACTTCTGAACTGAACTGAGGTCTTCAACCTCAGAAAAATGACCACAATGTCCTTGTCCATGCTGACTGAACACAATTTCCGAATCCGATATCTAAAAACAAAACATAAAAATATTAATAAGTATTCTGTCAAAAGGATTGTTTTGGTGTTAAATACGTAGGTCGCCGCCGGAGGATCCAAAAAAAACCAAAATTATTTTAAACTAAACTTTAATTGCTTATAATAATTACAGAATAAACTATATCTAAAGTTACAATTATATCCGTTCGATGTTAGAAACAGAATGTATACATAATTCATAAAATAAATTCACTTTCCGGTAAACAGCCGAGTCAAATGTCGTACAATTCCACGAGGTGTCATAATTCATCTACACGTGTAAGGCTGTCGCAACGCGGTGCATTGCGGTCGCCGCATACTTGCAGTTTACCTATTGTTAAATACTATAACATCTCCATCCTCAGATCAGCAATTATTTTCGAACTTGGAGAGGAGGAAATATTGCTGAATGTGTCTTCTGATCTCCAGATTTTCCGGGGACTGCATAGGTCTTATCTTGAGAAGATTGTCTAGTACAACTGCGTTGCAGTAACTTGTAGCGCCATAGCATTATAAGTGTTACGATTGCAAGTGCACATAATAGGATAGTATATAGTGGGAGGGTTGTGTGGTATAATATTTCAGATGAGTTTTCTTCTAATCTTAGAGCGGTTTGCGTCATTATTTTATACTGAACATCATGTATTCTTGAGAGATCTATTGAGTTGAGATTTATATGAGTAATCTTGTCGAGCTGCATATTGGTGTTGTAAGTAATATTCATTATCTTCAAGGGTCGTCCCTCCACACGATCATGGGTATTAGTAATAGTGAATTCTGAGGTGTATAGAAAACAGTTCACAGGAACAGTAGCCAGATAACTGCCATCTAAGGTGATGTAGTCTTCTTTGCCGCATATGGTGTGTATTCGTGTTGTATTGGCGAAGGATAAGACATAATGCCTTTCATCTAATTCTTCCATAGATACTTTTGACAGAGTTATGGTCACGACGTCACACGCCTTGTCGAGAGATTGGTTCATGATGAGGTTTTGCATACAGTCCGGTATCTGACGAATTTGGTGATCCATCTTGTCTCCACAGATACCAGTTGTTGTACTTCGGGCATTCTGCCTCTATGTACACATAGCCCTTCCTGTTGGTTGCTATCAATGGGAAAGGAGGGATGAGGGCCTGCTTTAGTTTATTAGGGGCTATCGATAATCTATAAAGGTCGTAACTATCTTTTGCAAATATAGGTAACTTGAAAACTATTACTATCTGACTACCTGAGTAGTAATAACCGGGTTTGATCAAATCATAGTATTCTCTAAGTTCTAATTCTAATATTTGATCTTTACCATAAATTTTTACTAACCTAGTTATCATATTACTTAAAACTTTTATACTTATCATAGAATGATGCGGGGTTGAGGTATGTATAAAAGCTAAAATATTTTCTATTCTAACTAATTCATTTAGAATGTCATCAATGTTTTCGATAATAATGGTTAAGTATTGAGCGAACTTAGCGTACTTAATAAGGTTCGTGTCCCTGTAGCTTTGACTGTCTAATATTAATTTTAAGGTGTCATTTATCTTATTTTGGTTTTCAACTAATTTAGTTAAGATATTAGTATGCTGAGCCATCCACTCCTTACTAAAAGTTATGTGATTATTGAATTCTTCAGCTATATCGTAGTTATTGTTCTGAAGAGTTTTGATAGCATTATCATATCTAACGGCATCTGCATGGTCTAAGTTACCAGTTACACTTTTAATAATTGATCCAAGACCATCTATGAGACCTCTCTTTACACGACCAGGTTTTAAAGTTTCTAAATGATTCGTCAACTTAACCAATTTACTTGAAAGGTAGTCTATTTGGATTTCATACAACATGTAAGTATAGTTACTTAAACTGACTTCGAAGCTGGATAATTGAGTCTGTAACAGATTAATTTTATCGTCTATATCTCTAAGTTGGATATACTGAAGGAAGGTGTGATAATGTGTTATAAGTTTAGTAGCACCTAACCGAAAGGGTAGTAATCCTGGACCATCACTGAGGCTCTCAAGTGATATCTCCTGATTTATCTCCCGGGCTGCTATCAAATGAGCAGTCAGGACCAGAAGCACCCTGCAACAATTGGGCACTTTTAGGTAGTCTTTTAAGACGGCTTTTAGCAACTGGGCCACGTTTCTTTGATGTATAGATGTGTATAGGTAAATTCACTAATACTGTATCTTGACTGTATCTTGGAGCTAATTTTTGACGGCTAGCTAGTGGATTATTTACAAATATACGTTGTTGAGGTTGGTATTCAACTTCGGGTTCGCGATTTTTATTCCGGTTGTCTATAATATTAGTGCGCGTTGCGAGAGCAGATTCATTTATTACTTTCATCTGATCTCTGTGATTTTGTATGTACTGTTGTAATAGATGTTTATTTAAATCGATATCAAAGGGATCCCGAGGGTCGAAGTGTCCTGTTATAATATCATACGGTCTACATTTCGTAAAGCTATGCACTGAACTATTGTATGCCAAGATCGCATAGGGAATCAGATTATTCACATCATCATCCTTGTGACTTAATTTAAGAATGCGCAGGTGCTCTAACAAAGTAGAATGAAACCTTTCCACGATTCCGTTATCATTAGGCGTATGAGGTAAAATTCTGTGGTGATTGATTTTGTGTAAGTTAACAAATTCATTAAATAACTGGTTAGTGAACTCTGTGCCAGTGTCCGAGACTATTGTTAAGGGTAATCCGTGATGAGTGCAAAATTTCAAGAGTGCTTGTAGTATACTGATAGCTGTACCATCTCGTATATGGTATGCTTGTGCGTATTTCGAAAAGACATCTACGATAGTTAGATACTTTTCGTTTTGAATTGTTAATAAGTCTATATGTATAATTTCTAGTGGTTTTGTAGCAGGGGGAACGACATTAAACTGTTGCTTAATCGGATTACGGTCGTACTTTGCACGCCCACAAATAGTGCAATCGTTAATAAACTTTGTTATCTGGTCTTTCATTTTTGGCCAATAGTAACGTCGGGAGAGAGCTAAGTGACATTCGTTTATGCCACGATGATTTGTCTTTCCTTCGTGGTAGTGTTTGATTATTTCTTGTTGTCTAAGATATTCCTTAACATTCTCGACCTCACTTTTGGCTAATACTAAGTTCGTGGCAGAACTTTTAAATTTATCTTGTATTATGGGTATAATATCATACATGGCTAAAGGTTATAAGTAGAGCGGTCTTAACTTTCGGATTAACGTATTCCTTGATTATATTAATAAAATCATTCTCCAGATTTGATCGAGATACTTGTACAGCGGTTCTAGTGTGCGTCTCAAACGGTTTAGAGGCTGTGGGACGTTTCTTAATATCGCCAACTACTGTTATGCAAATTTGCCTATGATACTTATTTAGGGGATCGTCTACAATAGGGACTTCGAGAATGGGGTTCTCTCTACTCGTGTGGGCGGATGCTGTGGATGGGTTTCCTGCTGATGGTGGTCGTTCCGATGCGTTTACCATCATGGAGCTAGTTTCCTCATTGTGAATTTCTACGCGAGAAAGAGCGTCAGCGTTAGTATTGGATAAGCCTTTTTTATACACCACCGTAAAATCATATTCGGATAACTTGAGCTTCCACCTAGTTAGTCTTGAATTTGGTTCCTTGAGGTTCATGACCCACTGAAGCGGCTTATGGTCAGTAACAATTTTGAATTTTCTACCAAATAAGTAGGGTCTGAAATGTTTGGTAGCCCAAACGATTGCGAGGAGCTCCTTTTTAATCGTACTATAATTAATCTCACTCTCATTTAAAGTACGAGATGCGTAACAAACTGGTTTATCTGATCCTATGGTACCCTGAGATAAAATAGCGCCTAAGGCGACGTTAGAGGCGTCTGTTGTCAGTACAAAATCTCTTGTAAAATCAGGATACTGTAGAATCGGGTCATTGGTTAGAAGATCTTTACATTTCTCAAAGCAATTTAAATATTCTGAATTTAGTAAAATTTTCCTACCTTTTTTTAGACACTGGGTGAATGGTTTAGTTATGCGTGCAAAATCCGGAATGAATTTCCTATAATACCCTATCAGGCCAAGAAACTGTTTAATTTCCTTTGGAGATCTTGGTAAAGGATATTTGTGGATAGCTAATATTTTATCAGGGTTAGGTTTAATCCCTTCTTTAGTTATTACGTGTCCTAAATAAGCGGTCTCCAGTTTCAGAAATTCGGATTTATCCATCTGAATTTTGAAATTGGATTCGCGTAATTTTTTAAATACTTTTTCCAAATTAATGATATGCTCTTGCAGTGATGTACTGAACACTACAATGTCATCTAAGTATACTAAGCAGACTACGTTTTGAAGGTCTTTAAGGACGTTGTCCATCATAGGCTGGAAGGTTGATGGTGAGTTTTTCAAACCCATAGGCATGCGCAAAAACTCATAGTGACCATTCTCCACGTTGAATGCAGTTTTTGGAATGTCAACGGGGTCCATTTCGACTTGGTAGCAGCCACTGGCAAGGTCTAAGGTCGAGAAATATTGGCAATTACCTAGCTTATCTAAGACGTCATTGATATTGGGAATTGGGTATTTGTCGTCGTGTGTTTTCTCGTTTAATTTACGGAAGTCGACGACTAAACGCCATTTGGTTTTACCGGAGGCATCCGACTTTTTCGGGACTACCCAAATAGGGGAACTCCAGGCAGATTCGGATGGCCTTATAATACCCTGGTTTAACATTTTACCAATTTGATCCTTAACCTCTTCTCTATGAACATATGGATAACGGTAACATTTAGTGAATACGGGCATTTCATCTGTAGTTCTGATGCGGTGTTTGATTTTATTTGTAAATGTTAAAGGCTCTCCGTCTATATAAAATACGTCTGCGTACCGTCCGCATAAAGTCTCTAAGTTAATTCTTTCTTCTTCGTTTAAGTGATTGGTACGTAATCGTGATAACACTTCGTCAGCCCTAGAGCGTATTTGTTCGGTGCGCTCACATTGATTATCCTGGGGCGATTGTTTACTGCTTGTACACCTAATGTTGTAAATTTCTGCTTGAATAGCCCGGTCCATTGAAAATATTAAGTCATGCGACGTGGGGTTAGTGATGTCTAAAATTCCGCGGTTATCATTAACTGTAGTAAGACATTCCCCGATAATACAATTTGAAATTATTTGTTCGTTAATAAAAGCTTCACCATCGTGCAAATTAATAGGGACTCTGACTAACTTCGACGAGTTTGCAGGAATAACGTCTTCATATAAATTTATATTACGCGAATTATACATACTAATAGGATTAATAGAGTTACGGGTTATTAATGCATTATCTTTAAGATCTATTTTAGCCTCCCATTTTTGCAATAATTCAAGTCCAATAAGTCCATCAAAGACATTGTGAAATTTAAAAACATATAATTTAATATTTTCTGGTTCATTAAATTCCGTAAAACTAGGGATAGTTATTGAATAATTACTATATATATTGAATAACGTTGGTCACTTCAAAAGGGTCAAAGTCCACGGGCGTGTTACTGTAAAATTTATCTACAGCTTCGGGACATATAAACGAGTGATTGGCACCTGTATCGATCAAAAGTTTTAAAGGGGGATTTAAAATCTGTATATAAGGAAGCTGGCGTTGAGTTTGCAAATTTAATTCTATTTTGACCTGTCTGACTTCCCGCGTACTTGAAAATCCTGCTCTTCGACATAGCTGGTAGATGGTTCGTGTTCCGCAAATGAAATTGAAGGATATTGATTTCGTACACTTACGCGAATATTAGACATTGAAATAAAACTACTTTTTACGGATTTTATCGCGGTATATTTGATATTATTTTAACCCGACGTTTCGCACCACAAGTCCTCGGATAAGAAAACCGATTCCTACCCAGGATGATTCGTGAGGCTATTGAAATTAAAAAGCACCCAAATTTCAATAGAGAAGATGGCTGGGTATTACCACCTGCTTGGAACCCTATCATAGATTCTATTAAATCTAAATCCAAGAACAAAACTGCACGACCGAAGGATACGGTGAGGTCGTTCTGTGTAAATCGGATTGTCAATAATAATGAAAAATGTAGGGTAGCTGTTAGTAATTATGACTTCAAGACGACCAACACCTCAGTCTGCCCGTGACCATGGATGCTGTAAAGGATCCGAAAGATCCTTAATTAATATTAATATTGAAATTAATTAATATTAATATTGAAGGATCATAACTTTGTACATCGGCCGTGTAGTAAGACGGGTCCGCATACTCAACATTATTAGTAAGATAATAGTCATTAGGCTGGTCATAGGTATATTCAGGATAATAATAATCACTGTAACTTGCACAATCATTTACATATACTTCCCTCGATTTGAAATAGTTTGTTGGCGGTGGGTTGCCACTTTTACGCCAATCATGACCAGAAAGCTGGCTGGTCTGCGGTCTCTCCCTAGCTACATAATGGCTAACTCCACTCATTGGCTTAGGGCCCAAATTTTGATTACAATTCCTCTGAGGTATCTGGAAGTTATTATCAGACTTATTATAATTTGGAGGGGGCGCACGGAACATTTGTTGCGTGCGTGACGGCATTCCCGTAGGTCTAAACTGTGTGTGTGTATGTGTAGGTTGATTAGGCTGAAAATTAGATCTCCAATTCTGTTGTGGCTGCTGTGAGTTATTAAACGACGCTGGTCGAGTGAGGGAATTAAACGGTTTTAGCATAGAAGTAGCAAATGGAGTCACTGGTAAAGATTTTGGCAAAGGAACGTGTGACTTCCTATCAGAAATTGAGTCGTTACGATTCTGAAGATACATAACGTTTAATTCCTCCTGCACGAACTCTAGCGCTTTCTCAACACTATCAGGACGCATGCATCTAATCCGGGACCTCAAGGGTTCCTTTAGTCCACGAACAAATGCTTGCATGGTTAATTTACGATATCGTGCTCGTTTAGCTTCTACTGTATTTTTAATAGTTTTATGTAAGGTGACATATGTCATGATAGTGCTGAACAAATTGACACAACGATCATAAAACTCCTGAGGCGAACTGTTACCCTGTATAGCTAACATAAGATCATTATAGAGAGTGGTCTCATCTCGTTGGTCGGCAAAGTTGTTGATTAATGCTGCTTTTATATCATCCGAATTTTCAGATACGCCGTTAGAGTTGATAATAAGTTCTGCAGGCCCTTTTATTTTATTCAAAATTCCATTTAAAAGACATAATTTGATCAAAGCATTTCCTGGGTTCGCTTCTAGGTATTCCGTGACTATCTGATCGCAGAGATTAATAAAGCGCGGTAAAACATTCGCGTTACCATCGAAATCAGGTACTAAACGTAAGGTCTTAAAAATCGTATCCGCCTCAGACATGTTTGTGTATTCGGGAATCTCTGAGGAACAGTCTAAATCTAAGCTAATGTCTCTATTACTATCTAAATCGAGCCTACGTGCTACTCTAGAGCGTGCAGGCCCTCTAGGGGAAGTTTGCTTAGGATGAAAATTTTTTGCAACTAAATTTAACTACAGGAATATTGAAAGCAACACACAGAATGATTCTAGTGTACTTACATAAATTGCATTCTGGCTTCTCTGGAATCGATGTCTGGATTTCTCCTCCGATCAGGACCTCAGGTTCTTTCAGGATACTCGGACGCGATGATCGCTCGCGACGACGGTAGCGATTAATAGCGGTACGGTTCTACGATGTGAGAATAACCCTAGCTAAACTACCTCGAAACGCTTCGAGTATCCTACCGACTGCGCCAAATACGTAGGTCGCCGCCGGAGGATCCAAAAAAAACAAAATTATTTTAAACTAAACTTTAATTGCTTATAATAATTACAGAATAAACTATAGCTAAAGTTAAGTTAATTATATCCGTTCGATGTTAGAAACAGAATGAATACATAATTCATAAAATAAATTCACTTTCCGGTAAACAGCCGAGTCAAATGTCGTACAATTCCACGAGGTGTCATAATTCATCTACACGTGTAAGGCTGTCGCAACGCGGTGCATTGAGGTCGCTGCATACTTGCAGTTTACCTATTGTTAAATACTATAACATGTTAAAAATAACTATTTAATTATTTATAAAAACACTTACCGATGACATTGTGTGTTGTACAACAAGTTTAAACAGGTTACAACAGGTAAAAAAATTAAAATAAAATATGTAATTATTTAAGAATTAATTCATTAGATGTCTTCACTACGACAACTATTTTATGAATGAAACACTATGGCACAATTATTTTTGGATATAACAATTTGTTGTTTTATAAATATGTACCTACTTTCAATTCAGACTACATAAGTCACGATTTAGAATGTTCCATTGAAAACTGCAAGCTTGCTTTACCTACATTTGATATACTTACAATGCAATGAACTGACACATGTGCGCTAAATGTATTACACTGAGCTCATATTACTATATTGTAATAAATTATGGTTAGGATTTCTGTTTATGTGAAATATTACCTCACATTTAAGACACTATTCAGAAAATTACTTTGGCTTAGTATTCTAAGCCAAAGTAATTAAATAATAGTGCAGTCTGTTAGTGACTGGTTTCCGAACCGTGGGTTGCGGGTTCGACAACAACGGATATACATATGTCGTCGATTACGATAATTAGACACTCAATTGATATTGTTGTAAGGGTGGGGAGTGAACGCCGTGACGTAACGAGTCACGTGATCGGAATCGTTTGGAGGGGCAACTGTTACATTTTAAAATATTGGAGAGCAATGAGCTCAGTGAATGACAGATAGCGATACAGTTCGGACCTTCCTAACGAGACCGTTGGTTCACTCAAAGTCTGTTAGTGCTACGTGTTAATTTGTGATTACTGATTACCTGCATAAAATACAAAGACTGTAATATAGCATCTCTGTGGTTTAATTGCCTGTGACCTACGCCATGAACCCTGTACCAGAAACTCCTACCGATGACGGGTGTGCCGCTAATCTATCGCAGTCGCCGTCATCAGAAGTGGGATTCACTCAGGCATCACAACCACCAACTACCCACGAAAGTCAATGGCAGATGATGTTTGAACTCCAACAACGGAATATGGTACAGCTTATTGAAGCCATGAAATCACGTCAAGCCGTACCAACACTCCCAGAATTCAATCCTGACTCCAGTGATGCTGATGCTCGTGCTTGGTGCTCGACCATTGATATTTGTATGGCAGAACAAGCTCTGGAAGGAGGTGCCTTGATCATTGCACTCAGCAAGTCTCTGAAAGGCAGTGCTTCTTCGTGGCTGTCTCAAGTATCACATTCGGGTATGACCTGGACTTATTTCAAGGAGCTATTCCTTGCTCGCTATGATAGTGCTGAAACTATCGCGGCAGCTCTTATAAACATCAACAACGGTCGACCAAAGGAAGGAGAATGTATGGCTGCATATGCAAGTCGGCTGATGACGTCACTAATAGCGAAATGGAAAAACCTGACTGCTGAAGAAATCGCTATATCGTATGTACTTGCGCATACCTCACAATTCGACACTAGACTCCATCGTTTGGCATGCACCACCGAAATTTCTAACAGAAGCAAGTTGTTGCAAGAAATGAAGTCATTTTCTTATTTGAAACGCAAATTACATAATCATGACAACAAATTGCCGGATAACAAGCGTTTCAAACCTTCAACATCTGAACCTTTGACGTGCAATTATTGTGGCAAGGTGGGTCATAAAATAATCGACTGTCGTAAACGGAAATTTAATGCTCACCAAACTCGGATTGCACCGATAAGTTCGTCAGCGGAAGCCTCCTCTAACGTGAAGAAAAACGTCATTTGCTTCACGTGTGGCGAAAAAGGCCACATCGCAACACAGTGTTCAAACTTCGGCACTCGCGGAAATAGCAGCACAAACGGAAGAGGCGGAGCACTACCACAACGTCGTGTAGACTATTGTGAGATACAAGGTGTGACTGGTCAGCTAGAACACTCCGGTGAGTCGTATTCATTTTATTTTGATTCCGGTGCCGAATGTTCTCTCATTAAACTCGGTGTAGCTAGCAAATTTTTAGGCACACGTTATTATACCTCTATTCACATTACCGGTATTGGTAACTCCACTCTGTGTTGTACCGAACAAATTCAAAGTGACGTTGTTATTAATGGGAATTTATTGACAATTTTATTCCACATTTTGCCCGATAAAGCTTTAAGGCAAGACGTTATGATAGGTCGCGATATTTACTATGACAGATACTTGTTTGACAATTACAAAACTAAAAGAAGTTGATTTTTGTGAAGTACCTTCGAATTTTAATTTTCATAATGTAGATTCAGATATTTCCTCGGAAAATAAACAAAAATTTGTGGCTATTTTAAATGAATTTTCCAATTCGTTTGTAGATGGTTTGCCAAAAACGCGTGTTACAACTGGTGAATTAAACATTCGTTTGATAAATCCTAATATTGTTGTTCAACGGCGTCCGTACCGATTAAGTCCAGATGAAAGGCAAGTTGTGCGTACCAAAATTAACGAGTTGTTACAAGCGAAAATTATTCCTCCTAGTTGTTCCCCTTTTTCAAGCCCTATTTTATTAGTGAAAAAGCGTGATGGTAGTGATCGTATGTGCGTGGATTATCGCGAGTTAAATAGGAATACTGTACCTGATCGTTTTCCCTTGCCTTTAATTTCTGACCTGATTGCAAGACTGTCTGGGGCTAATTTCTTCACCTGCCTAGATTGCGCAAGTGGCTTTAATCTTATACCCGTGAGTGCAGAAAGTGTTGAGCGTACTGCATTCGTTACCCCAGACGGACAATACGAGTATCTGACAATGCCTTTCGGTTTACGTAATGCGCCAAGTGTTTTCCAACGTGCTGCATCAAATGCCTTAGGTAGCTTAGTATATTCTTATGCGGTCCTTTACATGGATGATATTTTAATTCCCTCATTAGACGAAAACGAGGGCTTAGAACGGTTGCGTGAGATTTTGGAAGCCCTGACTAAGGCTGGTTTTTCACTTAATATTTTGAAATGTTCCTTTCTAAAACGTCGCGTAGAGTTTCTTGGATATGAAATTTCTGCTGGTGAAGTCAGGCCTAATCCACGGAAAGTTGAGGCTCTTACCAAGTTACCACCTCCTGAAAATGTTCACCAACTCAGGCAATTCATTAGCCTTGCCTCTTATTTTAGAAAATTTGTTTCTGGTTTTTCTCAAATTATGATACCTCTTTTTCATCTTATTTCCTCTAAAGTGTTCGTTTGGAAGCCAGAACATGAGAAAATTCGGAAGCAAATAACTTTCCTTCTAACTAATAAACCAGTTCTAATGATTTTTAATCCTGAGCTCCCCACGGAATTGCATACAGACGCGAGTGCGGAAGGTTATGGTGGTGTCCTCTTTCAAAAGGACGATAAATTACACGTAGTCGAATACTTTAGCAGGCGCACCACGAATGCCGAGTCAAAATACCACTCTTACGAGTTAGAAACCTTGGCCGTGGTGAATGCCGTAAAGCATTTCCGACATTACCTATATGGTCGTCATTTTACCATCGTAACTGACTGCAACTCCTTGAAAAGCTCTCATAATAAACTCGACTTGACACCTAGAGTACACAGATGGTGGGCTTTTCTTCAAGCATTTGATTTTGAAATAGTTTATAGACCTGGCAAATTAATGAGTCATGTAGATTTTTTATCTCGGAATCCCCTCCCTACTACTTCAAATATTACAACCCAAAAGGTTGATCAAAAGCGTGTTGATATTGCGACTTTGTCTGAAAATTGGCTTTTGGCAGAACAGATTCGTGACTCAATTTCAAAGAAATTCAATCTCTTGTTTCTAAGCTTAAAAATAACGATCTACCATCCGATGATGCTAAAACTTACGAGATACGTTCCGGTGTATTATTTCGTAAGGTTCAGAGAAATAATCGAACACGCTGTTTACCTATCGTGCCTCGTGCGTTTCGATGGTCTGTAGTGAATCATATTCACGAAGCAGTTATGCATCTCGGTTGGGAAAAGACGCTTGACAAACTCTATGATCATTACTGGTTTGATTACATGTCGAAATACGTGCGCAAGTTTGTTGAAAACTGTATTACGTGCAAGGTATCAAAATCTAGGTCTGGCAGAGTACAGGCTGAACTCCACCCTATACCGAAGGTATGCGTGCCATGGCATACCTTACATGTAGACATAACGGGAAAACTTAGTGGGAAAAATGACACGAGAGAATATGTTATCGTTTTCATAGATGCCTTTACGAAGTTTGTTTTGTTGTACCATACATTGCGGATTGACACACCAAGTGTAATTAAAGCCCTAAAATCTAGTATTTCCCTCTTCGGTTCTCCTAGTCGCTTAATAGCCGATCAAGGTCGTTGCTTTGCAAGTAAAGATTTCAAAGACTTCTGTGAATCTCATTGTGTTGCTTTGCATTTAATTGCTACGGGTTCTAGTCGTGCTAATGGACAGGTTGAGCGGGTAATGGGAACTCTAAAGGGTATGTTGACGTCTGTTGAAACTTCAGATAGGTCATGGCAGGATGGTTTAGAGGATATTCAGTTAGCGTTAAACTGTACTGTTAGCCGTGTCACAAAATCGAGCCCTTTAGAACTTTTGATAGGAAAGGTAGCAAGGCCCCTTAATCTTTTGTGTGCAGATGATAGTGAAAATGTAGTTGATATAGAATGTGTGAGAGAACAAGCGGTACGGAATATTGAAAAGAGTGCCAAATATGAGAAGTCCCGTTTTGATAAAAATAAGACAAAATTAGTAAAATTTGTTGTTGGTGATTTAGTACTAATAAAAAATGAAGAACGCAATCAAGTAAAGCTTGATCCGAAGTATAAAGGTCCGTTCAAAATAATTGAGTTACTTGAAGGTGACCGGTATGTTTTAAAGTCATTAACCGGTAACAGGACATACAAGTATGCCCATGATCGCATAGGAAAGATGCCACAGGACTATATTCCAAGTGAATTAGACGTGCTAAGTGAAGAGTTCGATGTAGAGGATGCGGGTGAAGGCCCATCCACCCGTTCAGACTAGTGAATCATTGCGCAAAGTATGACTGTAGCTTATCAGTGAGAAGGACTGATACTGCCTACTTATATTGAATTGGGGTATAAGTACCAGAGAGAAGAACTGGTACTGACCCACTATAGCTTATCAGTGAGAAGGACTGATAATGTCTATTCTGTTTGGGGCTTATCAGTGAGAAGGACTGATACTGCCCACTTATATCGGACTTGGGTATACACACCAGAGTGAAGGACTGGTGCTGTCCCTTGTTTATCGGGCTTAACAGAGAGAAGAACTGTTACTGACCCATCTGGGGCTTACTGGCAAGAAGTGCTAGTAATGTCTATTGCTGTCATTACTTTGTGCATGATCACTGTGATTTTGTAACGTTCATTTGATTTTTTTAAGCGAATTTGTGGTATCCTTTCTAATGTGACTTAATTATGAGTTTTCCATGTAGTCAGGTAGGCCGAGCTAAAAGACTCCTACAGTTGTATTTTGTTTTGTTACCAGATACACATACACACGAGGACGTGTGACTCGTCAGTATGGCCGTGTCGTCGATTACGATAATTAAACGATAATTAGACACTCAATTGATATTGTTGTAAGGGTGGGGAGTGAACGCCGTGACGTAACGAGTCACGTGATCGGAATCGTTTGGAGGGGCAACTGTTACATTTTAAAATATTGGAGAGCAATGAGCTCAGTGAATGACAGATAGCGATACAGTTCGGACCTTCCTAACGAGACCGTTGGTTCACTCAAAGTCTGTTTGTGCTACGTGTTAATTTGTGATTACTGATTACCTGCATAAAATACAAAGACTGTAATATAGCATCTCTGTGGTTTAATTGCCTGTGACCTACGCCATGAACCCTGTACCAGAAACTCCTACCGATGACGGGTGTGCCGCTAATCTATCGCAGTCGCCGTCACATATATACAATTAAAGTAGGTATTGTAAAGGTGGAATTCGTAAAGGACGAAATAAAAAAATAAGTTTGATTCTTCAATCAATTTATGGGTCTATCCCATACCTCCAAAAATTTTGTCCCAGTGCCTCCAAAAAAAAATTGGTTGTCTGTAAAGTCGGTTTACTGACGATAGTTGAACGTGACAACGTCTGAAAATACTGATGGAATGGTAGCATTTTTCAAAAGAAAATTTTAATTTAATTTGTTTAATAGATTTTTATGTATATAGAGAAGGAGGTAATTGGAAATCACAATGAAATTGATCAAGTTAGATTTATTTGTACGCATAAATACAATTATGTCAATTTTTTTTTACAATTCAATAGTTTTTACAAGTATAAATGTGCGTTGAGCAATTGTTTTACAACTTTTAAACATGTGTAATATTTAATTTATTAACAATTGACACCACATTCACTTTTCACTGCACTTGATACTCGATCAAAACATGTATGTAAATGTTTAATGTACTATAGTATAGCAGCTGTCCACGCAGACGCATCGCTCACTCAAGTAGGAGAGAGACGGATGTCGAACGCTGCCGAACGCAAAGGCCGATTGTGCTTCTTTGTCGCTCGTTCCGCGCTCTCACTTGCACTTCAAGCCTTACATGGAACGCCTCAGAGCGAGGTAACGCCGCATGAGTCATGTTTTTTCGTGCGTGCAGCCGGCTCTATCGAATTATAAGACGTTGTCACGTCAATAAATTTTAATATATAATTAAATATCAAATTATGTACCATTGCCTCCAAAAAGTGAAGGTAGAGTATTGTTCGTAAAAAATAATACATTTATTCAGCTTTGGTAATTTTGCAGTTTATTTAATATAGGAAGAATTAAGTCGGATAGCTGAAATATTTTACTAACTAGCAAACAAAATAGTCAAACAACCAACAACGTAGTGAATGCGAATGGATTTGTATCTTATGAATTATAATATGTGCTTGATATTTAACCTGTTATTTGTAATGTCTAACATATTGTTTAAATAACTGTGAAGGTGAACGTCATCGCACAACAAATCTTTGTGAATCATGGCACTAAACACTTAATGGTGAACTTAGAAACAAACCAAGGTTTCTGGAATTACTGTTTAAAATCCGTGAACAGGCTGATTACTACGACAAATATTATTACCCTGCCAATAACCGAAAAAAATAATCAATAAGAAGAGATGAAAAAATAAAAGTAATAGAAAACGAATACCGACTGAAATCAATCACAATAATGGAAGCGCTCAACCAGTATATAACTATTTAGATTTATTAACACTTTGTATATAAGATTTGTTTTATTTTTTTCTATTTGTTTTTATGGCTATTTGAAGAATATTTGTATTGCCTTTTTGTTAAATAATTTTAAGGTTGATTCTCTGTGATAAAACTTGTCATAAATATGGTTAGATTAAGTAAAGGTAATATCGATTTAGGCGCTAAATACTACAAATATTTATTTAATTTTAATGATTATCTGTGAATAACTGGACACAAACCACAACAAAATTCTGTCGATAATTCTATGTAAACTATGTTCATACTGTTTCAAAATTTTAAATTTTTCCTCGATACCTTGTAATCCAGCTTAAAGGAAATATTCATGCCAGCGATGATATAAATATTTAAATAAACACGTTTAATTAGCTTTTGTTTTCCTTTACTAAAACATTGATACATCTTGAATAAATCGCACTTGTCCATTTTCCACTGTATTTTAAAACATTGTTGTTCATATTTTTTTTAATTTTTATTAAGAAAGAAAAATTCAACCTCAGGCGGGACTCGAACCCGCGTCTTCTGGATCAGTAGGTACTCCAGACGCTCTGCCAACTGAGCCACCGAGGTATCCGCCTGATGTGTTGAATTTTGCCTTCTTTATGTTACTTATGTCTTACGGCGACATAGCAACATCGATTGGACAATTCTGTCCAACCCAGAAGTACTCCCTTTACAGCGAGTAGATTCCGGATGATATTGCATTACCTTTATACAATCTTTTTGTATTTTTTAGCCTATTTCAAGCTAAGATTTTTGAGGCGGGACTCGAACCCGCGTCTTCTGGATCAGTACTCCAGAAGACGCGGTTGAATTTTTCTTTCGAGAACAAAAGAAGTTGGAGGCATGGGATAGACCCAAATTTACCCTTTATATCATAATTAACACCTTAAAAATTAAACAAGTATTTTTATTATTTTCATACCTCATAATTTAATCTAACAATATATAATGTATACAACATTTAATAAATTAAATTTCCCTTTAAAATACATTAATTACCCCCTGCTCGGGTTGCAATATTACCTGGACGTATTAACCGCTTATCATAATCTGTGATGTTCAGATCACGTACCACGCTACTTTTAACCCCCTTAGCTTTTTTAATTATTTTATCCACAGTTTTTATTGAATAAACATTGGCTGATTCATCATAATTGGTATATTATTAAATTAGATTTTCACCATCGCCTTTTATCTTTCCTGACTTCCTTTGTTTTATTTATTATATTATGTATGTATCTATGTATTTTGGTTAAATTAATATTATTCTTTACTTTATTTTTCCCTTTCTTGGTTGCACCTACCGTTTTGTCTCTGCACCACTCTAAGGTTGACTGGTAGAAAATGCCTAAGGCATTAAGTCCGCCTTTGTACATTTATTTGTGCATAAAGTTTTAATAAATAATAAAATAAATAAATAAAGTTTCGACCTCAAACCAACGAATAATAATTTTACCAGCCATTTCATCTTTAAAAAGGCCTGGTATTTTTTTGTTTGTTTGCGGGATCTTGAACTCATTTTTAATGCTATAATTGCTGGAATCAAGGTATTCCAAAAACTTGTGTTTTAAGTCGTAGTAAAAATCGTTGGTATATATTTCGTAAACAAACGAACCTGTGTCTGTATAACGTAATTTCACCCTCTCATTTTAAAATGGTTTGATTATATTATAATGGAAATTATACATGTGTGATTTAGATACAGTCTTGGTCAAAAGTATTAGGCACCCTATAATTTGTTGACTTTTTCATGTCTAAGGTAAAAAATAAAACTAGTTTTGGTTTCCACATTCATATATTAACATAATATGACTTAAGTAACTAACATTTAGTTGGGCCACCCTTGGCTTTGATCACAGCAGCGATTCTTTAGGGTATGGTGCTTACAAGCCTTGTGCATTCGGCTACAGTTATATCACTCCATTTTCTAATCAAAGCATTTTTTAAGGTGGTTTTTGATGTAATGCTGTTCTCACGGATCCTGCGCTTCAGAATACCCCAATGATGCTCGATGGGCCGTGGCAACCGTGGGCACCACACAATCTGGATGATACTCCTCGCCGACGCGTCACCTCACAAATGTTGTAGCCGCTGTACAAAATACCTGTGAAAATGAAAAAAAGTAGAGTTGATATGTGTGCTCATTATTTTTATGGAAGTAGACTCAAATAAGAATGATTAATGTTATTGTTTCTTACAATTAATATAAAAGCTTACCTCAAAGTTTGATTCATCGGACCACACAACATTTGACCAATCTTTTTCTGTGAAATGTTGGTGTCGTAGAGCCCATTCTAAGCGATGTTTTTTGTTATTTTCTGAAAGCCATGGCTTCTTTCGTGCTTTACAGCCTTTTAATCCCGCATCAGCAAGTCTTCTTCTTACTGTTCGAGCACTAACAGTCTCTCCAACTTCTTCAGACAAAGCAGCAGCAAGCTCAAAAGAAGTTTTTTTGCGATCTTTTAAAGATTCGCGGATGAGTTTTCGGTACTGGCGCTCAGAAGTCACGCGTTTTCTGCCAGTACGGACTTAATTTGCGTGTGAGCCAGTCTTCGCGAACCGTTTGATAGCAGATTGCACTGCGCACCGTGAACATTTTATAATTCTCGCAATCTCTACTTGAGACTTCCCCTGTTCATGCAACAACTGAATTTTTATGCGTTTTTCGTAACATAATTCACCATATTTCGGCATTTTTAAACAATCAAAACGTCAATTTAACCACTAAACCACATACGGTAACTTATTTACGCTGTTAATAGCAAATAAACATTGACAATATTTCTGAATATTTATTTTGTAATTACATGTATTCTGGATTTTGCTCACCAGATGTTTTATGGCCTATAGAAATAGATTTTCTATTGTTTTAATTATCGTTTGGCGGCACTATCATCACAATAGTTAAACACATTAGCATTTTTTTTAAATACTTTTTGAATTATCAATGATTTATGGGGCTGCCTAATACTTTTGACCAAGACTGTAGTTCTAAAACAGTGAAGCCAATATAAATCGGTTTGTCTAAAATTAACCGATCTGGTTTCATCTGGATTGCTACTAAGTTTTCGGATAAAACTGTTGCACTATGAAAGTAAGGGTTTGCTATGAGCCTTTCTGCGTATGTTGATTTTTTTGTTACATTATTTTTATCATACCACTGATTAACTAAATGAACAGTTACTCTATTTTCAGTGTTTTCGAGCGTTTTCCCAAAAACACTGTTATTTAACACGTTAAGTGCTAAGCGTGGATTTCAAAACTATCCCTATTTGCGATACGAAGCAAATCTGATTCGTCAGAGACTTGTTACAACTGCGGTACGAATCATTTCTGACCAGTAACGTGAGACGTCTGTAAGAATCTGAATTTTAGGTTTTTTGCTTTTTTTTCTTCCTATGGCAACTCTACAGCTAACAGCTGATTTGAATTTGTCCCCATGTTTTTGTGTAAAATTAATAAATTAAGGCATAAAACAGGCCTATCTTTCATTGAATTGTTTATAACTAAGGTTAATAAATAGAAATTGTGTATTGTAATAACTTTGACAGTGGTATTTTAAGTGTAAAAACTGTGTGTAAACTAGTGACGGTTACCGGTACAAGTTTTTGTAAATTATCATCTCGAAATCAGGTACAAACTTCTAATTACATAATTTGCGTAGTGCTTTGTATTTAAGAAACATTATTAAGTTTATCTCTAGAGTATTTACGCAAGTACGCTTTGTACACTTGTGATATAAACATAACCTTATTCTAGTTTGGTGACACAACTTCTCTTATTGTTGTACCTTTTAAACTCCTTACTTAATCTTAAACTTGTTAATCTATCACAAATCTTACTTTTCTCTTTTATTTTATCTCTTTCTATTCATTTATCATGCTTACTCGTAAAGCCTCTGCTCGCCAGGAGGAGTCTAAACTCCAATTGGCTTTAACTGAACTGAAGGCTTCCTAGGAGTTGTGTGGCCAACTGAATAGGGAGAGGGATGACAATGAAAGGGAACTATTGGTTATAATCTTTTTGTATTTCTTAGCTTATTTCAAGCTAAGATTTTTAAATATTTTTTTTTATTAAGAAAGAAAAATTCAACCTCAGGCGGGACTCGAACCCGCGTCTTCTGGATCAGTACTCCAGTACTACTGTAGTAGTACTGTGTATCGTAAGAAAACCCATACAGACAAATATTTAAACGGTGACTCGCACCACCATCTAACACAGTTATCTACTGTTGGTAAATCATTGTTTCAGAGAGCACGTGGGATCTGTGATGAGCAACACCTGGCTGCTGAGCTTAAACATGTTAAGCAAGTACTGCATGACAACAAGCTCCAAACACCGCACCCTCATCATAGAAACCGCGTGAAACATGCCACAGTTGAGCGCTTGCCTGCTATATTACCATATGTAAGAGGAGTCACGGACAAGATTGGCTATATCTTGAAGCGCGCTTCAATCAAAACCTACTTCAAGCCGCTGAAGAAGATTAGTCAGTTTTTACCATCGGTCAAGTGTCACATACCTCTACAAGATGCAGGAGTATACAAACTCGATTGTGATTGCGGTCTCTCTTACAAAGGCCAAACAAAAAGAAGCATAGGGACCCGCGTAAAAGAACACATCGCTGATGTTAAACACCGCCGTGCCAAGAAGTCAGCAGTTTGTGAACACACCATAGACCACCCCCAGCATAACATCAGATTTGATAAACCACAAGTCCTCGCAAAAGAAAACTGATTCCTACCCAAGATGATTCGTGAGGCTATTGAAATTAAAAAACACCCAAATTTCAATAGAGAAGATGGCTGGGTATTACCAACTGCTTGGAACCCTATCATAGATTCTATTAAATCTAAATCCAAGAACAAAACTGCACGACCGAAGGACACGGTGAGCTCGTTCTGTGTAAATCGGATTGTCAATAATAATTAAAAATGTAGGGTAGCTGTTAGTAATTATGAGAAAAAAGCGCGGGAACTTCGTAACGAAAGGGCGGAAATTTTTAAAATATTTTTCCAAAAAATATACTCAATCTATTCACAAGTTTAATTTTTCGTAAATCTTATTAATTTATGATGGGGAAGAAAGGAAATCCCAAGAAAAGAAAGAAAAAAGACGATAAATCATCTATATCTTCGCTGCTGGGTTCCGAAGACGATGGAGGGGACTCAAGCTCCGCGGAGGAGTCCGTCGCTGCAGAACAGAATAAGTATCGGGAATTTAGGATACCTGATTACATTAGGTCATATCCTGAAAATTGAGGCAAATTTGAATATGTGGTATTTGTAGAAAGTGTAGACTCAGTTCCGATCGGTGATAGGGACATGATGTCCCTTTCAACTAATATTAAAAAATATAATAAAGGTGTGAAACAATTGCTACGAATGAACCGGTACAAAATCGGTGTTATCTTTGAACGCCCTGGGCTAGCTAATGCAGCTCTCATCAATCGCAAGTTTTTAGAAAGTTTTAAACTTAAAGCCAGTATTCCTGCAGCTGCTACAGAAAACAGAGGCGTAATAATGCATGTTCCTATCGACTTGAGCAATGAACAGATTTATAATGCTATATCTAGCACTAAAAATATAATTTGTATAAGAAGATTTATGCGTCGCATGATTTCAGAAGGAGGGAAGGTGTCGTTTCAGCCTACGAAGACTGTCTCCATCACCTTTTCGTGTCCAGTGATACCAGAGAGTGTCGACTTGAATAGCTGGCGGTTCGAGGTACGTCCGTACATCCCGCCTGTCAAACAATGCCTGAAATGTTTGAGGTATGGTCACATAGCAAAGTTCTGTAAAAACTCACAGAGATGCTCGATATGTAGCAAAGACCACAATTTTAAAGACTGCCAAATACCGTCGTCAACTGAGGCCATTTGTTGCCACTGTCAAGGCAAACATGTCGCTATTTCACCACAGTGTCCATTAAAAAAACAAAAAATTGAGGAAATTAAAAATAAAATAATTAAAAAGTCATATGCAGATGTTTTCAACGAAAAATCGTTTCCATCTCTCGTAAAATCCAGTCCCGCTGAACAACTTCAAACAATAATAGGTACAGAACCAATATTAAATATTTTAGTACAGACTCTCGTAACTCTAATTTCAGAAAATAAAAATAATGTAAAAAGTATTTGCACTCAAAGTATAAAAGACGTATTAATATCAAAAATTCAGAAAACTATTAACAAAACTTAATTTTATGGATCAGCTAAATATTGTACAGTGGAATGCTCAGAGCATCAATAGTAATAAGCTTACTTTCTCTTATTTTTTACATGAACACAATATACATGTAGCTCTATTGTGTGAGACTTGGCTCAAGCCTCACATGAAATTTAGTATTAAAGGATATAATATGGTAAGATTAGATTCAGGCAATGCACGCAATGGTGTAGCTATTTGTATACATAACAGTTTACAATTTAGTAAAATAGATACCATATATGATGATTCCTTACAAAACATAGCAATTCGTTTAAAATATGGTAAGAATACAGACGTTTTACCTAAAATAAAACGTAAATTAAATACTTACCTAAATTTGAAGCCTAATAATACATGAGAAAGATGCCATCATTCTGTCCTTTTTCCCACCATTTCCCCTCTTTGTCGCTCTCTATCGCTGTCTCTTTCTCTCCCCACCACCACCCACAGTGTCAATCGTTAGAATGCGTTTGGATTTTGACTCATTGAAGTCGTTGTATGACGCCAGGCAGAATTTAAAAATTATTAGGCTTCAAATTTAGGTAAGTATTTAATTTACGTTTTATTTTAGGTAAAACGTCTGTATTAAATAACTTGACCGTAAATTTGAAGCCTAATAATACATGAGACGTGTTTGTTATCGCCTGGTGGTGGTGGTGGAGACGTCAATGTGACTGGAAGATGAGCTTAGATCACCTGACCATGCTCTGAGAAATTGATCCTTGAGCCACAAAATATTGTTTACATAATGGAATAGAATTAATTGTTTGCAGATGTGAAAAGGTTGCAAAAGATATCCGGTCTCAGGAGCTAAAGATTATAATAATTTATTTCAAACAAAAAATGCTCATTACATACAATAACATGTGATAACAGTGTAAGCTTTCATATTATAACTAATCAAAAAATGTTTATAAGTAATCAATTATCAAACTGCATCAAACAGTTTCGTAACTGGGTTTCGACTATTTGTTGGTATGATCTCTTTGCGGTAGAATCGTTTAAATGTATTTTCTGACCCCAGTTTCCCCTAGATAAGATCTCATCTAGTGAACAGTTTTCGAACCAACTTTTCGAAGCTACAGCAGACCTGAAACTGCCAGCTGAAGCATTGATACCGGCGTCTTTCAATAATTTCTTAACCCAGCCGGCTATAACACAACGAGAGGCTGCTCGAGGTTTACCACATGTGGTAATAAACAGATTTTCACAATTTGCTTTATTTCTCCTATCACCCCCAACCAAAATCAACTTGTTAATCCAATGCACTGGGTTTAAACATTTATTGTCTTTATTAATCATTAATTTCCAGCCTGATTGTCGATAATCTGCAGAGTCTGTCTTCGATCCAAAAATTGGCCAAAATATAATATAATCATCAGTAATTACACAAGAATTTGAATTTATACTCAGTAAAGTTAAATCATGTACTCGGCGACCAGAACACAACAGTAAGAGGCATGCTGTGTATCTCGATACCTCATAAAGTTTGTCTATTTCAGGATTCTGTTTAGATATGAACGAGATAACTTGGTCTATATCCCAAACCGGTGGCTTTGAAGGTTTCGGATGGGCTAACGCGATAGATTTTAATATTCGCTTCACCAATGGATGACCACTAAGCCCTTCTGCATCATCTGGGCTGCATAGCGTTGAAACTACTGCTTTATGACATAGAATAGTATTGAAGGAGAGCCCTTCCTTTTGATGAAGGTCAGCCAGGAATCTAGCCAGCTCCGAACCACTGGGTTCGTTTATAGAGACACGATTATGGTTAGCCCATTTCAACCATCGAGCCCACGCTGGTTTATAAGTTTTTATAGTAGAATGACGCCAACTCTTCATAAGCAGGCTCTTTTGCGGAGTTGTCCAATCACTCAGTTTTTTATTCCACCCCCACATCTCCAAACTTCTAGTGTCATCTCGTTCACCTTGTGTGGAGGTCTGTCTGTTGAGGCATCCACTAGTACTCGGCTCAAGTTCCTGATCGTCCAAGGATGGTACGTCGCCCGACTCTTTAGATCCGGTCTCCAAAAGACTTGGTTCCATTTCGGGGCAACTGTTAAGAACGTTCCTCGACATTTGTTCAGATGGAGCAGTACTTTGGGTATCAGGAACGGTGGTGGAAAAATTCAAGCTAATGGGTAATCCCAAATTTGCGAAAAGGCGTCCTGAAAAACCGCTTTATTGTCGCGGTGATATTTCGGGACTACATGAGCTCGCTGAGACGCGAACAGATCTATTTCTGGGGTTCCCCATTTTGAAAATATCAAAGTCATTACTTGTGGGAGCAAATGCCACTCGGGCAGGTTCTGTAGACGGGATAATTTGTCTGCTTCCACGTTGTAAACGCCTGGGATATGGTGAATGGTGAAGGTCATCCGGTAAGTGTCTAGAATTTGTAAAATTTGGTTCGTCAGGTGCACAAGTGCTAGAGATTTGGTGCCGCTTTCGTTTCTGAGATAACTTACTGCGGTCTTGTTGTCGCATTGGATGTGTAGGGTAGCCTCGAAGGCATTTTGAGCACAGTGTTGTATGGCCTTGTGAATTGCAAGCAACTCCTTTTGATTGCAGTGCAAGGATTTTTCTGCTTCTGTCCATATTCCGGAGACATAGACATTGTTTATGAGCGCACCCCAGGCGCTGTCTGAAGCATCTGTGACGATGTAGTGGTTCGGATGCCGTCCATGTATCTGAGAAGAAGTGTCGAGATGATCGAGCCACCATTGTAAGTTCATCTGAGCGTCCTCGGATAGCGGTTTCATTATTGTGGGCTTCAGGTTCAACATGCTGATACATTGCCTTTGAAGATGACGGAAGTTTATTCTTCCGCAAAGTATGACGAAACTGGCAAAGTTCATCATGCCTATTACACTTTGTAATTCCCTTAGGCACGCTTTTTGTTTGTCGACCAAAAGAGTAATTTTGTTTTTGATCTTCAGACACTTTTTTAGTGGAAGAGATTTCAGATTCTCCGATGTATTCCATGTTATGCCCAGGTACTCTACGGACGGGCTTGGTTGTATGGTAGATTTTTTGGAATTTATCGTCCATCCTAAATATTTGAGTATGTTTATTGTGACATGGACGTGATTCATCAATGTATCGTAATCTTGATTGGCTAGAAGATAATCGTCCAGGTATATAATGACGCGTATGCCACGCTCTCGTAGAATCTGAGCTATCCAATTGCTCAAGGATGCGAAGGTTTTCGGAGCTGAACTGAGCCCGAAGGGCAGGCAATTCATCTGTAGCAATTGTCCTCGATATACGAGGCGTAGGAACCTTCTGTGAGCTTTTGCCACTGGAAGATGAAAATAAGCCTGTGACAAGTCTATTTTCACCATCCAATCGTTTGGTTGAAGAAAGTCTGGAATCCTGTAAATGTTGATCAGCCTGAAAGTCGAGATGTCGACATAACGGTTTAAGGTTTTGAGGTTGAAAATCGGCCTGAATGTTCCGTTTTCTTTTGGCACTAGAAACATTGGCGAGATAAAGCTTCGAGAAAGTGGTACAACCGTTAATACCTCCTCCAATATCATTTTGCTTATAATCTCGTCCATGTCTGCAGAATGAAGTGTTGACTGAACAGTTTCCTTTAGGTTGGGTGTATGAAGTGGAGGCTTTCGTATGAAAGGAATGCGGTAGCCGGATATTATTTTCAAAATATAGTCTGGTGCGCCCATGATCTCCCACCGATCGAGAAACAGACTCAGCTGACCGGCACGAAACCGGTTTGAGTCAATATCGTCTGGACTTTCCTCTCCTATCCCGGTGGGATGATGTAGAGCGCTTGTCTTTATAGCCATATGAATCGTCGTTCGTTTTACGGCCATTTGACTGTTTACCACCTCGGCCTCGAAAGGGCTTGTTGTGAAAAGGTGTATTATTTGCTTTAGAGGATGAAGCATGCCCCATATGTTTATAGGTCACCTTTCTTTGACTCGGATGAGGAACCTTTCGGTGAGCCGTGGATGTACCTAGATCGGTCTGCGGAGTAAAGGTGCGATCTTTTTCACGGGACCAAAAAACTTTATTCACACCACCTGCTTTTTCTAACGTAGAAGTAAGTTTTTCAGCTCCGAAGAGGTTATGACATGACGGTGGTATTTTTCTAATTATACTCTTATGCAGGGGGTCCTTAACGGCAGCCAGAATAGTCTCCCTTCTCTGCTGAATACATTCTGCTCGGTGTCGGCAGATCATTTGTAAAGCATCATTCGAAATTTTTGCATGGTCGCCATTAACAAAGATATCTGTAATTTTTTCGCTTATTGTATCTGGGTTCAAATTAGCTGTCTCTCTAGTCCAACTTAAAAAGGAGCGAAGGTCTGTTTGTAGTTGCTCTTTTTGTTTAATAAGGGTAAAAGTTAAAGAGGCAAATGCTTTTTCCATATTAGATAACGAGCGAGGAGCATCATAATGCTTTACTTCATCATTTGCATCCAGCTCTGTAAAACCGGGGGTATGTCTGTATAATTTTTGTACTTCGGCCATACCTAACATTTGTCCAATCAGGATCGTCTAAATGCTGGATATTTTTCAAAATGTCCAAGTAGGCACTAGGTGTCTTTAAAATATCAGGATCCTTCACTTTCGTTCCGATTGACAGCGATAATTCCGGTTCTGGTTCCAGATTAGTTGGACCACCCTCGGATAAGTCATCGCAGTACAATTGCCGGCTGACACTATCGTCTACACTATCCCCGCAACATGATTTTTGATCAGGTTCGCAAGAACGAGGCAAAAGATTTTTCTTTAAATCGTTTACTTCTTCAAATAACCTTTCTAGCATACGGTTTTTACGGCCACGTCTATTTTTCTTACGAGAACGACGAGAACGCTTATGATATGAACTACTGGAGCTACTAAAACTTGTACTACTACTCGACGATGAAGAACTACTACTGTCACGTACGCGGCGTGTTCTTTTACGTGAAGAAACGCTATTGTTTTCTTGAGTATTCATAATTTGAACGGGTAATATATTTTGTTCACTCATTATAGCACACTGCAAAGCAAAACACAAAAAAGAGGGTAGGTACCTAAAATAAAAACGAACGCTAACACCGTTAATCATACATAAAGAACATGTGTTATACGAATCTAAATAAAATTCGTATTCAAAGCATACGGCTATTAAAACTGTATGAATCTAATTCAGTGTAGGTACCTTCTATTATAAAAAAACACTTTTCAATTTATAAAATGTAAACGGAATATGAAAATGTAAACGGTGCGTTATAATCACATCAAATATCGTAAGATAAAAATAATAGTGTACATGTACCTTATTTTCTCCGATGTTGTCAGGACAAGAACAACGACTTCAATGAGTCAAAATCCAAACGCATTCTAACGATTGACACTGTGGGTGGTGGTGGGGAGAGAAAGAGGCAGCGATAGAGAGCGACAAAGAGGGGAAATGGTGGGAAAAAGGACAGAATGATGGCATCTCTCTCATGTATTATTAGGCTTCAAATTTACGGTCAAGTTATTTAATAAAGAAATTTCATTAGTCAGTTTTTATAGTCCTGGAAATACTTCATTTACTAAGACTAAGTTTGATAATTTAATTCATAGTATTCCTGGTCCTCTATTGATAGGTGGAGATTTCAACGCACATCATTCTGCTTGGGGATGTACCAGTGTGAACACCCGAGGCCGTGAAGTGCTTGATGTCATTAATGACCACAATTTGGTTTTGTTAAATGATGGAGATATGACTACTGTAGGCTCTGATAGGTGGCAAAGAAACGTAGTTGATTTAAGCATAGTATCATCTTCAATTTCATTATCTTGTAGCTGGTCTGTTTATGATGATCCCTTGGGTAGTTATCATTTGCCTGTAATCATAAAATTACAAGTGAATAATAATTACAATATTTCACACAAAACATATTAATTTCAACTTTGTTGATTGGGAAATATACAAGGAGAGTGTTGATAATTTACTTGTAAATTTTAATATTAATTCATGATAACCCATTAGAATCATATGATGATTTGATAAAGTTATTACATTTAGCTGTCATTAAGTCTGTACCATCACGTCTAAGATCGGCTGCAAGTTTTGATACAACAATGACAAA
This sequence comes from Craniophora ligustri, assembly GCA_905163465.1. Taxonomy (NCBI): domain Eukaryota; kingdom Metazoa; phylum Arthropoda; class Insecta; order Lepidoptera; family Noctuidae; genus Craniophora; species Craniophora ligustri. The sequence continues at coordinate 10,699,674 of LR990976.1, forward strand.
TAATCGTAAAAAACGCATCCCATTGCCATGGTGGAATTTAAATTGCACTGAAGCAGTAGAAAAATCTAGAAATGCCTATAAAGAATTCAAACACAACCTCACTTCAGAAAAATTTATTCACTTTAAAAAATTACAAGCACTTAAAAAAATAGTTTTAAAAAGAGAAAGATATTTAAGTTGGGTTTCTTTATGTGAAACATTTAACAGAACTACTTCTTTATCTAGAGTTTGGCAGATCTCAAAAAGATTTAATAAAACATTTACATGTCCAGGTAATAATAATATTTCATCTTGGGTAGTTGATTTTCTTAAAAAATACACACCAGATACAGTTGAAGGCCCTTTTCAAAAACCTTACCAGAAAACACATTGTTCAGGTAAATATGATTATTTGATTTATCCATTTTCCATTCAAGAATTAAAATCTGCAATATCATCTAGACGTGATACAACACATACAATACATACTTGGTGTATTTAACTTACTGTGGCAAGAAATGATCATCCCTAATGACTGGAAAATTGATTGCCTTGTACCAATACTTAAACCTAACAAACCAAGACATAAAGTAGAATCATATAGGCCAGTTGCATTAACATCATGCATTGGAAAAACTTTTGAACAATTAATTAAACAAAGGCTGGAATTTTATATAGAAAATAATAGTTTATTACCTACAAATCAATTTGGCTTTCGACGTGGTTACTCTACTCGAGATAGCATCTCTCATTTGCAGTTAGATATATACAATTCTACTAGGAACCTGAACCAACATTTGATTGGTGTTTTCTTTGATGTAGTAGGTGCATTCAACAACATTAATCAGCATATATTGTGCAATGAACTTCGTGCTCTTGGTATTCCAGAAAAAAATGTTTTGTGGATGTTTAATTTTTTACATGGTAGAGAAGTATATGTTAAAGTCAATAAACATTTAATAGGGCCACGTTTTTCATTTAAGGGAATAAGTCAAGTCCTCAGTCCATTAATCTATTTGCTTTATATACATAGACTAAACATTGTACTGGGATCAGAAGTGGCAAATTTACAGTTTGCAGATGATTTAGTTATATATGCTTCTGGTTCAAATATAAGTGCTGTTGAAAGTATTGTGAACACAGCATTAATTCGGTTAAAGAACTATTTTTATTATTTAAATCTAGCTGTTAGCCCAGCTTAAAATCGAAGGTTATAGTGTTTGGTGAGGGTGAAACAAATTTACACATTTATTACAATAATAAAGTTCTTCAACTAGTAAATGAAGTGAAATTCTGGGTATTATTTTTACAAGCAATCTGTCATGGATTAAGTATGTTGATTATCTGTTAGGCAGAGCTAATAAAGCATTTAATTTTATAAAATCACTGCTAATTGTAGCTGATCCTAAAATTTTGCTAATGTTATATAAATCCTTAGTACGTCATTTTGAGTATGGATTTTCGTGCTTTGGGTCTGATAAGAGATTGGTTCACAAATTGGAAGTTCTTCAGAATCACAACCTTAGATGTATAACTGGTGCAATGAAGACTACTCCAATCAATTCACTTCAAATTGAGTGTAACACTCACCCTATAAACATTAGATTTCAGTTTTTAAAATCCAAATATATTCTCAAACTTTTATCTTTTAAAAATCATCCTTTATTAAAGAAGCTATTATTTTATCACAAAGTATTTCATCCTTCGAACTCTGTAAATGTCCCCTACATATTTCACGATTTTTCTGATCTCATCAGCATTGATGATCAATATCAGATTGAAAAATGTACAGGAAGATGGCCATGTTATTGTGGCAGTTATATGAGTAAATTCTGGCCCATGGATATTTATATTAACCATAATTTAAAGAACAAGGAAGATGTCTATAAAATTTTAGCAGAATTTCCCAATCACAGATATATATTTACTGATGGGTCCAAGAACAATAGAAATGTATCGTTAGCTATATATCTACCTCATTTTACTGTTGGACATGGAGTTCGGTTACCTGGAGCCATAAGTATATTTACAGCAGAATCATTAGCTATAGTATCAGCCCTGGAGTACATACTTGAAAAGAACCTTGGTCACAATACCTGGCTTATATTATCAGATAGTTTGAGTGTTCTTATGGCCTTAGAAAATCCGAAATTGGACGCCAATACCAACTACGTTATATACAAAATTCGTACTTTATACGCTGATCTTTCTTTTAAAGGGTTTGAGATAAGTTTAATGTGGACACCTTCTCACATAGGTGTACAAGGAAACGAGAACGCAGACTACCTTGCAAAAACAATAAATGTGGCCATACCCAGTTCAGATTTACTAACAAAAATAATTGACAAGCATACATGCATTTGGTTTAAAAACTGGCAAGAGACTTTAAAATCTAAAGGAAAATGGTATGCAAACATAAATAAAACGGTTGGCTCTAAACCCTGGTTTACAAAATCTGCTACTCCCCAGGAGTATAGCAGGAGATTTTATACAACTTTAAACAGATTAAGGCTTGGGCATGGAAAATTTAATGAACGTACGGTTACGGACGCAGTAATGAATTGTAATCTTCGCTTCATACTTTACGAAGTCAGTGTCACGACGCACGCCGTGCGCAGAACAGTCAGACTAGGTGGATCGAGTATTTTGTAACGTGGGAATAGGTGCTACCTAGTCTCGATAAATACCTAGTCCCTGGATCTGTTCTAGCTTCATCTCTAGTTGTCTTACACTCGCCTGCCGGCACGGTGCGGTGCGTTCGAAACATACAAACAAATAATTTTGGTTACCTACTTACATCGAATAAACGATTTACTGTTTATAAATAATTAACGTATTCTAATCAGTGTTTTTTTATTCGTCGACCAATATTCTACTAGGAATATAAAGAAGTAAAATTTTACTGTAAGTACATTTTATTATACTATTTTCTTAGGATGTGTCCAGAGTTCGGACGTCTGAACGCACTGTCGACAGTTTATTTATCCGTTTATCGGAAACTGAAAAACTTCGCTCGATTCCGTGCTACCTTTTTATTATGTGCAATATATAAAAGAGTTGCTTTATATTTCCAGGCCTGCATTATTGGTAAAGAAACTAAGAAATGTCTGTTTCTTGGTGTTCGAAACAAATATTGTTATACATGTCAATATTATGAGAGAAGAAACATGGATATAAAACCACATAATTGCTGCAAAATTTTTACTGGACCATCTACAGCAATGGAATCTCAGATTATAGTGGAAGGCTTTCAAAAGAGTGTAGAAATGCATCAACTTCGCTATTTGAGTTTTATTGGAGATGACGACTCTTCTGTGTTTGCAAACTTGAAAGAGAGTGTCATACGGGAACATGATGAAAAAAATTGAATGCAAGAATCATGTAATCAAAAACTATACCTACTTGTGCACTCTACAAGGTAAATAAATAAATCCAATTGTAGTCATTTCAACATCTGTAAAGCATAATCTTATTCGGTATTTATATTTGTACTTTTTTAGATCTTGGTCAACACTAAGCTCCCACTTTATGGACGAAATATTTTGAAGCCAAAGGTGATGAAGCTTACCCTAGTGGCACGGAAAATTATAATGTGTAGCAGTGAGAATGCTGCTATGGCTGCAGACTTGAGAATTGGTCCGCTTCATATATTCGGAGTACATGAAAACTGCAAGGATTATTACTGTAATATCAATAAAACATCTGCACAAGGAAGTGAAAAGAAGGAACAAAATCTTGTAGAATGTCTAAAGAAGACCGCCCCAGAGGTGTGGGTTCTGATTTATTATCAAAGCCTGGAGGCAGCTGCACTAGAAAAGAAAAACTTTGCAGTAAAATTGGATAATAATGTTTTGGTCATGAACAAAAAGCATGATTATTACTATCAAGTAAATTGACAATTCTATTACAAATCTACTTTATAATTTATTTCAGTATCTTATTTTCTCATAATATAACTAAACTTTATTTCAGGTTCAAGGGCAATTGCGTGTCAGCAAAATGGATAAGTGCTATTTTATATGTTTTATTTCAGGCACTGAACCATTGACTGTAATTGAAGTTTGTCGAGATAATGAATTTATCAGTAATATGATGCCAAAACTATTGGATTTCTTTAAAAACTGTATTCTGCCAGAAATAAATTTGAGACGTGTTCAGAAAAATGCGAAATGTGTTGATTTGAATGGTATGTGCACCAGGCTACAGATTTTCTTTATTTACTTCATATATTGTATCAATCAATTAGTTATGTATTTTGTTGTTCTAGTGAAAAATCGTTCTTCGACATCAGTTGGAAATTCAAGTATGGAATAGTTTCATTTTAGAGCTTTGGAGATTGATGGTAAATAACATTTTAAAATAATATTTGTCAAAAGTAATAAATATACTAAGTAAAGTTATCTTTCTTTGCAGCAGTAGTGTAGCAGTGGTTTCAAGACAAGAAGAAAATATGATCAATTGTATTTTTGTAGTAGTTTGTTTAAAATCTACATTATCATTGTACCTATATTACTTTTTATTTGAATTGACTATAAAAGGCGAAACAATACTTTATTGAACTCAACAAGCTGCTCTTTGCATTTTTGTTTTACTAACTTTTGTAGATGCAGTGCTTTGACATTATGAATTATTGTTTCGCCTTCCTAATTATAATTGCAATCTAAATTGTATTTTAGATTAGTTGTTTTCTCTTGTTTACTAATTATCCTAAAGTTTCTTACATCTATAATAATTGGTTATCATGTGTCACTTCAAATAATTGTGTTTTGATAATAAATTATCAATTCCCTTATCACCATAAAAAAACTACGTAATTTTTACAAGACTAAATTTATTAATTACGTCATCAGAATCCAAAACTTAACCTGCTTTTCTTTCTATGAATAAAATAGCCAAACTGAAAAGGCGTTCTTTTTTTATACCACAAATATGATTACTGCCCACTTGATGGTAAGCTGTTACTGTAGCCTATGTACGTTTGCAACAACGCTCTCTGTCGCGCGTTGCCGACCCTGTAAAAACCTAATCATTCCTTTTTTGAAGAACCCCACACTATAGCCGTTTTGAAAAACCTAGGCAGGTAGTTCATTCCACAGCCTGACTGTACGTGGTATGAAGTTCTTATGGAACCGCTCAGTACGCGAAGACATTGGTTTAAAGGTGTGGGAATGGATTTGCTGCCGATGGCGGGAAGTGAAGTCCTACTTTACCCTGTTAAGCACTATTAGCTTTATAGATGCCAACTTAATTTTGTCCTCTAGATGACATCGGAATTGGACGTCACTGGAGATGTCGACACCCAGTATGCCAATGTATTTGGAGATGTTAAAGGCTGTGTTCACAAATTGAACTGCTACAGCAATAATCGCGTTTTAAGTGGTAAACGCGCGAAATTGTGTCTTAGCGGGCTTACGAATCGGATACCCTGGCCAGGCCAGAGTAGTGTCGATTTCCAACACAAGTTTACTTCGACCATCTTCTCAACGGACCGAAGGATATTGGCACGGCCCGTGTAGAATGTGTCCCCGTTACTGTCATCTGCATAGAATGAATGCCGTCCATCGACACCATGGCGGGTATGCATGTGCAGTAAAAACAACGGAGCCTTGTGGGGCACCAGCATTTATGTCGAAACAGTCAAGTCTGCTGCCGTCAACGACTGCTGTAACGCTTCTGTTGGACAAAAACCACTGCCATCCGGCCCATTCGACTTATTAACGTCTAGGAATTGGAGCTCCTGCCGGATCTCTCCTTGTGCGTCTCCAGCATGGTGTTGTCACACCTTGGAATGATAGGATCACACCGTCACCCAAAGTCGAGTTAGAGGCAAAGAAAGTACCCTCTCTTTTGTACTATAGGCCGAGTTCACCATCTGGTTTCCAAACAAAAGTTACCCTCGGCAGCCTTAAAGCCAAAAAGCTCGATTCCCAGAGGGATAAATACATAGCCGCATACCAATTCTGTCAATGAATTTGAATTTGGCTAAAGCGATTGCTCTCTTACTGGATCTCGAGGTAGCATTCAGTTTGCATCGAAGACCTAGAGGTTCTGTCTAGCCCGAGCCGTGGTCCAAATCTGCATTTGTGATTTTTTGCTTGAAAGTTTTAGCATCCCTACGAGGCCGGTTAAACCATGGTCGTTTTTATCCCGCGGAACAGTCACTAGCGGGTTGAGGATGTAACATTTCATACCCGCTATGATTGTTTCGATTATCCAAATTCTCTTTCAAGGGATCACAAAAAAAATATAGAACTCTAGCGTGTTTCAGATAATCTTCTTAAAGTTTTGCCAACTTTTTGTATTAGTATTTCGTCATGAGGGTGGAAACGGCTTTTTAACCTGGGATGATGTTTCCGAATCCATATTCAACATAATGACCAATTCTTCAGTATTTCCTAACGATTAGTCCTATATTAGTTATCAGTGGCGTTGTGCAAAACCAAGTTTTTGAAAACTTAAACTAATCAAATCTTATTTAAGATCGACCATGACTGAAGACCGACTTTCCAGTTAAGTAATTTTGTCCAGAGAAAGAAAAACTGCGTTGGTTTTGGATTTTGGTGACGTTATTAATATAAGCTAAATCCAGAAAACAGGATTTGAAATGAGTATAATTTTAATACTTAAAATATAATTTTAATACTTAAACTTGTATAATGCCATTGCTTGTCTTTCTCTTTCACTTGTAAATGTTTATTAACATGGTAAAATATTGATTAAAATTTGATTAATGCATTATGTTTAATTCGGTAAATATTCAAAACTGGAGGGTGTCAGGGGGCCCAAAATTAAAGATCGCCCCGGGCCTCAAAAAGTCTTAGTCCGCCACTGAAATTACCTAGGTATAGTTTTTCCTTTTCACACGAGTCCAACCAAAGGTTGTCTGTATGCGATTGCTATTAGCGATAAGACCGCCCATTGTAATATTTAGTTTATAAAATTGTTCTTTACATTGGTTTTTGGTGTGCAATAAAGAATATTCTATTCTAATTAGCGTAAGGTAATAAAATGAACTTATATTTTATTGTTTTTGACATTATTTATTTCTCAAAATTATTAATCAATTAAATAGTTTTCGCCTATAAATATAACTTTTATTTACCTAACGTAGTCGTAGATATAATTACCAGAACTATATGGATGATATCCAAAAGTGGACTAAATTATTTTGCATTTTACATAATTATGTGAACATTTTTTTTAAATACACACCATCTAGTGGTAAGTCTTTGTAAACGCAGAAATTACGTCTGTGTGTGTAAAAGACTGTATAGTCAACGGCAAATATTAACTTGCACCTTTTTGTTGAATTGGGTGGCTTTTGAGGCAAAATTATGACCCAGTTCAATAAAGCGTAATAGCCGATAGTCGCACAGGCCATTCTTACGACATATTAATGCTCCGATTTTACATAAAATAAAAAAAAATAAAAAATGTTGACATCAACGCCATCTAGCGTGAAAATGGCCGGGAACAGACCGTATGTTCCGCCTTAAGGACTTTTCTTAAAAATTGAAAGTGATAAAATCTTTTCCTCGTGAGTAAATCTATGCCCCTTCTTTTTCTTTTGTCCTTCTATGTATTGCATTCGCGTAAACAATGCCGCTGACTCGGACATGTGTCGAGATAATTTTTCAAAATCCCTGTTAGCACTATTGTTTTGAAAGATTTCAATTTTTGGCACAATCTCCTTACTTCATTCTGCATTTGCTTTGCTTTTCTAGCGCACGCCGTAATTCCCTTTTAGGGGATTATTCCTGGAATTATTTAAAAATTATGGACATACTTCACAAGCCGGCCGCACGTGCGCTTTTTTTGAAAAAATCATAATTGTTTTCTAATATTTTTTTGTAGTGTTAAGTCTAAATTTGACATGACATCTGCAATTACTGCCTAAACTATAAGCCCAACTTTCTAATAAACACCATGAAATCTAGAATAACTGCCTCCTAATTAGCGTCTTTAATTTCCAAGAATCTATTAACTCAAAACCCCATATGTATTCAGATTACTTTATCAGATTTATAGGACAAATGGATATCAATGTTTCTCATCTTTACCCGAAGAATTAAAAGAAAAAGAAGTTATTTTAATTTCCAAATGGGGTTTTGATGGCGCATCAAGTCAGAGCAGATACAAGCAAAAATTGGATAACACTTTTATAACTGATGATTCAAGTATTTTCATGACTTCGTTGGCACTACTCAAAATAACTTGTGAAGAGAAGACAGTTTGGGAGAACCAAAAATCTTGTTCGGGCTCATTTTGTCGCCCGGTACAATTTAATTTTGTTAAAGAAAGTGAAGCAGTAGTAAAAGAAGAAGAACAAATAATGAATACTGAAATATAAGCCCTTCAACCAACCGAGTGCGGTAGCAACAGAATAAGTCACAATTTCATGATGACAATGATCGATGCAAAGGTGTTCACAATGTTCACATACCTTTCAGAAGCTCGATCGAACGCTGCTTGCTATATATGTTTAGTAAAACCGTCTGAGCTAAATAATTTAGAAGCAGTAGAAAAAAGCTGGCATCTTCCGACATGTTGAAACTAGAAATTTTTTCATTGTACGCACGTATATATATGATGGAATGTCTATTGCACATAGCATACCGATTAGATATAAAGAAATGGGCTGTCAAAGGAAAATCTGACCAAGATACAAGGGATGCTAGAAAGCAAATAAGACTGTTCATAGATATGGTAAAGCAGGGTCATGAAACGACCAACGATGGCAATACTGCGAGGTTTTATGGATTTCCAGATAAAACTGCAACCATTACTGAACTTGATGGAGAGCTGATCCGCAGGTTTGCTGTCATTTTGCAAACGATAACATCATGAATGTGAATATGTTGAGAGATTCAAAGACTACATGTACAAGACTGGTGAAAGATATGTGGCCTTATAACTGGTTTCGTGCACAAAGTACTTTTACACTGATAACATCGCTTCCAACTCAATTGTACCAATTGGGAGTCTTTCTGAAGAGGCTTTGGAAGCTCGAAACAAGGATATTAGAAGATTCAGAGAACATCACTCTCGTAAAACAAGTAGAATAAGTTTTAATGAGGATATTATCTTCAATTTCTTTCTTATTTCGTCAGATCCATTTCTTCAGAAAGACCCGTTTTGGATGCAAAGAAAAGGAAACAATTCTATGAAGAAACTTTAACATTATTAAAACTTCAAGAACCTGAATTCGAATTTAGAGATGTTAAGTTACATTCGGATTCAGAGTTGGTCTCAGGTGATAGTGATGGACAATAATGCTGTTACTAAGTTGAGAAAAAATTATTAAAAATAACACAAATTTTAAATCAAATGTAAACCTAAGTCATCATAACAATTGACAATTGGTTTTAATAATGACCTAAGGGGTCATTATTAAAACAAATTGTCAATTACCATGATTATTTAATTACTGAGACATATTGATAGCCGTTTTTTTTATCTAATAAAGTTAACTGAATAAATATGGGGTTTTGAGTTAATAGATTCTTGGAAATTAAAGACGCTGATTGGGAGGCAGTTATTCTAGATTTCATGGTGTTTATTGGAAAGTTGGGCTTATAGTTTAGGCAGTAATTGCAGATGTCATGTCAAATTTAGACTTAACACTACAAAAAAATATTAGAAAACAATTATGATTTAAAAAAAAAAGCGCACGTGCGGCCGGCTTGTGAAGTATGTCAAAAAAAAAAAAAAATCCAGGAATAATCCCCTAAAAGGGAATAACGGCCAATTGTGCGATTGCGGAAATATAACCTTTTTTCATATCAGCTCCATACAAATTTTTAAAGAAAAAATTCTGTGTGCGCCATTTGGTGTGCAATATCATAATGTTGATATTTATAGACATACTGGTAGTATTCTGAAGCATATCTAACTATGAAAGTAGACACTTTGGAAGAAATGAATTATATGTCTATGAAAGTCGATTTTCAGTCCACTGTGCTTCGTATTGACTCTTATGAATAATATTCAGTAACGCATGCATGCACATTTTTAAAACTCCGTATGGTTAATATAATCGTCCAGGAGCACCGAATACCGTTTTCAGCGAGTGTGTACGTCTTCTTGTTTGGGCGCTGCGATAGATTTTAGGTATTTCGAAAAAGCGCGATTACTTCGAAATCATAAATATTTTTTTTAATCTAACTCCGTCACAAATTAAGAGCTATTCGTGTGTCTTTATTCTACAGGCGCACATACAATGGTTTCCGAGATACACGATTTTGCAAAACGACCCCCCAGCAAGAATCTCAATATCTCGGAAACTTGAAGACGCACAAAATTTATTTTCGGCGCACATTTATGCACAAATATAAGCTCTCTACCCATGCACAAATTTTCTCCCTCCGATCATTCGATTAGAATTTTCTTGCTGGAACAGCGTTACCCCAGCAGAAACGGTTTTTTCCGTTTTTTTCCAAAACGACAGGGCACACAAATTTTTTATTTGGCGCACATTTACAGCATACTATGCACTAATTATACGTACCACTCATATCACTCTAGGAGTTACTTTCTTGCTGGGGGGACGTACACCTTTTCATTTTCAATTTCAATTTTCAACCTTCGATGCATAAGGAGCTGAATAGTATCACTGAAAATCTACAGTTTAATAGCAGCAAGATGGATGAGGTATTAGAAAGCGTCGAAGCTTTTAAAGAAACTATTAAAGATCTAAAAAGGCAGAATAATGATCTAGCAAATCGTAATAAACATTTAGAAACGCGGGTAGCCGCGCTGGAACAACATCTACACGAAACAGAACAAATGAAGTTAAATAAACATATAGAAATAGCCAATGTGCCTTATACGGAGAAGGAAAATGCCATGGTGTTAGTCGATAATACTTCGAAGAAACTTAATCTGCCCATAGAAGACGTAAAAGATGCTAAAAGGACGCCAGGACGAAAAGAACAAGTAAAGCCGTTACTAGTACAACTGAAAGAGGAAGATATGCAAGTAAAGTGGATAACAATAGCTAAAGAAAAGAAGAATAAAATAGTTCCCTCAGATATCGTACCAGGTCGAAACAAGTTATCTACGGAAACCAACATTTACATTCGTGAAGCACTTACTCCATACAATAAGCAGTTACTATGGAATACTAAGCAGGAGCTTAAGGATAGTTCCTATAAGTACATATGGTGTAAAAAAGGTATTATACGAGTTCGTAAGGAAGGACAAGATGAAAAACCTTATATAATCAGATGCCTGGATGACATTAAAAAACTAAAATAGTTACCTGCATGTACCATCTTCTGATTATATAAATACCTATCAATAGTATTAAGTTAATATTCTGAATGCAATTTTTGAATTCTGTACATGATAATACAACAGAACTATTAGACTGTCTAAATATTAACAGTTTCATAAGTAAAATTCCAAAGAATCATTTTTTTTTTGTGTTTGCATATAAATATTAGATCTATGATTAAAAACTATCCTTCTCTTGAACAATGTATTACTACAAGTAGACACCCCTTAGACATCATAGTTGTAACTGAAGCGAATATCTCAGAATCCATAGCTTCAATGTATCAATTAGATGGGTATAACATGTATACAGAATTGCGGATTTCGCGGAAGGGTGGCGGCGTAGTCATTTATGTTAATAAAAAGCATAAATTCACCATAATTAAAACAAAAACACAACATTTTGAGTGCCTGTTAGGTCAAATTACTACGCCTACAAACTTTTCCACGTTTCTGTGCACAGTATACCGGCCACCCATCACAAGTAAGCACTTATTTATCAAAGAACTGCAAACTGTCTTGAAAAAAATAAATTCATGTCATAATTTAATACTTATAGGTGATATTAATCTAGACTTAAGAACACAAACGCCTGTATACATAAATATAACAACATGTTGTACAACTTAGGACTTGAATGTGGGATCTCAGATTATACGCGGATTGAAGTTGCAAATAATAAAACAAGTAAGTCCTGTATCGATCACGTATACGTGCGATCTCCCAAACAAGATGTGTACACCGCAGCGGTTGGTACCGTACTAGCTGACCACCGCGCTATCGCGCTCGCATGCACTATCACCGCGCAAGCACAGTCGCAGATACAGAGTGTCCCAAAATACAAAACTAAACATGATTATAATAAACTCTTACAATTACTTAAAAACATTGACTGGCAAACAGCTAAAACCTTAACTTGTCCTGATCAAATTTATAAAACAATAAAAAATAATATTGTAAAGTGTTATACAGAATCACAAATAAGAGTTAAAATAAAAACAATCAGAATAGAATTAATAATAAATGGATAAATAAAAAAATAATAAATACTTGCAATTACAGAGATACATTATTCAATGAATGGAAAAATGATAGTAATAATAAGATCTTAAGACTTCAATATAATAAAATAAGAAACTATGCTAATAAGTCTTGTTTATAATTATAAACAAGACAAGAAATGAATACACGAAAAAACAAATAATTAGCAATAAAAAAGATACAAAAAAGCTTTGGGAAATATTAAACAAACTAACCGGGAGAGTGAAATCCTCTATAGATAATGTTATAATTAATGCATTTGAAAAAACTACTTCAGGACATGTTAACATTGCTAATAACTTTGCCAAAACATTTGATTTAGGAGTAAAGAATATTATACCAAACTGCAATAAAAAATTATTAAACAAGGGAGAATATTGTAATACAGTGAACGTATCACTACGACTGAAAAAAGCAACTTCCGATAGTATATATAAAATCATAATGGCCTTAAACTCTGAGAAAGCACCGGGTAAAGACGAACTAAAAGCTATAGATATTAAAACAATTAGTAAAATATAACGGATGTCATCACTAATTTTATTAATGCTAGCATACTCAAGGGCAAATATCCACATGAACTAAAGACTGGTATCGTTAGGCCTATACACAAGAAAGGTAGTCGTCAAGAATATGAAAACTATAGACCCATTACGATATTGCCAACTATTAATAAAATATTTGAAAAATATTTGTGCAAACAAATTTATGAGTTTTACGGACAACACAACATTCTTAGTGAAACACAATATGGTTTCAACCTCATAAAAGCACTACACAACTTCTTTCGTCCTTCACAGATACCATTTATGAACACCTTAATAATAAAAAACATATATTAATCGTATTTATTGATTATAGTAAAGCTTTTGACACGCTGAGACATAACATTTTATTAGAAAAGCTAGAAGATTGTGGGATACGAGGTTCATTGCTTAAATGGTGCCAGGACTACTTTGTGAATAGATCCTTTTATGTTAAGGTGGGAGATACATTCAGTGAAGAGGTTCAAGTCACAAACGGAACAGCCTAAGGATCCGGGTTAGGTCCATTACACTATATCACATACGTCAATGACCTAGTGAACGCACTGAAACAGTGTGAAATTTTGCAATTTGCAGACGATACATGTCTCATAGCTGCAGATAAGGACTTATCAGTAGCCCTTCAGAAACTGCAATCTGATTTTAATATTTTAAATAAATGGTCTCATGATGCAGGCTTGGTCATTAACGCAAATAAAACTAAATTGATGTACATAAGTTCCAGCCAAAATAGAAAGTCACATTTTATTAAACTTACTGCACATAGCCACAGTTGTCTGCACTCAAATATAGATCAATGTAGATGTGATTCAATAGAATTAGTGTCTAAGCACATGTATTTAGGCTTAGTTATAGACGATCGTGTTAAGTGGATCGATCACATCAAATATGTTTGTGACAAACTAAGAGCCATACTAGCAAAATTTGTTCTAATTAAAAATAAAGTACCTTACACTACCTTACTTACACTTTATAAAGCACTAGGCGAATCCGTCATATCTTACGGACTAAGCAGTTATGGTCGCACCTATAGAACACAGTTAGACTTAATTTACCAGCTCCAAATACGAATTTTAAAAACCATTGTACCCCACAAGATAAGAATGCAATATCAAAAGGATTATAGTGATCTGTTCCCATATTGTCAACTAATCCCTATTCACGATAAAGTGAAATACACATTATTAATTGAACAATTCTTTAACAAAAAATTGCAAAATTATAATACAAAGCCCAACATGACACTACGCAGTACATACAAAAAACTCATAACACCAATTTTTATGGAAAACTGCGCTTAGCTTATATTACACCGGACGTAATAAACAATCTGCCACAACAGTTACAAAATGGTCTAACGCGTAAAAACATAAAATATAAACTTAAAGAATACTTTTTAGGGAAATAGGCATGATGACTGACTTTGGAAAACTGTGCTATTATGTTCGGAAGTATGTACTATTTATAAAATATATCTTTATTTTGGTAAAAATATGGGTTTTATGGAAGGAAATAGACATTTTAATTTTATGTTCAAAATTCACGCCAAAACGCTAGCTGGTGTCATGGCGTCCGCCTGTGACGTCAACACTAAACTTATGATGCTAATACAATAATACAGTTATTTTGCGTGTTTAATATGAATTATAATTCTATAAGTGGTGCGCGGTCCCTCAGTGCAATAATACGTCAATAAAAACTCCCAATAAATTATATATTTACGTTCCACACAACAAAACAATGCGAAATAAGTGGCTTAATCTCGTACGGCGAGATCTATCATTCAGTGAAGATCATTTTGACGTAAGATTTAAAGATTTTTACTTTATTTTGTGGATTTTAAAATGATTTGTGTCCTTACTGGAGGTTTAATCAATAAATTAATCGATTTTTAAGGTTAGATTTCATCTCTTGAATAATCACCAATGTTTATCTTAATGGGTTTTATTATTTGTATTCCAGCTGCCAAACGATATGGCATAATTTTGTGTAGTATCATGTGATGTAAATACACTGATAATAACAAACTTATATAGGTATAACATAACCTCTAATACTACCTCGAGATGCAGTTTTAAAATGTTTGTATAATTTGAATTATCTACTGTTTATTACTTATAATATATACTTACACGCAAGTTTTGATATTTCTAAATTCTGCGGAACAAAAGTCTTTGTTTGAAGACAGAAATTCTCCCTACATCAACAAGTCAACTCTAGGCAAATTAAAGTTATTTGCGTCGGTAAATCCTTGTTCCATGGCTAGTTTGTTTTGCGATTATAAAACTAGGATCAGTCAGATCTTTGGGGACCACAATTAACTCGATGAACGCAGGTGAAAACAATTTGAAAGTGCAGAGTTAGCTCGAACGAAAAGAAATTGACGCGTAGTAGTAGTTCTAGTTACGGGGGCGTGACGTAATTCGCTCTGATTGGTGTTCGCGTCTCATGGCGGATTGCTGTATTTTATTATGAAATATATATAAAATGAAAATAATACAGTTTTCGATACCCTTGAATCCTATTTCATTCGGGAAAATTATTATTTTAGTGATTCTAGGTTATTGTCATCATGCCTATTGAAGCTTAATAAAAATATAATATAATCTCAATAGTCAAATCACATAAAAAAAAAACATGCTGTATATCATTCATAAGGCATAATAATATACTAAACTTAGAGGGTAAACCGTTTATGAAGGATGCGAGCGCGATACGTCGTGTTCATCTACCTACATTAATGGTATGAATGTCAAGTTGTCGACGGACCCAAGCAGTGTACAGAAAAACCAAACTTGGTTTATGATTACACTGTGTGTACATAACTATAATGTAAAACTAATTTGTGTGTATAAATAAATAAATTTGATGCCAAACAGGAGGTAGATCCAGATGGTCCCAAGAATTCAGTCGAATCAACAGCAGAGGAAGGTACAGGACTGGATGGACCAGGTTGATTTTTAGAAGTCATTGTTGATACAGGCAAGTTGGTGATATCAATCATAGGTGCAGCATGCCCAGATTCTCTTCTAGGTCTTCTAGGTAGGACAGTAGCTATGGTCAGTCTCCACAAAAGTACTGATTATTTGCTCAACACCTGTAATGTAACATTGCAATATTATCATTGGTTGAATTGCTATACCATCCTTATCATTAGGTTTAAATAAAAACAATGTGGTGTTTTGATGTGACCTCTGTCTATGCTGAGTTTTAGGTTTTATTTCATTAAATTACATAATCTATGTAGTTGTTTTTAATACCTTCAATATTTTGAGAAATTGTCTATTTTTTTTAAATATCAAATTTAAGTTTTTATGTTTTTACAATAAACTTCCCATTGATATTCTAAAATTACCCATTTAAAGATAAAAACATACTATACTATAAAATTTCAAAATATTTAGTTGACAAAAAGTTAGTTTTTTACTTTCACCCAGACATTTTTAGGTAATTCTCTGATCTGATTTACCCCAATTAAATCTGGTGTATGTCCGGCGATTGGAGTACTTCATAGGTAAGCACCCAAATGTTCTTTCTTTGCTATTATTTGTCAAAATCCGACAGCTTCTTAAATTTTCATATGATTAGACCATTACTAATAATTGTATGGACTTTAAAAGAGACAGACCTCAAAGTTCGATTCATGTTTTTTCATTGAGTAGTAACTAGGAAACACATATATTATCTAGTGTTTAAATGAATAATAACAAAATATGTGTAAAATTGTTATTTGTTACCAATCTAATTAAATAAATATTTTTATTTGCTAAATTGGATTTAGTCCAAATGTGAAAATAATGATTTCCTATTCCGAATGACATGTGCTGGATTAAGGTCACTCTTACACGTTAGATCAGATACCGTCAAACACCAAAGGGTTTGGCGCCTCTTATCTCTGCAGTACCATGAAGACATGGAACTCGTTTCCCTCCACATATAATCCCGTGTGCTTAAATTGGGGTGTGAAAAAGCTTTTCTTAAGGCAGTCAAGGCGAGGGCCATCATACCACAATGCTATGCTGGCTGCTGGGATGATGGCCATCACTAAGGGACTCCACTGACAGCTTACCATCAGGCAGCATTGAGTCAATTTGTGCGGCAGTTATAAAAAAAAATCCCTGTTTTTTCTGTTTTTTATGTTATTTAATAGATGAACAAAAATCCTAATTGATTGCTGATCTGAATAATTTGTTATACTTAATTATTGTTTTATCACAAATATAGAACTATTTTTTTTTACTTACGATGCAAATTCACTGTTAGTATAGCTGAACAAATAAGACGACCTCCAGTTGTCTTAAATACGGGATCAAAATGGCGATCACATATTCTATTGTTCTTGTACAACTTTGTACGATCACTTTCTCCAATCCTGCTGCCGACGGCCGCTGTCCAAGCAGCGAATAAATCCGGGCGGTTGTCGGGGTTAGGGAACCGGTGAAGGGGAACACCCTATGTAACTGAAAATGATCGAAATTCATGAGTTTTAGGATATGGTAAAGAAATTAGGGAATAACATAGAACTTATATATTATTTTATGCATAATAAACACTTACCTAAGGCATCACAGCCAAAAATACAATATTTTCTTCGAAGTTCACTCATGTTAGCAAAACAACAAAAAATACCAACGATAAACACAGGGATAACAATATTATTAAGCGAAAACAAAACTTTTTTTTATTTTTTTTTATTTGGAACAACAAACAATTACATAATAAAAAAATACAATAAATGCCACTTATAAACTAACAATTATGTAATCAACAGCGTTATTCACAAGATACATGCTAAGTATTACCACGCATTGCAAATATATTAATAGGCACTAAGGATAAATGTTTAGAATTGAGTAAAATACTTATGATAAGGATAAGATGTCTGATTCTTTGATTGCTTTGTGAACAGATCTTCTAAATTTTCCAGGAGTTACAAAAAATAAGTCAATATCGAGAAAATACTTATTATAATTATCTGTAAGACGTTCGTTCGACATGCAGCTACCGCGAACAGTGGCTGCTTTCGTACAGAACGCGTGTATGCTCTTCGGGGAACTAAATAACATATTCTGTTGCAGATATCTGCACAGTCATAAACATTACTACAGAAGTCGTAGAGCAGCATAGCTTCCAGAAATATTCGCCGACCGTTGAGACTTAGTAGATTATTGTTTCTCAGTAATTCAACGTAAGATACGGAGGACTGAAAGCACCTGTAGTTCATGGATCTCAAAAATTTCTTTTGTATCTTTTCCATGTAATTACTATATTTAATATACAGAGGGTTCCACACCGCAACTGCATACTCCAATTGGGACCTAATCAAGGTTTTGTACAGATGTAAGTAGGTTTGTGGGCGTACAAATTCAGTGGCTGACCTCATGACAACCGTACATACGCCAAGCCTTGTTAACAACCATATCAATATGTGCATCAAAATGGAGCTTATCATCAATAATTACACCGAGATCACGCACCATACTAACTCTATTCAAAGTAGTATTGATCAAAGAGTAATTGTATTTGAATATGGTTTTATTTTTAGTAATACTTATGCAACAACATTTGGCAATACTAAATTTGAGTTTATTGTGCATGCAGTATTCGGTAAATCTATCCAAATCACATTGAAATGCTAAACAATCATTAATATGTTTAATCGGTCTAAATATTTTTAAATCATCTGCATATAAAAGGAATTTCGAATTTAAGAAGCAACTACCTATGTCGTTTATAAATAAAATGAACAAAAGGGGTCCCAAAATCGGTCTCTGCGGAACGCCAGAGGTTACAACTATACTGGCTGATTGATAACCATTAATCACTACACGCTGCGTTCTCTTATACACATATGAAGTCAACCATCTCAACAAGTTTCCACGTATTCCATTAAACGCGATTTTACTCAGTAGTAGCTTGTGGTCGACCTTATCGAAAGCCTTCTGAAAATCAGTGTAAACTGAATCTACCTGAACACCAGGATCCATGTTATTGAAGAGATAATCCGAGTACACTAATAGGTTTGTTATAGTGGATCTTCTTTTAACAAAACCGTGTTGTTGTGGAATAATATTACTATGAAGTAAGGGATATAGCTCATTGTGTACAAGTTTCTCAAAAAGCTTCGATAAGGTCGACAATATGGATATTGGACGATAATTTTCGACGTCATCTTTAGGGCCAGACTTGTGAACTGGGGTTATATTTGCTTGTTTCCAAACTTCAGGGAAGATACCTTCAGATAAGGATTGGTTGAAAATAATTTGTAATGGAGTACATATATTCTTCACCGTGTTTTTTAAAAATATAACAGGAAGTGCATCGGGACCTGGCCCTTTTGAGTTGTCCAGGGACTGAATGCCTTTTACTACTTGTTGAACTGTAAATTGAATATTGTCTACAAATGTACAATTATCAGAATAGCTTGCGTCAGTACACAAGTTATTAGTTATAGTGGAAGGCTCATAGACAGATTTAAAAAAAATTGAGAAGAGATGACATATTTCGTTAGGATTGCTGGAAGACTGATTTTTAAATTGCATTATTGAGGGAATGCCCTTAGATGATTTACGGTTCGAGACATATTTCCAGAAATAATTCACATTAACTATTATACTATTCTCAACAGTATTCATATATTCAGAATAACATTTTTTGCATTCAACTTGGAATCGTAATCTAAAAATTGAAAATTGTTCGTAATTCGATATTTTTTTATATTTTTTCCAATTCTGCCAAGCTTTGGATTTGTTCCTGAATATATGTATGAGTGCTGGTGAGAACCATATTGGAAATTTCGAAGACTTTACTGATGTTAAAGGTACGTGTGTTTTAATGACACAAAATATTAAATTATAAAAAACATTTAACGATTCATTCACAGAGCAGTTTTTAGAGAAACCTCCCAGTCTATTTCTGATAAATCTTGATTGATTTTATCATAATTAGCTTTGAAATAGTTGTATCTTTTGCTTAAACTAAAAAAACGCTCCAAGGCACAAATATTTATATTAAAGAAGACTTCACGCCCGCTATATTAGAAAAACGAAAGGAACTCCAAGATGAACTCAAGCGAGAGTGGGAGTCCGGTAAAAAGGTAGCTCTAAGATATGATAAAATAGTTACAATAAATACACAAAATAAAACACACCGAACATCGACAGAGAAAAACTCTAATAAAAGATTACTGCCTGAGTCACCTGAGACCGGAATACCCAAGGACATTGGCAAAGGACAAGAAAAAATTACTCAAACACAAAAGAAAAATAGACCGCATGAAATTACTAATTACTTGCGTCCGTCCCAACTGAATCCCACTACTCCTACTCGTACTTCAAGCATAGGTACCCCGGAAAATAAAAATAAAAAAAACTGAATCAGGCCCTTCTACCTCTACCTCTACCCATCAGTCAAGGATCTCCTAAAAGATATCAAGTAAATAAATCTCCCAATACGGCTGGTCCCCGCGGGAAGATTAGACTAAAACCCTCCAACCAACCTACAAAGTTAATATCAAAAATAAAACAAAACAATAATATTTATATCTGCACTTGGAACGTTAGATCACTGGTAAATGAGACGAGACTTATAGAATTAAAATATAGTTTAACAAAATTTAAATGGGATGTCATCGGTATATCAGAAGTTAAAAAAGAAGGAAAGGAAATATTAGAAACTGAAAACTATATTATGATATATTATGGCGAAAAAAGTGGAAGAAATGGCGTTGGATTTCTCATAAATAAGAGACTGAAATCTAGTATAATCGATATTATGACAATATCAGACAGAGTTATACGCCTAGACATATCTCTCAACAGCAAAACCGTCCACCTGATACAGTGCTATGCACCCACCGAAAGCGTAACTTTGGAAGAGCTCGAAATATTTTATAAACAACTACAGTTTGCACCACAAAATACAGGAAAGGACACTATAGTTATGGGAGATTTTAATTCTAAAATTGGAAAACCAACACCTGAAGATAAAAAAGTAATGGGTCCATGGGGTTACGGAAAAAGAAACAAAAGAGGCGACATACTACTACAGTTTTGTTTCGAAAACCAGCTCTACATTGCAAACTCTAATTTTAAGAAAAATGACAAACAAAAATGGACTTGGATTTCACCAAACGGAAAAATACGAAATGAAATAGATTTTATACTGGTTAAAGATATCAAAAACATTTCTAACTTACAAGTTTTAAACACTACTTTTCCAACAGACCACAGATTGGTGAGAGCAACCATGACAAAAAATTGTACTAAAAACAAGTGGCGGAAACACTATGGATGTAAGATACCAAAACTTAAACCCTGGAGTCAGAGTCACTGAAAAATATCTTCGCAAACCATACATCCAGTATCAATCTCCAAGATATTGATTTAACGTATGGAAAACTAACACAGATCATAAAAGAATCCGTAAAACAACTTCCTCGAATAAAAAACAAAGATATGATGCCGATATCAACATATGTAGAGAAACTTATAAATGAAAGAAGTAGATTGAAAATCAAAGAAAACAAGACACGATCTGAAAAAATCAACTCAACGCACTTTACAAACTAATAAACAAACAAATTAAGCGAAATTATAAGGCACACCGCTATAAAATAATAGAAGAAGAGCTGGAAAAGAGATCATCAATCAAAAGAGCACAACATAGATTGAGCATATCTAAACCTTGGATTATGTCTCTAAAAACCAAAGATAACGTCACTATGTCAAATAGGGACCACCTAATAGTCACTGCAACTGAATTCTATGAGATGCTCTATGAAAATGAGGAAACCTATATTTCTAACATTGTACCTGAAATATGCGACGATACACCACCTCTCTTAGAGAGCGAAGTGCGCTATGCAATCCAACATTTAAAATCAGCAAAAAGTCCAGGCGATGACGGCATAACAAACGACATTTTAAAAGCAATTATTGACCCACTAATACCGATATTGACACAACTATTTCATGAGATATTAGCTATCAAGAAAAGACCAAGAGAATGGGAAATATCGATCATAACTCTTCTATATAAAAAAGGCGACCCCACCGACTTGGGGAACTACCGACCTATAAGTTTACAACAAACATTGTACAAAGTCTTCGCCGCAGTACTATTGAACAGAATTTCAAAGGTATTAGACAGCAACCAACCTAGAGAGCAAGCCGGCTTTAGACGAAATTACTCTACCATTGATCACATCTTCACGCTGACCCAACTTATTGAAAAATACTCAGAATATGGAAAAGAACTCTATGTAGTGTTTATAGACTATTGTAAAGCCTTTGACAGTATACAACATAAGCCTCTATGGTCAGCATTAAAGGAGCAAGGGGTAGAAAATACATATGTAGAGATACTTCAAGAAATTTATAAAAACAGCAAAGCAGTAGTAAAACTTGAGGGTAAGGGAAAACCGTTCAATATCCAAAAAGGAGTAAAGCAGGGTGACCCGCTCTCACCAAATTTATTTACCGCTCTACTGGAACATATATTTAGACAACTAAACTGGGAAGAAAAGGGAATCAATATAAATGGTGAATACCTATCTAACTTACGCTTTGCAGACGATATTGTTCTCATTGCTGAAAACCACGCAGACTTAGAATACATGTTAGATACACTGGATTTGGAAAGCAGAAAATGTGGATTCCAGCGACCTTCACCAGGTCGTCAGTTCACCTTGGTGGCGGCTTGCCCACGCTGCATCTTCCAGTACGCGGATGGAAACCTTCAAGCCCCATCAGCCTACCGTTCTTTGAGCGATGTGCTATGCCCACTGCCACTTGAGTTTGGCGATTCTTCGGGCTGTCAGCAGTGAATCGTATCGAAGATCCGTAGAAGAACACGGGTGTTCTTCTACGGATCTCCTCATTTCTGATTCGATCACGTAGTGAAACTCCTAACATAGCCCTCTCCATTGCTCTCTGAGTGACAGTGAGCTTCATTATAAGACCCATCACGGGCAACCCATACTGATGAAAGACTTTTGTATTGAGACACTGCGCTATTTGGGACAAAAAGATTTGGCGTAGCTTCCCGAACGCTGCCCAGCCGAGTTGGATTCGACGATTGACCTCTTTCTCTAGGTTGGACTTACCTAACCGGATATTTTGTCCTAGGTAAACATAATCGTCGACAACTTCGAGAACAGAGCGAGAGAGAGATCACCGGAGTCGGCGCAACATGAACATTTAACATAACTTTTGTCTTGTCCATGTTCATTTTAAGACCTCACCGTGTCAACCTCAACGTGTCGGACGTTCAGAAGCTCTGGTGAGGTCATGGAGCATAGTAATGCTGTTCAGCTGTCTCAGCCATGACTACTATATCGACGGTAAATGGAAGTTGAGTGAGGTACTCGCCGTTTATGTTGATGCCTAGCCCTTCCTAGTCCAGAACCTTAAAGATATCCTCCAATGCAGCGGTGAACAGTTTCGAGGAAATGACGTCACCCTGTTGAGACAGTCTCAACTGTCTCAACAGGGTGACGTCGTGGTGTGAGCACCACGCTGCAAGAGGATAGATTTTGAAGCCTGATCCTGTTGTCAGACTGACATAATGGCGTTTTCATACAAACACTTCAGCGCTTCGATGTACCGATAGTCAATTTGGCACCGCTTTAAAGCCTGTAGTACCGCCCAATATTCGATCGAATCGAAGGCCTTCTCATAGTCCACAAACGCTAAACAAAGGGGCAAGTTATACTCCTCGGTCTTCTGTATAACCGGTCGTTGCGTATATATGTGGTCTATGGTACCAAAGCCTTTTCGGAAATGGCTTGTTCGGGGGGCTGGAAGTTGTCAAACCTGCGTACGACTCTGTTTGTGATGACTCTCGAAAACAACATATAGACATGGCTCAGAAGCGATATAGGACGATAGTTTTACAAAAGAGTCTCATCGCCTTTCTTGAAGAACGATACGACCACGTCTCTGCCCGCGGCGTTTTCCCATCGAGGTTGACTGAATTAAAGAGCTTTTGAAGGGTCATAAGGACCGGTTTACCACGCACCTTTTGCTGTAATTCCGTTATCACCCGGTTTCTTGTTGTTCTTAAGTTGTTTGAGAGCCATATGAATCTCATACAGGCTGACGTCCGGGATATCTTCGGTAGGTATAGTTCTGGGTTAATCTAGCTCTTTGGTCGTTCGCTAGATTCACGACGGGTTCGTGTGTCGAGGTATATAGCTGCCCGTAGAACCACTCCATTACTCTCAACAGTCAAATTTGGATGATACGATTCTATCATCGTCGGTCTTCAGCTTCAAATAACCTCTTTAATACAATATGGTTGTGTAGTTGGAGCCGAAAGTTTTCAGGGTTTTGTATTTCAGTCAGTGGCGTAGCGTGAGGGGGTCAGAGGGGGCCATGGCCCCGAGCGGCATATGAAAGAGGGCGGCGTCAAGTGTCACGTTTTTTATACTATATATTTATATTATTTTTATACTATACTACTAGAATAGGGGGCGGCAAATTTTCAGACGGCCCCGGGCGGCGAAAACCTACGCTTCGCCACTGATTTCGGTTGGTAATTAACGGAGCGTAGACTTCATCAGTCGACGTCTTTCCAGCTTTACATTCAGATTCAATGTGCCTCTGACCATTCGGTGATCGCTGCCTGTTTTCACTGAGTGATATGTCCTCATACAAAGTCTCAATCTCATCGTCGGAATGTGCCGAAGTCAGGACGTAAACCGGCATGACCTTTAACTAATACCTTTCGGTGATTTACATTTACATTTAATTAAAAAAATGGGTAAAAGTTACTGGATTTAAATTGTATGTAATTAATAATGAAACGCCATTCGAATATTTTAATATTTCATGATTGCAGTACCTATATTTTACAATGCGTTTAGTATACATTACTAAAATATATAAAAAATTTCACTCGTTTCTTTGTGTATATAATAAAGTTTTTTTTTTGTGGAATATAAAAAAAATTGGGCCAAATTTGCCGCCCTCTAAAATCTGCCGCCCTAGGCTCCAGCCTACTCAGCCTACTGGTAAATCCGCCACTGCCGACCAGCCCCAACTGACAGCACCCGTTCACGAGTATGACGTGTGTATCAGCGTCGCTCTACTCAACCATGATATAGGGAATAAAGGGACCCGACACACAACGCCACCATCAGCAGGACATTTGAGAGAGCATGACAAGCCCAGACTGCCTGGCCAACATGTCTACCAGTAGGTATGCATTTTTCATTTCGCAAAACAACATCGAAGCCAACATTAATCTCATATTTTACAGGAAATTTTACAAATCTAAAAGAAATTTTAAAATAAAATAAAACTATTGTAACTATAATTACATGCATGTCAGTTAAAAGTGTATAAATTAAAATAATAAAATGTCAAGATAATAAAACCATAATTATGCAAATGTCAAAATTATAAATGATAAAATATAATGTCAAGAATATAATAATAATCATAAACATGTTTTGATAGCCCGGTTCATTAGAACTATTCAATCCCAAGCACTATTATCATCCATGTAGTCTTTCAACGTATAATAACCTTGAGAACAAAGTCTCCGTTTAATAATAGATTTAAATTTGCTTAGACTTAATTTTTGATAATGTGTTGGAATTTTGTTGTACAAGCGTATGCATTGACATTTAAATGATTTACTTATTTTCTGGAGCCTAGTTGCAGGAACAATAAATTTATTTTTATTCCTGGTATTAACATTATGAATATCACAACGTTTTTTAAAAAGATTGATACGCCTGTGTGCATACAACAAATTCTCATGAATGTATTGTGATGGAACAGTCATAATATCAATCTCCTTAAATTTATCCCTCAGCGAATACCTGGGACTTAATTTATAAATTGACCGAATAGCCCTTTTCTGCAGCACAAATATTGTTTGGATGTCAGCAGCATTCCCCCACAGTAGAATGCCGTATGACATCACGCTATGGAAATAACTAAAATAAACTAACCGAGCTGTTTCTACATCAGTTAAACTACGGATTTTCTTTACAGCATAAGCTGCAGAACTGAGCTTTTTCGAAAAATTTTCTATATGTGGGCCCCACTGAAGCTTAGCGTCTAGGGTAATTCCTAGAAACACTGTGGATTCTTCAAGATCCAACTCTGTTCCGTTAATGTGTACATTGGTTTTTACTTGTCTAACATTAGGTGTTGTGAACTTAATACATTTAGTTTTTTTTTCATTCAAAAGTAAATTGTTTGCATTGAACCAGTGTACCACTTTAGAGATAGTATTGTCTACATCATCAGTAGCCATTTGCTGGCGTTTTAATTTAAATAGCAATGAAGTGTCATCTGCAAACAACACTATCTCTTGATTGTCCCCCATTATATAAGGTAAGTCATTAATGTATATTAAAAATAAAAAAGGGCCAAGAATTGAGCCTTGCGGAACTCCCATAGTAACCACCGACCCCGGAGATCTCTTTCCATTGACGTCCACTCTCTGAATCCTATTACCCAGGTACGAAATAAGAAGATTCAGAGTAGTGTCCCTTACACCATAGTCGTGTAACTTCCTGATCAATGTTTCATGAAGAACGCAATCAAATGCTTTAGATAAATCGCAAAAGATACCCAAAGCATCGCGCGACTCTTCCCATGCATCAAAAATATGACCTATAAGTTCAACACCGGCATCGGTTGTTGAGCGACCCTTGGTAAAGCCAAACTGTTTATGATTTATTAAATTGTTTTTGTGAAAGAAACTTTGTAACTGTTCTAGTATAATTTTTTCAAAAATTTTGCTGAATGTTGGTAGCACTGATATAGGTCTAAAATTAGTGGGGTCTGAAGTGCTACCCGATTTGAATAAAGGTGTAATCTTACTATCTTTCATAAGATCAGGAAATTCACCACCATCAATACATTGATTAAATATATAAGATAATGTTGGTGCTACAATGTGGATTATAGATTTGGTAACGTCAACAGAATTGCCCCATAGATCTGCAGTTTTTTTTAAATTTAAGGTATTGAATGTTTTAACAATATCTCTACTGTTAACATGCTTAAGGTGAAATTCAATACAGCTAGCTTTTACATTTCTCTTAAGTAAACTCTCTGCAACAGTGGGTGACAAATTTAAGGACCTTGTAGCTAAAACAGGAATACTTGTAAAGAAGTCTTCAAATGCTGTGGCAACTTCCAAGTCTGATTTAATGATTTTTCCATCAATAACAAGATTATATTCACTGTTTCGGCTACCAGACCTTCCTGTTTCACTATTAATAATATTCCAAGTCATTTTAATTACATTACTACTGTTTCTAATTTTCGAGCTTATATACCGAGACTTTGCTAGACAACAAACCCTCTTAAATAGTTTGGAGTAGTTTTTGACATAGGAATTAAACTCCGGGGTAGTTATATAAGTACGTTCATTGTATAGCTCATAAAGTCTCTTCCTACTTTTATAATAATAATAATAATAATAATAATAATAATAATAATTTATTGATCATACAGAGGTAAAATATTACAATAATAACTTACAAAATAATTAGGAGGTAAATACAATGTTAGGTGCCTGTACTAGGATGAACCTGTGTCACAGGCGGCAAGTGCTTAACAGATTATTTATGAATTAATAAAATACTACGATTTTAATTACGATTAAAATATTGTAATAACTCAAACAGTAAGTAACATAAACTAAAAACACAAAAACGAATAAATTAAATTAATTAAATTCTAAGATTATTAGGGGAAGCAACTTATTTCAGACAACTTTTATGACAGTCATTAGAAATTCAGTGTCATCATAGGACAAGGATTGTAAATGTTTATACACTACTGATTTAGTACTATAGTAATTAAGGGCATATATGGATAATATCTTATTTAGTCTATTGTACAGGAAAGGGGCTAAAAATGAATAAAACCTATTTGTGAAAACAAACCTCGACTCGGAAAGTGAAGTACATACAATATCTTTCCGCCTTTATGGATACCAACAGTAGCCCATTCGCTGAAGGATGTAGTTCCATCAACTGTGATCCTCTTGGGTATAAAGGTCGAATTAAACTCTGTACAATGATGAAATGAAGTAATCAAATAACGTCCAGTCTAGCAGAGCTCAAGTTATAATGGATAGTTAATCGTACATTTTAAAAGGTGCAATACAACTCGTCGATGTCTTTTTGGAAAATCCCTTTCACTCTTGAGATAAATTTATATAGCTGTCTCTTTCCCACAAAACCAATAGTGCTGTAAATGTTCATAATAATGCTTATCGGAAAATTATCGATGTTTTATGTTAGGAGTAAAATGAATAAGTATAAAAATAATAATTAATATTTAAATAACTTTTACTAATTACCAACGGTTAAGGCTAAAGTAAGTTTTAGGTATAAATAAAGGACGAAACCGGATCAGAAACCTAAATAATATGTAAAATAACATGCAAATTTTTATTAATTTATTTAATTTTAATATACCTATGGGATTTCTTTTTTATTGCTTGACAAATATATAAAATCTATTGATTGTCATAACTCATATCCAATAAATACTGTTGTTCTGTTGTTATACATAAGTTTAAAATGAATGTAATTTCGTTTATTATATTTGTATTATGTTATTATACATATTTATTTATATATCACAAAAAAAGTGAGTATTTGCAATAATATTATATACCACTAGCCCATTCGATTCATATTTTATATGTGTATAAATAAGATGATGTACCTGCTTGAACCCATGAATTTCAATTTTACATAAATTTCTACGAATTTATTTTTATAAACTAACCTAAGATTAGTCTGTGCACAAGGTAAACAAATCAATATGAATATAGAGGAACATCATATCGCATAAAAATAATGCTTTAATCTGTATTCCCTTTTAAAATTTATCGATAGAAAAATCTATGTGATTTGTTATAGTCCCACCACTATGAAAAGAATACGATCAAATGTGTCCTTGAAATAGCCAATCACATTGCAGTTGTCAGCCCCCGCGCTACCCGTGCCTTCCGCCAAATTTGGTGAACTTGGAACAGAACAAATTGTTCATCATGCGGTATCTATAGGGGGTTATCGGCGATAGGGGGTTATCTGTGCGTGCTACCTTTTTATAATGTGCAATATATAAAAGAGTTGCATTATATTTCCAGGCCTGCATTATTGGTAAAGAAACTAAGAAATGCCTGTTTCTTGGTGTTCGAAACAAATATTGTTATACATTTCAATATTATGAGAGAAGAAACATGGATATAAAACCACATAATTGCTGCAAAATTTTTACTGGACCATCTACAGCAATGGAATCTCAGATTATAGTGGAAGGCTTTCAAAAGAGTGTAGAAATGCATCAACTTCGCTATTTGAGTTTTATTGGAGATGACGACTCTTCTGTGTTTGCAAACTTGAAAGAGAGTGTCATACGGGAACATGATGAAAAAAATTGAATGCAAGAATCATGTAATCAAAAACTATACCTACTTGTGCACTCTACAAGGTAAATAAATAAATCCAATTGTAGTCATTTCAACATTTGTAAAGCATAATCTTATTTGGTATTTATTTTTGTACTTTTTTAGATCTTGGTCAACACTAAGCTCCCACTTTATGGACGAAATATTTTGAAGCCAAAGGTGATGAAGCTTACCCTAGTGGCACGGAAAATTATAATGTGTAGCAGTGAGAATGATGCTATGGCTGCAGACTTTAGAATTGGTCCGCTTCATATATTCGGAGTACATGAAAACTGCAAGGATTATTACTGTAATATCAATAAAACATCTGCACAAGGAAGTGAAAAGAAGGAACAAAATCTTGTAGAATGTCTAAAGAAGACCGCCCCAGAGGTGTGGGCTCTGATTTATTATCAAAGCCTGGAGGCAGCTGCACTAGAAAAGAAAAACTTTGCACTAAAATTGGATAATAATGTTTTGGTCATGAACAAAAAGCATGATTATCAAGTAAATTGACAATTCTATTACACATCTACTTTATAATTTATTTCAGTATCTTATTTTCTCATAATATAACTAAACTTTATTTCAGGTTCAAGGGCAATTGTGTGTCAGCAAAATGGATAAGTGCTACTTTATATGTTTTATTTCAGTCACTGAACCATTGACTGTAATTGAAGGTTGTCGAGATAATGAATTTATCAGTAATATGATGCCAAAACTATTGGATTTCTTTAAAAACTGTATTCTGCCAGACATAATTTTGAGACGTGTTCAGAAAAATGTGAAATGTGTTGATTTGAATGGTATGTGCACCAGGCTACTGATTTTGTTTATTTACTTCATATATTGTATCAATCAATTAGTTATGTATTTTGTTGTTCTAGTGAAAAATCGTTCTTCGACATCAGTTGGAAATTCAAGTATGGAATAGTTTCATTTTAGAGCTTTGGAGATTGATGGTAAATAACATTTGAAAATAATATTTGTCAAAAGTAATAAATATACTAAGTAAAGTTATCTTTCTTTGAAGCAGTAGTGTAGCAGTGGTTTCAAGACAAGAAGAAAATATGATCAATTGTATTTTTGTAGTGGTTTGTTTAGAATCTACATTATCATCGTACCTATATTACTTTTTATTTGAATTGACTATAAAAGGCGAAACAATACTTTATTGAACTCAACAAGCTGCTCTTTGCATTTTTGTTTTACTAACTTTTGTAGATTGCAGTGCTTTGACATTATGAATTATTGTTTCGCCTTCCTAATTATAATTGCAATCTAAATTGTATTTTAGATTAGTTGTTTTCTCTTGTTTACTAATTATCTAAAGTTTCTTACATCTGTAATAATTGGTTATCATGTGTCACTTCAAATAATTGTGTTTTGATAATAAATTACCTAGGTATAGTTTTTCCTTTTCACACGAGTCCAACCAAAGGTTGTCTGTATGCGATTGCTATTGGCGATAAGAATGCCCATTGTAATATTTATAGTTTATAAAATTGTTCTTTACATTGGTTTTTGGTGTGCAATAAAGAATATTCTATTCTAATTAGCGTAAGGTAATAAAATGAACTTATATTTTATTGTTTTTGACATTGTTTATTTCTCAAAATTATTAATCAATTCAATAGTTTTCGCCTACAAATATAACTTTCATTTTCCTAACGTAGTCGTAGATATAATTACCAGAACTATATGGATAACTAGCTGACCCAGCAAACATTGTTTTGCCACATTATAGGGGTTGGTGGACAACCCTTATCACTAAGGGGTATGAAAAATAGATGTTGGCCGATTCTCAGACCTACTCAATATGCTCACAAAATTTCACGCGAATCGGTCAAGCCGTTTCGGAGGAGTACGGGAACGAAAATTGTGACACGAGAATTTTATATATAAGACTAGCTGACCCAGCAAACGTTGTTCTGCCACATTTTAGGGGTTAGTGGTAGAAGGGTGAAAATTTAGGGTTGTTTGTATTTTTTAATGCCAAATCTAAAAAAAAATACAAAAAAATATTTTGTTTCAAAAATAAAAAATAAAATTTAGGGGTGGACTACCCCTAACATTTAGGGGGATGAAAAATAGTGTAGGTTGGTAGTGATTATCAGACGCAAATACTGGAACAATTTTAGTAAATATATTAAAAACGTGATAATTGCCTTTAAAATTTGAGGGTTGCCCTCGATTTTCCTGGGATCCCATCATCAGATCGTGATGTGGTTACAATGGGACCATTTGTAAAGTTGTTCACGAATTACTTGAAAACGCCTGAACCGATTTGCAAAATTCTTTTTTTGTTTAAAAGGTTGTTTACCTTTTAAACAAAAAAACATCGGCTATTTCAAGGACACATTTGATCGTATTCTTTTCATAGTGGTGGGACTATAACAAATCACATAGATTTTTCTATCGATAAATTTTAAAAGGGAATACAGATTAAAGCATTATTTTTATGCGATATGATGTTCCTCTATATTCATATTGATTTGTTTACCTTGTGCACAGACTAATCTTAGGTTAGTTTATAAAAATAAATTCGTAGAAATTTATGTAAAATTGAAATTCATGGGTTCAAGCAGGCACATCATCTTATTTATACACATATAAAATATGAATCGAATGGGCTAGTGGTATATAATATTATTGCAAATACTCACTTTTTTTGTGATATATAAATAAATATGTATAATAACATAATACAAATATAATAAACGAAATTACATTCATTTTAAACTTATGTATAACAACAGAACAACAGTATTTATTGGATATGAGTTATGACAATCAATAGATTTTATATATTTGTCAAGCAATAAAAAAGAAATCCCATAGGTATATTAAAATTAAATAAATTAATAAAAATTTGCATGTTATTTTACATATTATTTAGGTTTCTGATCCGGTTTCGTCCTTTATTTATACCTAAAACTTACTTTAGCCTTAACCGTTGGTAATTAGTAAAAGTTATTTAAATATTAATTATTATTTTTATACTTATTCATTTTACTCCTAACATAAAACATCGATAATTTTCCGATAAGCATTATTATGAACATTTACAGCACTATTGGTTTTGTGGGAAAGAGACAGCTATATAAATTTATCTCAAGAGTGAAAGGGATTTTTCAAAAAGACATCGACGAGTTGTATTGCACCTTTTAAAATGTACGATTAACTATCCATTATAACTTGAGCTCTGCTAGACTGGACGTTATTTGATTACTTCATTTCATCATTGTACAGAGTTTAATTCGACCTTTATACCCAAGAGGATCACAGTTGATGGAACTACATCCTTCAGCGAATGGGCTACTGTTGGTATCCATAAAGGCGGAAAGATATTGTATGTACTTCACTTTCCGAGTCGAGGTTTGTTTTCACAAATAGGTTTTATTCATTTTTAGCCCCTTTCCTGTACAATAGACTAAATAAGATATTATCCATATATGCCCTTAATTACTATAGTACTAAATCAGTAGTGTATAAACATTTACAATCCTTGTCCTATGATGACACTGAATTTCTAATGACTGTCATAAAAGTTGTCTGAAATAAGTTGCTTCCCCTAATAATCTTAGAATTTAATTAATTTAATTTATTCGTTTTTGTGTTTTTAGTTTATGTTACTTACTGTTTGAGTTATTACAATATTTTAATCGTAATTAAAATCGTAGTATTTTATTAATTCATAAATAATCTGTTAAGCACTTGCCGCCTGTGACACAGGTTCATCCTAGTACAGGCACCTAACATTGTATTTACCTCCTAATTATTTTGTAAGTTATTATTGTAATATTTTACCTCTGTATGATCAATAAATTATTATTATTATTATTATTATTATTATTATTATTATAAAAGTAGGAAGAGACTTTATGAGCTATACAATGAACGTACTTATATAACTACCCCGGAGTTTAATTCCTATGTCAAAAACTACTCCAAACTATTTAAGAGGGTTTGTTGTCTAGCAAAGTCTCGGTATATAAGCTCGAAAATTAGAAACAGTAGTAATGTAATTAAAATGACTTGGAATATTATTAATAGTGAAACAGGAAGGTCTGGTAGCCGAAACAGTGAATATAATCTTGTTATTGATGGAAAAATCATTAAATCAGACTTGGAAGTTGCCACAGCATTTGAAGACTTCTTTACAAGTATTCCTGTTTTAGCTACAAGGTCCTTAAATTTGTCACCCACTGTTGCAGAGAGTTTACTTAAGAGAAATGTAAAAGCTAGCTGTATTGAATTTCACCTTAAGCATGTTAACAGTAGAGATATTGTTAAAACATTCAATACCTTAAATTTAAAAAAAACTGCAGATCTATGGGGCAATTCTGTTGACGTTACCAAATCTATAATCCACATTGTAGCACCAACATTATCTTATATATTTAATCAATGTATTGATGGTGGTGAATTTCCTGATCTTATGAAAGATAGTAAGATTACACCTTTATTCAAATCGGGTAGCACTTCAGACCCCACTAATTTTAGACCTATATCAGTGCTACCAACATTCAGCAAAATTTTTGAAAAAATTATACTAGAACAGTTACAAAGTTTCTTTCACAAAAACAATTTAATAAATCATAAACAGTTTGGCTTTACCAAGGGTCGCTCAACAACCGATGCCGGTGTTGAACTTATAGGTCATATTTTTGATGCATGGGAAGAGTCGCGCGATGCTTTGGGTATCTTTTGCGATTTATCTAAAGCATTTGATTGCGTTCTTCATGAAACATTGATCAGGAAGTTACACGACTATGGTGTAAGGGACACTACTCTGAATCTTCTTATTTCGTACCTGGGTAATAGGATTCAGAGAGTGGACGTCAATGGAAAGAGATCTCCGGGGTCGGTGGTTACTATGGGAGTTCCGCAAGGCTCAATTCTTGGCCCTTTTTTATTTTTAATATACATTAATGACTTACCTTATATAATGGGGGACAATCAAGAGATAGTGTTGTTTGCAGATGACACTTCATTGCTATTTAAATTAAAACGCCAGCAAATGGCTACTGATGATGTAGACAATACTATCTCTAAAGTGGTACACTGGTTCAATGCAAACAATTTACTTTTGAATGAAAAAAAAACTAAATGTATTAAGTTCACAACACCTAATGTTAGACAAGTAAAAACCAATGTACACATTAACGGAACAGAGTTGGATCTTGTAGAATCCACAGTGTTTCTAGGAATTACCCTAGACGCTAAGCTTCAGTGGGGCCCACATATAGAAAATTTTTCGAAAAAGCTCAGTTCTGCAGCTTATGCTGTAAAGAAAATCCGTAGTTTAACTGATGTAGAAACAGCTCGGTTAGTTTATTTTAGTTATTTCCATAGCGTGATGTCATACGGCATTCTACTGTGGGGGAATGCTGCTGACATCCAAACAATATTTGTGCTGCAGAAAAGGGCTATTCGGTCAATTTATAAATTAAGTCCCAGGTATTCGCTGAGGGATAAATTTAAGGAGATTGATATTATGACTGTTCCATCACAATACATTTATGAGAATTTGTTGTATGCACACAGGCGTATCAATCTTTTTAAAAAACGTTGTGATATTCATAATGTTAATACCAGGAATAAAAATAAATTTATTGTTCCTGCAACTAGGCTCCAGAAAATAAGTAAATCATTTAAATGTCAATGCATACGCTTGTACAACAAAATTCCAACACATTATCAAAAATTAAGTCTAAGCAAATTTAAATCTATTATTAAACGGAGACTTTGTTCTCAAGGTTATTATACGTTGAAAGACTACATGGATGATAATAGTGCTTGGGATTGAATAGTTCTAATGAACCGGGCTATCAAAACATGTTTATGATTATTATTATATTCTTGACATTATATTTTATCATTTATAATTTTGACATTTGCATAATTATGGTTTTATTATCTTGACATTTTATTATTTTAATTTATACACTTTTAACTGACATGCATGTAACTATAGTTACAATAGTTTTATTTTATTTTAAAATTTCTTTTAGATTTGTAAAATTTCCTGTAAAATATGAGATTAATGTTGGCTTCGATGTTGTTTTGCGAAATGAAAAATGCATACCTACTGGTAGACATGTTGGCCAGGCAGTCTGGGCTTGTCATGCTCTCTCAAATGTCCTGCTGATGGTGGCGTTGTGTGTCGGGTCCCTTTATTCCCTATATCATGGTTGAGTAGAGCGACGCTGATACACACGTCATACTCGTGAACGGGTGCTGTCAGTTGGGGCTGGTCGGCAGTGGCGGATTTACCAGTAGGCTGAGTAGGCTGGAGCCTAGGGCGGCAGATTTTAGAGGGCGGCAAATTTGGCCCAATTTTTTTTATATTCCACAAAAAAAAAACTTTATTATATACACAAAGAAACGAGTGAAATTTTTTATATATTTTAGTAATGTATACTAAACGCATTGTAAAATATAGGTACTGCAATCATGAAATATTAAAATATTCGAATGGCGTTTCATTATTAATTACATACAATTTAAATCTAGTAACTTTTACCCATTTTTTTAATTAAATGTAAATGTAAATCACCGAAAGGTATTAGTTAAAGGTCATGCCGGTTTACGTCCTGACTTCGGCACATTCCGACGATGAGATTGAGACTTTGTATGAGGACATATCACTCAGTGAAAACAGGCAGCGATCACCGAATGGTCAGAGGCACATTGAATCTGAATGTAAAGCTGGAAAGACGTCGACTGATGAAGTCTACGCTCCGTTAATTACCAACCGAAATCAGTGGCGAAGCGTAGGTTTTCGCCGCCCGGGGCCGTCTGAAAATTTGCCGCCCCCTATTCTAGTAGTATAGTATAAAAATAATATAAATATATAGTATAAAAAACGTGACACTTGACGCCGCCCTCTTTCATATGCCGCTCGGGGCCATGGCCCCCTCTGACCCCCTCACGCTACGCCACTGACTGAAATACAAAACCCTGAAAACTTTCGGCTCCAACTACACAACCATATTGTATTAAAGAGGTTATTTGAAGCTGAAGACCGACGATGATAGAATCGTATCATCCAAATTTGACTGTTGAGAGTAATGGAGTGGTTCTACGGGCAGCTATATACCTCGACACACGAACCCGTCGTGAATCTAGCGAACGACCAAAGAGCTAGATTAACCCAGAACTATACCTACCGAAGATATCCCGGACGTCAGCCTGTATGAGATTCATATGGCTCTCAAACAACTTAAGAACAACAAGAAACCGGGTGATAACGGAATTACAGCAAAAGGTGCGTGGTAAACCGGTCCTTATGACCCTTCAAAAGCTCTTTAATTCAGTCAACCTCGATGGGAAAACGCCGCGGGCAGAGACGTGGTCGTATCGTTCTTCAAGAAAGGCGATGAGACTCTTTTGTAAAACTATCGTCCTATATCGCTTCTGAGCCATGTCTATATGTTGTTTTCGAGAGTCATCACAAACAGAGTCGTACGCAGGTTTGACAACTTCC
This sequence comes from Craniophora ligustri, assembly GCA_905163465.1. Classification (NCBI taxonomy): domain Eukaryota; kingdom Metazoa; phylum Arthropoda; class Insecta; order Lepidoptera; family Noctuidae; genus Craniophora; species Craniophora ligustri. The sequence continues at coordinate 10,736,436 of LR990976.1, forward strand.
AGCCCCCCGAACAAGCCATTTCCGAAAAGGCTTTGGTACCATAGACCACATATATACGCAACGACCGGTTATACAGAAGACCGAGGAGTATAACTTGCCCCTTTGTTTAGCGTTTGTGGACTATGAGAAGGCCTTCGATTCGATCGAATATTGGGCGGTACTACAGGCTTTAAAGCGGTGCCAAATTGACTATCGGTACATCGAAGCGCTGAAGTGTTTGTATGAAAACGCCATTATGTCAGTCTGACAACAGGATCAGGCTTCAAAATCTATCCTCTTGCAGCGTGGTGCTCACACCACGACGTCACCCTGTTGAGACAGTTGAGACTGTCTCAACAGGGTGACGTCATTTCCTCGAAACTGTTCACCGCTGCATTGGAGGATATCTTTAAGGTTCTGGACTAGGAAGGGCTAGGCATCAACATAAACGGCGAGTACCTCACTCAACTTCCATTTACCGTCGATATAGTATACGATATCGATATCGATATCGATATACTTAGTTTGACAAACCGATTCTGTGGTAAGGTTGGAATCCCGTGAGGGGCAAATAAATAAATAAATATTCAGGGACATTTTACACAGCACCATCTAGTCCCAAACTAAGCAGAGCTTGTACTATGGGTACTATACAATGGATATAATACTTATGTACTTTTTTTTTTAACCGACTTCAAAAAGGAGGAGGTTATCAATTCGTCGGAATCTTTTTTTATGTATGTTCACGAATTACTTCAAAACGCTTGGACCGATTTGCAAAATTTTTTTTTTGTTTAAAAGGGTATACTTCACAGATGGTCCCATTGTAACCACATCACGATCTGATGATGGGATCCCAGGGAAATCGAGGGCAACCCTCAAATTTTATAGGCAATTATCACGTTTTGAATATATTTATTAAAATTGTTCCAATATTTGTGTCTGATAATCATCATTTGAGGTTGATGAGCTGATGATGGAAGGTAGAACTCCTCAACAGTTAAGATTTAAAAGAAAATTCTTTCAGTTATAAGCATTTATTACATTTACATGTATTCTCCAAAGCTGTTCAAGTATTTGCATCTGAAAATCAACTTCTCATGTAATGATCTGATGATGGAAGGTACAACTCCTCAACGGTTAGGAGTTGAAGGGAAAATCTTTCATAATTATAAGTGTATATGGATCGATAGTTGTATTCTTTCAGGCTATTAGATTGACCTGATATGAAAAGTTTAATATATATATACAACACTAAAAAGAAAAAAAAGAAATTAACTTTAAAAAAAAAGAAAAACCAACTTCAAAAACTAAAAAGCAAAAAATAACTTCATACAGTTTTACCTTTTTTTTAGTTTTAAAGGTATGAAGTCGGTGCCGATGATGTGGTGGTTTTAATCACCCTGCTCAAGGTCACTCGCGGTGATTGTACTTACTATTACGTTTGGCTTGGCACCAACTTCATACCTTTAAAACTAAAAAAAAGGTAAAACTGTATGAAGTTATTTTTTGCTTTTGAGTTTTTGAAGTTGGTTTTTCTTTTTTTTAAAAGTTAATTGTAAATACATACTTATAATTCATAGGAAACACCCAGACAAACACAAAAACTTATATTCATCACATAAATATTTGTGTCCCGTGGGAATCGAACCCACGACCTCGTGATCAGCAGTCCGGTACTCGAACCACTAGACCACATAGGTCGTCAAATATTTGTAATAAGTTTGCTCAACAACAATTTGTCGTAATAAGACGCTAATAGATGCCGCCATATATGTAAGGCTGATAAATTAACGTAATTTGAAGGGTAGAGTTTTTTTGAACATCATCTTTTAATGCCTCATACATAAGTTTAAATAACAAGCCTAAAACACAAATACCTGGTACAAACCTTTAAAGCAAGAGTCTCAGTGGAACGTAAATAGCGCGACGCGATTTGGAGGATCAAAATATGTACGTTCGTTTGGCTTCAGCCTCAAAGAGAGATAAAGATCTTTTGATCTGTTGAAGCCATTTTTTATTTTATATGTCTATACCTATTCTATTCCTTATTCGAAGTCCTTTTGAATCATGATAGTTTTATATACAAAGTTTAAGGACATAGTGAGCCTCTCTGTTGAACGAACAATTGAGATAGCCTGTGTGGAATTAGAACGGTTCATTGTAATAAGTGTATATAGACCACCATCAGGCTTGTATGACTGTTTTGAGAGGGTGATGGATGAAGTGCTTTATAAAGTCAGCAATAATAAAAATAAATCTATTATCACATGTGGTGATTTTAATGTAAATTTACTAGAAAAATCAAGTTCCAGCACTAAAATTATCAATCTTTTTCAGTCCTACAATCTTGAAAACATATTCTTGGAGCCTACAAGAATTACATCCACTACAGCCACATGCTTAGATAATATTTACACTAATATCATTCCAAATTATAAGAGAATTATTAACTTACTGGACTCTGATCACTGTGGACAGCTTATTAGTATACATAGTGGAAAGAATAAAGTAGTTAAGAAGCATATCACAATTATTCCAAAAACATGTGGTCGCTTGGAGGCATTTAAAAATAAGATTAATAATAAATTACATTTACTATCCTATAACAGTAATCCTAATAAACTCTATAATGATTTTTTTAATATGTATTGTACAGAGTTTAATTCGACTTTTATACCCAGGAGGATCACAGTTGATGGAACTACATCCTTCAGCGAATGGGCTACTGTTGGTATCCATAAAAGTAGGAAGAGACTTTATGAGCTATACAATGAACGTACTTATATAACTACCCCGGAGTTTAATTCCTATGTCAAAAACTACTCCAAACTATTTAAGAGGGTTTGTTGTCTAGCAAAGTCTCGGTATATAAGCTCGAAAATTAGAAACAGTAGTAATGTAATTAAAATGACTTGGAATATTATTAATAGTGAAACAGGAAGGTCTGGTAGCCGAAACAGTGAATATAATCTTGTTATTGATGGAAAAATCATTAAATCAGACTTAGAAGTTGCCACAGCATTTGAAGACTTCTTTACAAGTATTCCTGTTTTAGCTACAAGGTCCTTAAATTCGTCACCCACTATTGCAGAGAGTTTACTTAAGAGAAATGTAAAAGCTAGCTGTATTGAATTTCACCTTAAGCATGTTAACAGTAGAGATATTGTTAAAACATTCAATACCTTAAATTTAAAAAAAACTGCAGATCTGTGGGGCAATTCTGTTGACGTTACCAAATCTATAATCCACATTGTAGCACCAACATTATCTTATATATTTAATCAATGTATTGATGGTGGTGAATTTCCTGATCTTATGAAAGATAGTAAGATTACACCTTTATTCAAATCGGGTAGCACTTCAGACCCCACAAATTTTAGACCTATATCAGTGCTACCAACATTCAGCAAAATTTTTGAAAAAATTATACTAGATCAGTTACAAAGTTTCTTTCACAAAAACAATTTAATAAATCATAAACAGTTTGGCTTTACCAAGGGTCGCTCAACAACCGATGCCGGTGTTGAACTTATAAGTCATATTTTTGATGCATGGGAAGAGTCGCGCGATGCTTTGGGTATCTTTTGCGATTTATCAAAAGCATTTGATTGCGTTCTTCATGAAACATTGATCAGGAAGTTACACCACTATGGTGTAAGGGACACTACTCTGAATCTTCTTATTTCGTACCTGGGTAATAGGATTCAGAGAGTGGACGTCAATGGAAAGAGATCTCCGGGGTCGGTGGTTACTATGGGAGTTCCGCAAGGCTCAATTCTTGGCCCTTTTTTATTTTTAATATACATTAATGACTTACCTTATATAATGGGGGACAATCAAGAGATAGTGTTGTTTGCAGATGACACTTCACTGCTATTTAAATTAAAACGCCAGCAAATGGCCACTGATGATGTAGACAGTACTATCTCTAAAGTGGTACACTGGTTCAATGCAAACAATTTACTTTTGAATGAAAAAAAAACTAAATGTATTAAGTTCACAACACCTAACGTTAGACAAGTAAAAACCAGTGTACACATTAACGGAACAGATTTGGATCTTGTAGAATCCACAGTGTTTCTAGGAATTACCTTAGACGCTAAGCTTCAGTGGGGCCCACATATAGAAAAATTGTCGAAAAAGCTCAGTTCTGCAGCTTATGCTGTAAAGAAAATCAGTAGTTTAACTGATGTAGAAACAGCTCGGTTAGTGTATTTTAGTTATTTTCATAGCGTGATGTCATACGGCATTCTACTGTGGGGGAATGCTGCTGACATCCAAACAATATTTGTGCTGCAGAAAAGGGCTATTCGGTCAATTTATAAATTAAGTCCCAAGTATTCGCTGAGGGATAAATTTAAGGAGATTGATATTATGACTGTTCCATCACAATACATTTATGAGAATTTGTTGTATGCACACAGGCGTACCAATCTTTTTAAAAAACGTTGTGATATTCATAATGTTAATACCAGGAATAAAAATAAATTTATTGTTCCTGCAACTAGGCTCCAAAAAATAAGTAAATCATTTAAATGTCAATGCATACACTTGTACAACAAAATTCCAACACATTATCAAAAATTAAGTCTAAACAAATTTAAATCTATTATTAAACGGAGACTTTGTTCTCAAGGTTATTATACGTTGAAAGACTACATGGATGATAATAGTGCTTGGGATTGAATAGTTCTGATGAACCGGGCTATCAAAACATGTTTATGATTATTATTATATTCTTGACATTATATTTTTATCATTTATAATTTTGAAATTTGCACAATTATGATTTTATTATCTTGACATTTTATTATTTTAATTTATACACTTTTAACTGACATGCATGTAACTTTAGTTACAATAGTTTTATTTTATTTCAAAATTTATTTTAGATTTTGTAAAATTTCCTGTAAAATATGAGATTAATGTTGGCTTCGATGTTGCTTTGCGAAATGAAAAATGCATACCTACTGGTAGACATTTTGGCCAGGCAGTCTGGGCTTGTCATGCTCTCTCAAATGTCCTGCTGATGGTGGCGTTGTGTGTCGGGTCCCTTTATTCCCTATATCATGGTTGAGTAGAGCGACGCTGATACACACGTCATGCTCGTGAACGGGCGCTGTCAGTTGGGGCTGGTCGGCTTATACATGTCATGGCATCCGGGTTTTATATTATAATTATTTTATTTATTTTTTTTTAGTGCTAGTGAATAACTCATGCGTTTCACATCAGACTGCATTATTCTCATATTAATATTAAAAACGAAAATTGTAAATATAACGAATTATTTAAAAGAGTATCTATGGAGTTTCTTGCCGGTTCTTCTCCATAAGACCTACTTTTTGGAACCGTGCAACTAGTGTTGACATTTCGAAAGAACCTGTAATATTGGTCTACTTGAAATAAAAATATTTGAATTATTTGAATTATTTGAATTATTATAACTTTATTTTATCTTTATCGAACTCACAAATACAATAATAAATTTACTCAAAACTGAGTTTTCTAACAGCAAACCTAAGAATTATTTTAGAAAGACATTAATTTAAGTTAAATCCTAGTTTTACGGATCTTCTGTTAAAAGGATTTCGTTTTAAGCAGCCTAAAGCCGACGAATCTTTTCAAGCAATCTTTTTGATTTTCTGTATCTAGATTTTATAGTCTCAGAAAAATAAATAAAATACGAATATAACCCAATCTTATTCCGAACAGGCATTTAATATTTTTTAAAGTCGCCATGTTTTCTTTCGTTTGTATTCTGTTTTTAAATCCGCCAGTACTGGTAAACTATTGCATTGAAGAGGTAGGTACTTATAAAATCAATGGAACAGGTATTATGGATTTTGTGCAACCGTTCGGAAAAAAGTATTAATATAAACTCAAATCGCGTTAGATTGGGAATACAGGATAATGACCCCAACCTGTACCAAAATTCGCAATTGAAAACGATAATTATCGTTTGCGTATCGCCCCCCATACTAACTGTAAAAATGGAACTTAGGCTATTCGTTTCGAGGGGGGCGACGCGTCATTTTTTTGTCAGGAGTGTGCAACCTAACGACACATATGATGCCGAACCGCCATTTTGGTTTCATTCCATCGTAGAGGAAAATTATAATACGGGAATGGATACAGACATACGCAAACTTACTCTTACTACGTTAAAACCTTGCCAAGTTATGTGCCGGCAACTATGTATAACACTTGGTACGTTAATATAGGTACCTATTGTGGCGGCACGGAACGTAATATGATACCTAGCCACTTGAAAAGAAATACAACGTTCCTGCCATAAACCACGCAGTCGTTCGCCTGCGCCGCTGTAGAGTAAAATACTTAAACCTATCCACCTGTAGTATTTAAGGGTTATTAAAAATATTTTCCACCAAAATCAAAATCAAAAGGTTTTTATTTCATATGAACTTTTTCAAGCATTTATAAAACGTTATGACTCTAGTTGCACCCTATAAGTATTTCACTTTTACAAAAATATGTATGTTAACATACACCGTTATTGAAACGTGTCGTGAAAGTGTCCTTTTGTGAGTTTCATAAACAACATTCCCCTAGTATGTACATAATAGTTTACATAGGTAGTACAGGTTGCATTGTTGGAAGCTCAATTCATCAATACTCACCTCAAAGGTATTAATTATTACGTCGATGGAGCTATATTGGGGAAAAGGGGGCGCATAATAATTATGCGTGTCGGGTGCCCCGGTAACCGGGGGACGGGTGGGCTTACATCTCCCCTTTCTGTCTCGCTGCAACTCCATTATAGCATCACGTCGCATCGGACAAAGGTAGTTATACAATAATGTTAGTTAATTGTGCCGGCTTGCACCGGACGTTTCCATGTCGTATTCAATCACAGGATTAGTAGCAATGCGTCAGGACTGACACTTGATCTCTTAACTTAATGAATGTGTAGTCTATCCGTGATCAATTATATTTCTTTTAGTAACAAGGAAGGTATAATCTATCTTATCAAGTGAAGTCTCATGTAAACTTTTGTTAACAAAATGTCCTTATTTTAAAATCAAAACAGTACGCAAAACTAGGTTTCAAAGAGTAACTCAATATAGAAATAAACTTTTTCAACGTTTTGTTACAGTACAAACGAATGGTAAAAATGGGTGTAAGACTAAGTTTTATACTTAATAGTACATATTTTCAAAAACTTATACCTTGGTCACGGTCACTTTAATGGTTTCTTTCATATCGCTAATATGATTGAGTCTTGATGGCACTGTCGATGCAACAGGGCCGGTAGAGTGGAAGTACTTACTTTGAAAATATAGAGCCTCTAATCAGTTTAGGCTTTAATGCATTTTAGAGTCTTGTAAAATAGAATCAACGTTTCAATACGGTTTTGACATAGATGAAGGGTATTTATATAGGCTGCTTACAATAGGCATTTATAAATGTTACGTTACGTGTTTTTGTGTTTTATAAGATTGAGTCTGAGTAGTTTCATTTTATAACAAAGCTAGAGAGAAAGAGAGAGTGCGGCATGATAATATTATAATGAACGGACAATAAAGAAAGATGTATGTGAAACTGAGTGTAGTACAACTTCAAAAACTAAAAAGCAAAAAATAACTTCATACAGTTTTACCTTTTTTTAGTTTTAAAGGTATGAAGTCGGTGCCAAGCCAAACGTAATAGTAAGTACACTCACCGCGAGTGACCTTGAGCAGGGTGGTTAAAACCACCACATCATCGGCACCGACTTCATACCTTTAAAACTAAAAAAAAGGTAAAACTGTATGAAGTTATTTTTTGCTTTTTAGTTTTTGAAGTTGGTATTTCTTTTTTTTAAAAGTTAATTTATTTTTTTCTTTTTAGTGTTGTATATATTAAACTTTTCATATCAGGTCAATCTAATAGCCTGAAAGAATACAACTATCGATCCATATATACTTAGATTTATGAAAGATTTTCCCTTCAACTCCTAACCGTTGAGGAGTTGTACCTTCCATCATCAGTACATTACATGAGATGGTGATTTTCAAATGCAAATACTTGAACAGCTTTGGAGAATACATGTAAATGTAATAAATGCCTATAACTGAAAGAATTTTCTTTTAACTCTTAACTGTTGAGGAGTTCTACCTTCCACCATCAGCTCATCAACATCAAATGATGATTATCAGACGCAAATACTGGAACAATTTTAGTAAATATATTAAAAACGTGATAATTGCCTTTAAAATTTGAGGGTTGCCCTCGATTTTCCTGGGATCCCATCATCAGATCGTGATGTGGTTACAATGGGACCATTTGTAAAGTTGTTCACGAATTACTTGAAAACGCCTGAACCGATTTGCAAAATTCTTTTTTTGTTTAAAAGGTTGTTTACCTTTTAAACAAAAAAAGAATTTTGCAAATCGGTTCAGGCGTTTTCAAGTAATTCGTGAACATAATTAAAAAAAAAAAAAAAAGATTCCGACGAATTGAGAACCTCCTCCTTTTTGAAGTCGGTTAATTATATTTCAAAATGATAAAGCACACGTATTTGACCAATGAAAAATATCATTAAATGTAGATATAAATAATAACTAGAAAAACAAATACAAGACACTGTCTTGTATTTGTTTTTCTAGTTATTATTTAAATTTAAATACGTGTGCTTTATCATTTTGAAATATAATTAACCGACTTCAAAAAGGAGGAGGTTCTCAATTCGTCGGAATCTTTTTTTTTTTTTTTTAATTATGTTCACGAATTACTTGAAAACGCCTGAACCGATTTGCAAAATTCTTTTTTTGTTTAAAAGGTAAACAACCTTTTAAACAAAAAAAGAATTTTGCAAATCGTTTCAGGCGTTTTCAAGTAATTCGTGAACAACTTTACAAATGGTCCCATTGTAACCACATCACGATCTGATGATGGGATCCCAGGAAAATCGAGGGCAACCCTCAAATTTTAAAGGCAATTATCACGTTTTTAATATATTTACTAAAATTGTTCCAGTATTTGCGTCTGATAATCATCATTTGATGTTGATGAGCTGATGGTGGAAGGTAGAACTCCTCAACAGTTAAGAGTTAAAAGAAAATTCTTTCAGTTATAGGCATTTATTACATTTACATGTATTCTCCAAAGCTGTTCAAGTATTTGCATTTGAAAATCACCATCTCATGTAATGTACTGATGATGGAAGGTACAACTCCTCAACGGTTAGGAGTTGAAGGGAAAATCTTTCATAAATCTAAGTATATATGGATCGATAGTTGTATTCTTTCAGGCTATTAGATTGACCTGATATGAAAAGTTTAATATATACAACACTAAAAAGAAAAAAATAAATTAACTTTAAAAAAAAAGAAATACCAACTTCAGAAATTAAAAAGCAAAAAATAACTTCATACAGTTTTACCTTTTTTTAGTTTTAAAGGTATGAAGTCGGTGCCGATGATGTGGTGGTTTTAACCACCCTGCTCAAGGTCACTCGCGGTGAGTGTACTTACTATTACGTTTGGCTTGGCACCGACTTCATACCTTTAAAACTAAAAAAAGGTAAAACTGTATGAAGTTATTTTTTGCTTTTTAGTTTTTGAAGTTGTACTACACTCAGTTTCACATACATCTTTCTTTATTGTCCGTTCATTATAATATTATCATGCCGCACTCTCTCTTTCTCTCTAGCTTTGTTATAAAATGAAACTACTCAGACTCAATCTTATAAAACACAAAAACACGTAACGTAACATTTATAAATGCCTATTGTAAGCAGCCTATATAAATACCCTTCATCTATGTCAAAACCGTATTGAAACGTTGATTCTATTTTACAAGACTCTAAAATGCATTAAAGCCTAAACTGATTAGAGGCTCTATATTTTCAAAGTAAGTACTTCCACTCTACCGGCCCTGTTGCATCGACAGTGCCATCAAGACTCAATCATATTAGCGATATGAAAGAAACCATTAAAGTGACCGTGACCAAGGTATAAGTTTTTGAAAATATGTACTATTAAGTATAAAACTTAGTCTTACACCCATTTTTACCATTCGTTTGTACTGTAACAAAACGTTGAAAAAGTTTATTTCTATATTGAGTTACTCTTTGAAACCTAGTTTTGCGTACTGTTTTGATTTTAAAATAAGGACATTTTGTTAACAAAAGTTTACATGAGACTTCACTTGATAAGATAGATTATACCTTCCTTGTTACTAAAAGAAATATAATTGATCACGGATAGACTACACATTCATTAAGTTAAGAGATCAAGTGTCAGTCCTGACGCATTGCTACTAATCCTGTGATTGAATACGACATGGAAACGTCCGGTGCAAGCCGGCACAATTAACTAACATTATTGTATAACTACCTTTGTCCGATGCGACGTGATGCTATAATGGAGTTGCAGCGAGACAGAAAGGGGAGATGTAAGCCCACCCGTCCCCCGGTTACCGGGGCACCCGACACGCATAATTATTATGCGCCCCCTTTTCCCCAATATAGCTCCATCGACGTAATAATTAATACCTTTGAGGTGAGTATTGATGAATTGAGCTTCCAACAATGCAACCTGTACTACCTATGTAAACTATTATGTACATACTAGGGGAATGTTGTTTATGAAACTCACAAAAGGACACTTTCACGACACGTTTCAATAACGGTGTATGTTAACATACATATTTTTGTAAAAGTGAAATACTTATAGGGTGCAACTAGAGTCATAACGTTTTATAAATGCTTGAAAAAGTTCATATGAAATAAAAACCTTTTGATTTTGATTTTGGTGGAAAATATTTTTAATAACCCTTAAATACTACAGGTGGATAGGTTTAAGTATTTTACTCTACAGCGGCGCAGGCGAACGACTGCGTGGTTTATGGCAGGAACGTTGTATTTCTTTTCAAGTGGCTAGGTATCATATTACGTTCCGTGCCGCCACAATAGGTACCTATATTAACGTACCAAGTGTTATACATAGTTGCCGGCACATAACTTGGCAAGGTTTTAACGTAGTAAGAGTAAGTTTGCGTATGTCTGTATCCATTCCCGTATTATAATTTTCCTCTACGATGGAATGAAACCAAAATGGCGGTTCGGCATCATATGTGTCGTTAGGTTGCACACTCCTGACAAAAAAATGACGCGTCGCCCCCCTCGAAACGAATAGCCTAAGTTCCATTTTTACAGTTAGTATGGGGGGCGATACGCAAACGATAATTATCGTTTTCAATTGCGAATTTTGGTACAGGTTGGGGTCATTATCCTGTATTCCCAATCTAACGCGATTTGAGTTTATATTAATACTTTTTTCCGAACGGTTGCACAAAATCCATAATACCTGTTCCATTGATTTTATAAGTACCTACCTCTTCAATGCAATAGTTTACCAGTACTGGCGGATTTAAAAACAGAATACAAACGAAAGAAAACATGGCGACTTTAAAAAATATTAAATGCCTGTTCGGAATAAGATTGGGTTATATTCGTATTTTATTTATTTTTCTGAGACTATAAAATCTAGATACAGAAAATCAAAAAGATTGCTTGAAAAGATTCGTCGGCTTTAGGCTGCTTAAAACGAAATCCTTTTAACAGAAGATCCGTAAAACTAGGATTTAACTTAAATTAATGTCTTTCTAAAATAATTCTTAGGTTTGCTGTTAGAAAACTCAGTTTTGAGTAAATTTATTATTGTATTTGTGAGTTCGATAAAGATAAAATAAAGTTATATAAAACTATCATGATTCAAAAGGACTTCGAATAAGGAATAGAATAGGTATAGACATATAAAATAAAAAATGGCTTCAACAGATCAAAAGATCTTTATCTCTCTTTGAGGCTGAAGCCAAACGAACGTACATATTTTGATCCTCCAAATCGCGTCGCGCTATTTACGTTCCACTGAGACTCTTGCTTTAAAGGTTTGTACCAGGTATTTGTGTTTTAGGCTTGTTATTTAAACTTATGTATGAGGCATTAAAAGATGATGTTCAAAAAAACTCTACCCTTCAAATTACGTTAATTTATCAGCCTTACATATATGGCGGCATCTATTAGCGTCTTATTACGACAAATTGTTGTTGAGCAAACTTATTACAAATATTTGACGACCTATGTGGTCTAGTGGTTCGAGTACCGGACTGCTGATCACGAGGTCGTGGGTTCGATTCCCACGGGACACAAATATTTATGTGATGAATATAAGTTTTTGTGTTTGTCTGGGTGTTTCCTATGAATTATAAGTATGTATTTACAATTAACTTTTAAAAAAAAGAAAAACCAACTTCAAAAACTCAAAAGCAAAAAATAACTTCATACAGTTTTACCTTTTTTTTAGTTTTAAAGGTATGAAGTTGGTGCCAAGCCAAACGTAATAGTAAGTACAATCACCGCGAGTGACCTTGAGCAGGGTGATTAAAACCACCACATCATCGGCACCGACTTCATACCTTTAAAACTAAAAAAAAGGTAAAACTGTATGAAGTTATTTTTTGCTTTTTAGTTTTTGAAGTTGGTTTTTCTTTTTTTTTAAAGTTAATTTCTTTTTTTTCTTTTTAGTGTTGTATATATATATTAAACTTTTCATATCAGGTCAATCTAATAGCCTGAAAGAATACAACTATCGATCCATATACACTTATAATTATGAAAGATTTTCCCTTCAACTCCTAACCGTTGAGGAGTTGTACCTTCCATCATCAGATCATTACATGAGAAGTTGATTTTCAGATGCAAATACTTGAACAGCTTTGGAGAATACATGTAAATGTAATAAATGCTTATAACTGAAAGAATTTTCTTTTAAATCTTAACTGTTGAGGAGTTCTACCTTCCATCATCAGCTCATCAACCTCAAATGATGATTATCAGACACAAATATTGGAACAATTTTAATAAATATATTCAAAACGTGATAATTGCCTATAAAATTTGAGGGTTGCCCTCGATTTCCCTGGGATCCCATCATCAGATCGTGATGTGGTTACAATGGGACCATCTGTGAAGTATACCCTTTTAAACAAAAAAAAAATTTTGCAAATCGGTCCAAGCGTTTTGAAGTAATTCGTGAACATACATAAAAAAAGATTCCGACGAATTGATAACCTCCTCCTTTTTGAAGTCGGTTAAAAAAAAAAGTACATAAGTATTATATCCATTGTATAGTACCCATAGTACAAGCTCTGCTTAGTTTGGGACTAGATGGTGCTGTGTAAAATGTCCCTGAATATTTATTTATTTATTTGCCCCTCACGGGATTCCAACCTTACCACAGAATCGGTTTGTCAAACTAAGTAAATACTATAATTCTTCAGTCCGCCAGTTACAAGAGGTGCTGCCATGGCCTGCCATTATAAACTGGCCGGCCAGGCTATAAAGTCGTTGGCCTGCGTTATACGATCGATATAATGACTTTGATTAGAAATTCATACTCAAGGTATACATTTCTATTCTCAGCAGTTCAACCACCCCACTACAGTTCATATAAGAAAGAAAGAAAAACATTTATTCAGGCATACAGGTGGCCACATAAAAAAACAAAATAAATAGGTAAAACGCTCGATTTATAAGATTGTTAAATGCCTGTAAATTGGCCCCACGACTGCGCTCAAAAGGCCCTGGTTCAGCATATGCCAGACAGATTGCCGACTCACGGGTGACAAAACAGTTCATAAAAAAAAAAAAAAAACATAGAAGAAGAATAAAAAATTATAATATTATCAAAATAAAATGCGTGGGTAGGCCCCCGGCAAGGTGGACCGAAGACCTGGTTAAGGTCGCCGGAAACCTATTAATTCTATAACTAAATACCTATTACAGGCGCGAATCATATTTTGTTCAATGTACAGCCTGACAAATACTATAAATTGCTAGCGTGGAGCTTCCATCTTAATATAAAACACTCTTGTCTCGGGTTGAGTGCCTTCTGACTGACTGTCTGATTTTCAGTCCAACTGTATATCGAATTTAATCGAAAATAGCAACACTTTTTGTATTTTTTGATGAAATTTTTAGTAACCAAACATAATGTGAATACCTACTTATTTTGAATGACGGTAAATGGCTTGGTGATGATAATCCCCACACTAATTTATTTTATTTTATTGGGGAGACAAACAACTATATATGTATGTGTTTGCCAACACTGAAAGACAGAAAGCTTACCACTATTATAGAACCTAATGTTTACTCTAGACATGGGTAGGTTATGCGGTTGATATCACAGATGCCATATTGACTGAGCAGTATATATGTTACGGTAAGAGTGAATAATTGAAGATTATTAATAATTATCTATTATTATTAATAATTACCGAAAGTCGAGGTTAAAGTGATAAATTAATCACATTTGTCGGTTTTTATTAATAATTTAACCCTAGTAGTGATAAATGTAATAAGTAATATCTAATTAATATAATTGTAAACTGTGTTTAATATTATAATTATGAATAGGACTGATTCGGTTCTGGCACTTCGCCGGCCGCTGCCGCGGCACGTTCGCTTCGCTCGCTCGGCTCGTGCTTTCCGTATATATAAATGTACTCTGTGGCTCGTGCGTTGTGGTCACAGTTCTAACCTAACCTAAACCAATAATTATGAATAGGACCGATTCGGTTCAAATTTAGTGTGAAATTCAGTATTTTTGGTTGTAATTTCGAATATTTTGATTGAAAAAAGGGGATTTACAGTTAAAGTATTAATACCACCCTTTATTTTATAACTTTTACCAATATGTGTCGTGAATTATTAATAATTACTACTAAAAGTAATAAATTTCGATCGTTTATTCACATTTACCAAAACATGTGGTTATTATTAATAATTTTGTAAAAACATTAATAATTTTCAATTAATCAGATTTACCGTAACATATACATTCACTCGCATTGCCCGAGGCAGCGTAACATGTAATATACACTTACACATGCACCGAGTATACCTATACTGTATGTATCTATAATAAACTACAGCATCAGCACGCGCGATCCGTATTAACCTACGATAGCAACGCAAATACAAATTATAATGAGAGTGAATGAGACAGCTTTCATTTTACAGAGTACTTACTACTTAGTCGATTCGGTAACATAGCCGCTTAAACAATTTTTAATGAACCTTGCTCCAATTATTTAAAGTCTATATCTCTATAGCAATATTAAAACGATAATGCCAGAACGGAGAAGACTCGCACACACACTTCCCATTGTTACGTTTTGGCGGGAAAGTGAAGCGTTGTGTTTAGCAATTTTTCTTTATTTTTAAAATTTTATCATCCTTCATAAACCATTACTTCACCAAATAATCAACTATTATCATCAATAAATTTTGGTCAACTGTTTGTGCACACAATATTTTCATTGTGTAATAATTACAATATGTCGTTGTATTATGTTACATGAACTGTCCTCCGAAAACTGGCTGCGTGCTTCTGTAATGAATATGAACAGTGAATGAATAAAATAATATATTGCCTTTTTACTATACTCTCATAAAAACATCACCAAACATGTTCAGGGACGGAAGTTGATTGCAGTTATGTCAAATAAATATGTCCATCACCTGCCATGATTGGTGGCGGTTGATATGTACCAAAGTACATATTACACTACACACTACAGGTGTCAGACGATAGTACCTTGTGGTTGGTGCTAAAGCAGTTTTTTTTTATTATTGTATAGTTTCCATAGTCACGGGCAGTCTGAGGGGTTGTGTGTCTTGAAGTTATAATTAATAACAGCTAACTTACATTAAGTAAATTATATTATTTGTAATACAATTATAGACAATCCGATAGACGCAGAACTAACTCACCGTATCCTTTGGTCTTGCAATATGTATAATCCGTAAAAAATAATTATGACTAAATTAAAAACTGGCGTGGCGACCACGTACTGGAAGACGCAGTGTGGGCAGGCCCCCGGCAAGGTGGACTGACGACTTGGTAAAGGTCGCTGGAATCCACTGGATGCGGGCGGCATATGACCGGTCGTCGTGGCGATCCTTGGGGGAGACCTATGTCCAGCAGTGGACGTCTAACGGTTGAAATGATGAAATTAAAAACTTAAATAACTCCAAACGGCGGCCATCTTGGACTAATTTCAAGCAGGCGGCTCACCTGGAGCCGCCTGCTAGTTTGCCCCCTTATCACTACAAAAAAAAAATATATATGTTTAAAAAGTCTCCTCTAAAGTAAGTAGTTTCTGCCATTCAACCGTAAAAAGTATCAGGCCAAACGTTTACCGGTTACCATGGCAACCGTAGACAATTGGAACACAACCTGTTGCTATACTTTCATCTATTTAGTTACTGTACAAGTTGTCTCACTTGGCGCTACAGCGGGGCAGGGGTTACTTTGTTGACGTTATAAACAGAGTCTTTAGAGATTTACGCCCTTTTGCCAGATTACCCGAGATCCCGCCGCGGAAGCCGCGTGAACCATTTGCTTACTCATGCACCCTCCAACTAGTGAACCAATTTGAACATTTTTGAAGTGAACTTAAATTTAAGCGTGAAGAAGTGATTCGCGGTAGTGATGGATCATTATCCATCCATTATGCAGGATCAATCTCTGCAAATGTATTGCAAATTTTAACAACTTCTGCTTAAGTTACATACGTTTTAAAATTATCGCTTTGCTATTTGGATTTTGGTCAAACGCAGGCCTATTTAAAATAAAATATGTACTTATTGTATTTAACAAGTAAGAAATAATAAGTAGGTACATTATAATTTAACTATAATAAATTAGTCATTATAATATATTAGTCAATAAAAATCAGCTAAACTTACTAACCTTTTTATTCGAAAATAATTCATTGATTAATATAGTTGTTTCGATTCTTTAACTCTCTAAACTCCACTAAAACATTTAATTCCCAAACGTCCTAAATAATATATTTGACGTTACATTTCAAATGATCGTAATAACAAGTCTTTACAAAGTTACCTACATAATTGAGGCCGGGCATTAAACGCATCGGCGATCGATACGTGCAACTTCAAATATTCAGGGCTGCCTCTGTCGCACGATAAGGCTCCATAATACCTGCCTTACAAGGAATATTTTATGATCTCGTGGTCGCACTTACTATACAATTTTCTTGCAGCTTTCGGCTTAATAGATACGAAATATTGCAGCAGTGAAGGTATACAATCTTCGGAAAACATTGAACAAGTCCATTCGAATAATTGCCCTGATTGCTCAGCTGTTAGTTCAGACCCAGTATGTCTTCGGAAAGAAGGAAGCGGATTCCGTGTGAGAACATTTGAAAACATTTGCGGGCTAGAGTAACACAATAGGCTAGTTGACTAAATTTGAAAAATTGCTTAATTAGATACTTTAATATCTATTTCATCCCAAAAAGCCTATATTTTTAAGAAAAAACAATATTTACTTTACATATTTTGTATTAAAAAAAAAACAATTTAAATTTCCCTCGAAAACGCTGAATAGTGTCATGTCATGGCGTCTTGAATGACGTTACACTCTGCAAAACAAACAAAACTGTTTACATCTGTGTCATGTGTCAACTTTTTGTAAAAATGTTTTCTTCGTATTACGAGTACTGTATGGTACCCAGTGTAAAAGCACGACAAGAAAAACGTCAGACAAGTTATTTATAATTTTCCAAACAATCAACCCACACGGGAAAAGTGGTTAAGACTTGCTTGCAGGAGTGATGCTCATTGTTTATCAATATCAAAAAGTAATAGGATGTATTTTTGTGAAGATCATTTCGATGTACACATATATATAATATAATCTACTTAGGTAATGTAAATGTAAAATACTAATTTGGGGTTAGGTATTTTGATTTAGGTTTATGATTTAGATTTTTTTTAAGTGCTATATTCATTGATATATTCATGTATCATCCTACATTAACTGCTATTAATTCACCAAATTATCAACCATTATCATGTATGTAGTGTTGGGATTCCCAGAAAAGAAAGACCACCGGATTTTCACTATTTTATTTAATTTGGAAAAAGGAACTCTTAACAAAAATCACAACTATTCTTAACAACGTCCGTTCCGAATGCCCGGAATCGCCATCTTAATTTATCGTTCATCTCTTTCATACTTTCATTCTTTCACCCATTCAGTCATTCGTGCAGAAACATTCTATTAAACTTAAGAGTAAGAGTATATTTTTTAAATTCAATTTTATGAACAGAATTCCTATTGTGCTCGAATATTGTTAAGTTTGTGTTAATCATTTATAATAAATATGTTAATAGAATATAAGATTAAATGAGCCTTATGTATTGATTATGAAGAATATTATACATACTTTTACACTATTATTTCAACTATAAATATTTGGTGTAGGGAATGAAATGAATTGATTTTTTAAGCGTAAACAATAAAATTGCCATCTGTTGCCTTCTAAACATTCCATGTTATTTAGAAAATATATTCATGTATATATCCATTACACTTATTATAAAATAAAACATGAAGTTTTATCAATTGCATATTGTGTGTACAGCATTTTTTTTTAATCAAGATGAATTTACTCTGATATTAAATGAATTTGAAACAAAATCTGATTGTATTTAATCTAATAACATTATTGTTAAGTACTATTAATATATAAAAATATCAAATATTCATTGCCATAGTATCCTGTATGGACCTGACAAGATCTTTTCTCCTTGTTTTCTCTAAAGCATCACAAAGTATAAAAAACCATCTTTGTGGATCTGCTCTGCTTTCATAAGCTTCCATTAACTTAGTTGCCTTCACAGCAAGTGTTTTATTTTGAAAATCTATATCATCAATGACACATTCCCGAATTTTTAGATTTCTTGCAAGATCTCGCCAAAAACTACCTATCTCTTCAATGATAGTTTCAAAAATCCTTTGCTTCTTTTTTTTGCTCAGGGTAGTAGCAGTAAGTGGACTGCTGGTTATAAAACTGTCTTCTGGCTCTTTCTTAAGTATTTATTTATTTATTTATTTATTTATTTATTTATTTATCACCCATACTAAACACTATCATTACAAGAACACAATCTTAATGCGATAGTGTGGTTCACTATATATCTAATTATTTATCTCTAATACATACTATAATAAATCTATATATCTACATAACAAATTATAAACAACGTCATTCTCGTGAATTCACTCATTGAGCAACAGAACAGGTCTAATTTATCCGCGACGAGGTTTAGAGTTTTGTGTGCGCGCGTCAGAGGCGCCTGTTGCAATAAGTTGGTGCGCGCGCGCGGCACGCGCAACAACTGCGGCATTCTTCGCCGATACACATACTTATCCGGAACGTTGAAATTTAATATCTCTAGCATCTTAGGATTAATTATCTTGCCCCTTAAAACTTTAAATATATATGAGGCAACTGCCAGTTCCCTTCTTACTCTTAACTCATTATACCCAACCATACCCAAAATGAATTTAGTTGGATACATTAAAGGGTAAAAGGGATACACGCCATAATACCTCATATATAGATATCTAACAAACTTATTTTGCACTCGCTCCAACATAAGATTATATTTAATTTCATGTGGGCTCCAGATAACTGCATTGCATTCTAGCTGACTTCTTACCAACGCGTTATACAATGTAACAATGGCCGACACATTAGTGAAGCTATGAACGGTTCGAAGTAGGAAACCTAGGTTTCTGTAGGCTTTCTTGCAGATCTTAACCACGTGACTATGAAACGTCAGCCCAGCATCAAGGCTTACGCCTAAATCTCTCACCTCTGTAACCCTAGCCAATGGAGTGCCCTCAATATTATACTTGTATACGATTGGCGTACGTGCGCGAGAGAAGGTGATAGTCGCACACTTCGAGCGATTAAATTGTAAAAGATTGCTCGTACTCCAATCTACAATACCGTCGATATCCCTCTGTAACCGCTCGCAGTCATCCTGCTGTCTTATACACATATATAATTTTAAGTCATCTGCGAATAATAAGCATTTAGCATGTTTTATGACACCAGGTAAGTCATTTATCATAATTATAAACTCCATCGGCCCAAGATTACTCCCCTGACTTACCCCCGATCTAATAAAGTACGGCTCTGACACATAACCTGCACACTCAACGTATTGTTGTCTGTCTGTCATGTAACTGGCAAAAAATTTTAGTAAATGTGGAGTAAAACCGACACCGGCTAATTTCTTTAGCAATATGTCATTATCGACTAGGTCAAACGCTTTTTTAAAATCAAAATAGGCGGCATCGATCTGTACTCCACTATCTACTGCTGGGATGAGATCTGCCATATAGTTGAGTAGATTGCTCGAAGTACTTCTAGTTGGCCGAAACCCGTGTTGAGCGTCTCTAAGCTGTCCGCTGATTTGCGCGAATACGAGGTTCTGTATTGCTGACTCAAAAACTTTTGCAGGTGTTGATAATACAGCAACTGGTCTATAGCCTTCCACTTTGTCTTTAGTTCCCCCTTTAGGCACTGGAACGACCCGTGTTACTTTCCACCTCTCGGGAAATACCGCAGCTTGGAGACAAAGGTTGTAAATATGAAGTAGTGGCTCGGCGAGTGCAGCTCTGCAATCCCTAATGATATAAGGTGGAATACCATCCGGTCCAGTCGATCTTTTTGGCTTTAATTGCTGAAGTGCTTTCTGCACATCTCTTAAGCACAATCGGTCTAAATGAACTCGCGCCGCTCCGTTCAAGCAACCTGCCTCCTTTACCGCTGCACCTACATTCAGTTCTGCACGCTGCTCGTTGTAGATGGAATGAAAATATTTCGCAAATTCTGTAGCGCATTTCTCCCCCGTAAGAACCTCCCCATTAACCGAAATTTTAAGCGACACGTTACTACGCCTTTTAGAGTTAATATAATTCCAAAAGGACTTAGGGTCCTTCAATAATTCATTTTGTACCCTATCTTTGTGCTGTTTCTGAGCTAACTCAATCATATTTTTTACCTTAGTCCTGTACTGGGCAAACTCCTCATAATCACTCTTCGAGCCAGTAGTTTTGTACCGCTTGTGAAGATTAGCCTTTATTTTTATGTCGCGAATTATTTCAAAACTGTACCATTCGGGGTAACAGTACCTCGAACTGACATTACTTCGCTTTTTTCTGGGAACGCAGTCATCAATTATCGAATTAATAGTATTATAGTAAAAATCTAAACTCATTTCTAAATCTAAACAATAAATTGGGGTCCAGTCTAATGATGCAATTGACGAGTATAGAGTGAAAAAATCTGATTTATTAAAATTCCAACCTGAAACTATATTTGTGGTGGCAGTTGGTGTGTCGGCCACGAATGACTCGTCGCAGCTGGAGCGGCTCGCGCGCGTTCCCGCCACCGACACTCTCAACGGCGGGTGATACGCGTCCACCGTCACGAGCGGCGCGGCCGCCGCGCACACACTCACCTCTTCTCCCGCGAATGTACTCAACACTAGGTCTAGTTGCCGATCATTGCAATTATTTACTCTGTTGCACTGAGTGAATCCACAGTATGTTTCAAAGTATACATAATAATTATTTATATACGAGGAGCATGAGTACAAGTTAAAATCTCCAATCACTATGATGTCTGTATATCTGTTGCAATAGTCTTCTATAATTTTAAATAATAATAAATACTCATTTTCACTAGTGTTCGGTGGTATATACACAACGCATAATAAAAACAAAAATTTATTTCGAATAAACACTGTAGCACTCACTAATTCGAAAAGATGTTCGTCGACGATTACGTCACCGGTGGACACTCGTCGCAGTTCTAAGCGCGGTGTGGCCACTAAACACGCACCTCCTTGTTTACGGCCATCCGCTCGGTCGCACCTCAATATTGTGTAACCCGATGGAATCAGCTCTGCATTATGGATAGATTCGTTCAATCCTGTTTCGGTGATGGCAAATATATCACAGTCTGAAGATAAAATACCAATAAAGAAGTCTTCCACTTTTGTTCGGAGTCCTCTTACATTCTGATAGAATATTTCAGTACATTTCATTTTATTATTGTTTTTATTGAAATGTTTTCGGGTTTTGGGACGCTTTCCGAAACCATATCCAC
This sequence comes from Craniophora ligustri, assembly GCA_905163465.1. Lineage (NCBI taxonomy): Eukaryota > Metazoa > Arthropoda > Insecta > Lepidoptera > Noctuidae > Craniophora > Craniophora ligustri. Next base: position 10,758,423 of record LR990976.1, read on the forward strand.
TCACAGTACTCAATATTTACAGCCCAATTTTCAGGATGACAAAGCTGTTCATATTTGCTTTCTGGGAGTCCTATAATAAAGGAAGCATAGTCCCTTTCCGTTTTGTGCTTTATCCTTTCTATAGTTATCTGTATGTCTTCTTCAAATATGTTTTTAACGTGTCTTTCTAAACTTTCTACTGTAGTATTTTTCTGTAGTCGCCATACATGCATATATTTTTTACGTTCAGTCCCTTGAATTTCCGTCGATTGAGTGCTTCCTCCCTTCCTTACTTCCTTGTTAGGATATCGATGTTGCTTCTTAGTAACTGTTATCCAATTACCTTCCTTTTCAGATACTTTTTCAATGGGATCCAATATTACTATATTATCTTCCGTATTTATTTGTTCTGGTTTTTCTATAAACTTAATCGACTTCGTGGCCCCACACTGGTTGGTCGCGCTTTTGTTGTCATGCGCGCTGTTACCTACCTGCTTTATATTTTGTTTACAAGCGTTTACAAATGATAATGTGGGCTCGATTATGTTATTATTTGTGTTGTTATTTCCTGTAGAAGTAGTTTTGTAATCAATCTGTGCTTGTAGGTACTCATTTCTTTCTTTTAGGGTCTTATTTTCTTTTTCCAATGTTTCAACTTTTTCTGCCTTTTCTTGAATCACCCGCATTATTTTACGTAGTTCTCGTAACTCAGTGTCTGTTTTATCAAATCTACCTAAAAGCAAGGCATAGTCTCTCTTTTGATCATCCAGCTTCGATATCACTTCCGAGCGCAACTTCAGGATCTCTTCTAGCACGGTATCTTCGCTGTTAATCACGCTTATTTCACTACGTTTACCTCGGCTGCCGCGCTCCGTATTCACATTGTTGTTTGGCGTGAAGCTTTTCATATTTAAAATATTACCTCGTATCGGCGTTTCGGTATTATCTCGCTTCGGGATTGACCGGGAACATTCTGGACATACCCACTTGCTTTTATAATCTTCCGTGTAATCTCCAAATATCTCCTTAGACAACGCTAGACATTTCAAGTGATACACTTTGCAGCATGTTTTTTGGGAACATAACATGTACAATTGATTGTTAATCCCGATATCGCACCCGGAACATTTTTTATTCATTTTAGAAAAAGATAACGCAACGACGCACGACGCACGACGCACCATGCACACGTCCACTCGCTCGCGCGTCGCGAATACTTATTATTATTAATATTTGTTGAGATGAAGAATAATAGTTGCCAAACTCCCTAGGAATGTGGGATGTTTCATAATCGGTAATTTTCTTCAATATATCTTTCGAGTTAGGGAGCTTCAGAGCAATATTTTTGAGACATTCCACATTGTCTTCAGATAACAAATCTCGAATTTCCAAAACTTTTAACAGCTGTCCTATACTGTTAATATTTTCATATCTCCTGACTGAATTGATGGTGTCTCTAAATAATTCTTTCAGAGAACTCAATATTTCACTGTGCCTTTCGTTTGTTCCAACTGAGAAAACTATGTATTGTTTTAGTTGAGAATATTCCGATAAAGTCATTTTTGTATTAATTTTGATCCCATATGACGAACGTGATGACGAACATCTACGTTTAACGTACAGGATAAATTTATATTGGCATGAATATACCACTTAAAATCCAGAAGGTCAATTGGTCTTATCTTGTAGGATATCGGTATATGTCGAAAACGATGGTACAATAGATAAACTGTATTGTTCCTTATATCTAATAATGTTACATTCACGCCTATTTTTAGATTTTTTACTCATTTACATCAATCCAACAAGGTATTCTAATCTATGAATCCAACTACAACTAACCAATAATCCAATCTTATTTTTAATCCAAACTTAATTTATGTTCGTTTTAAAACAACTCCAAAAAAATTAATCCTACACTCGGCCATTCTACTAACATTTCTGGCCTCAGAAATCACAATGTAACCATTACAACATTACATAAAAAAAAGTTTCAGTTCTAACAACATGACTACTTAACACTTATCATGTTACTTAAAGTTTAATAACTAAGATTATGTTAGGTACACAAAACAACGTTACTCTATAAACAAAGATGCAAATCACATTTTAAAGGTTTAGTCATCAGGCCATTTCTTTATGGAGTCTACCACAGTGGATGTCTTACCTGGTCCTTCTGCAGTGAGGTCTACCTTCTGCACATCATACCGGTCATTCCCTTTGACCTTTGTGATACGATATGGTCCAAGATATTTGGGCTTTAACTTCATTCCAGAGCCAAACTGAGTACGCTTGATCGCAACTAAGTCCCCTTCCTTGTACTTAGTACTCTCTTTACGTTTTCTGTTAAATGTTCTTATATTTTCTTCCTGCACTTATAGTATATGCTCCTTCGCCTTCTGGCGTCTCTCTTCTCTGTCTTGTACAAAGATGTCTCTTCCTTCTTGTACAAGTAAATCATAAATTTCAATGTCTTCTTTAGTCTTCATTGTCGTTCCAACAAGTAGTTCATAAGGGGTACAATTAATACTTCTTTGCCAAGTACTATTTAAAGACCTCTGTACTCGACTCACATGTTTGTACCACTGGGTTGGACTATCAATACACAACTTGGTAAGAATTGATATTATGGTCCGGTGTATTCTTTCTACCTGCCCATTTCCCCTAGGTACGCCTGTGGTGATCTTAACATGTTTTATTCCTTCTTCTTCACAATATTGTTGGAACTCTTGACTTGTGAATGCTGTTCCTTTATCACTTATTATTCTAGTAGGGTTTCCAAAGTGTTGCTGATGCATCCTTATTTTTTCAATGGTCTCCTTGCTAGTGGTACTCCTTGTGGGAAATATCCACACAAACTTAGTGAATGCATCCACCATTGTAAAAAGATGATTATAAAGTTTTTTAGTCTCTGTCATTGGCCCAATGTGATCAATGTGGATAGTATGTAGGGGTGTATCTTCTTTCTCTAGCAGGTGTAAGAATCCTTCTTGCTTACCCTCCTTACGGCTGCCTAGTATGCATGGAATGCATGTAATTATGAAATCTTCTAACTTCTTTGATAAATCTTTAATGTAATAATCTTTACAGATAAGTTCTGTCATCTTCTTCTTGCCAAAATGTCCATTTGAATGCACTCTTTTTATAACCTCAGCCTCCATTGCTTTAGGTACTACAAGTCTTCTTTCTAACCCTTTATACAGTACACCACCTTCCAAATAGTAATCAAGGTAAGGCTTTTCAATGAGCACATATATAATAGCTCTTAATCCTTCATCTTGCTCTTGAGCCCTTTTTATTTGATCATGTAGGCTATGTGTGGTCACTGCAATGTATGGGTTGCGGCTCAGTGCATCAACATGCTGCATTCTGGAGCCTGATCTGTGTTCAACTTGAAAATCAAATTCTTGTAATAACAGTGCCCATCTGGCTACTCTGGTTGACAGGTCCTTCTTTTGTAATGTCATTTGGAATGCCTGACAATCTGTTATGATCTTGAATGGTATGCCATATAAATAATGACGAAACTTTTTTACACCTTCTATAATTGCGAGAGCTTCCAGCTCATAGCTAGAATATATTTTTTTTAAAACATTAAATGCATACCTCTGTTCCTCTTCAAAGGTAAAACCTTGATCTTTCTTTAACAAGTTAGTTAATGGATTTGCTATTTGAGCAAAATTTTGTATGTACTTCCTGAAATATGAAGCTAGACCCATGAAACTTCGTAATTGTTTCACTGTCTTGGGCTCCGGGAACTTCATAACCGCTTCTGTCTTCTCAGGAGAAGGTTTTATCTCACCATCTTGTACAACATGGCCCAAGTACTCAACTTTTGTAGTTAGTACTTCACTTTTGTTCCAGTTGATTTCAAGTCCATAAGCAGATGCTACTTCCAATGCCTCCTGTAGCCTTTCTACAGCTTCCTGATAGTTAATTCCAACCTGCTTCTCTACTTCCCTTTGTTTAGCAAGTGATAGTCGTCGTGGTCGTTGTGCAACTGGGATGTCGTCTTTTAAAATAATCTTCATAACAATAGGTGCCTCCTTTGTTCTCATTGGTTGATAATTGTCCACCAACCATTGAGCCTTCTCTCTTATCTGTGGATCAGAAACAAAGCACACGGGTTGTGATACCTCAGTGACCATACACTGTGGCAAAACATCATTATAATGAGGCACAATAGTGACTGAACCTTTATCAATTACTGCAGTAACATTACCTAAGAAAGGCTGACCTAAAATAATTTTGTATGGCATTACATCTTGTGGAATTATGTAGAAACACACATTACAACAATATCCATCTATTTCTATGTTTACATTAAACTTCCCTAACGAGCGTACGCTCGTTGCACCAATTCCCGACAATGTTATCTTGACCTTTTCATGAGATGTGACATCTAACTCAAAAAACAGATTAGCAGAAATTAAATTTAAGTCGCTACCGGAATCTATAAGACTATCAACTTCTAATCCACAAATCTTAATGTTCTTAATTGATTTATTACACGTTAAGTCTTTGTTTACATTTAACACTGTTTCCGTTTGACACTTATGACACTGACATGACGTTGACATTGATGCTGACGCTCGTTCATTCTCCATCACCGTAACTCGTTCGCACGGTTCGCACCGTTCTCGTTCATCTTCATCATTGCCGCAATGTTCTCCCGAATCCGCAGCGCCCTCTTGTGGCAAGATTGTCGTACACACCGTTTTCTTCGGATTTGAATTCGAGTTTGAAACGGCTGCCTGGCAATTCGCCCCGATATGACCGAACGAGTTGCACTTAAAGCATTTTACGCCCTTCGTACACACACTGGCGACATGATCGGTTTCACCACACTTGAAACATCGACGACGATCAACCGATTTCTCAGAATGATTTTTGCTTTTCAGCTCCTGTTTCGTATCATCATGCCGTTTTTTGCTTTTACTCTTCATGGTCTCGTATATCGTGAGTTTTTCTTTTAACGCCGAGTACGTAGTCGCACCATACAGGATCGTCTTGTTCGTCTCGAAATCCTGTATGCCATCAATGATATACTGTATCGCCACGTAGTCCGGAAACTTGGCACGCTTACCTAATTCTTTCATCGTGAGCATGTACTCGTAATAGGTCTCGGTACCTTTCTTTTTACGGGCCGCCATTAGCTCATGCATCTCTTTGCTGTTGACGACATCTGGGAATTCCTTAAGCAGGGCCGATCGCAGTTCTTCGTAGCTCTTGAAGACATTTTCTGACTTCAGCCACAACTCAGCTGTGATGGTCAGTGATCGACGCGCCAAAATAAGCCTTTGTTGCGCCGACCAACCGAATATTTCAGCATTGTCTTCAACGTCTTGCGCCCATTTTGTCGACGAGTATGTTTTGTCGGTGCCGTTGAACTTGGGTATAATATCGGCAAATCCCAACGGGAGGATAGGATTCTTATCGTCGCACATTGTTTCCAAATTACTTCTTAACTTCATAAAAAAAAAAATCGTCTTCGTATTCGTAACCGCCACGCGGGTCGCCGGTCACCTTACCGCGCCACACGTTTTGGATAAAACTTCTTCGTCTTTTTTTTTCTGGGATCCCGGACGAGCCCCCAAAATTGTAGTGTTGGGATTCCCAGAAAAGAAAGACCACCGGATTTTCACTATTTTATTTAATTTGGAAAAAGGAACTCTTAACAAAAATCACAACTATTCTTAACAACGTCCGTTCCGAATGCCCGGAATCGCCATCTTAATTTATCGTTCATCTCTTTCATACTTTCATTCTTTCACCCATTCAGTCATTCGTGCAGAAACATTCTATTAAACTTAATTTATGTTCGTTTTAAAACAACTCCAAAAAAATTAATCCTACATGTATTATCCTCCATAATTAATAAATTGTAAAAATACTTAATGAAGAAATGGCTCAAAGGCCAAGGAGCTATGCAACAAAATTGATTTAAAAAAATATTTGCAGAGCGTGTCGTCATATTTTCTGATTGGTGTTTGTTGTCACGTGACTTAATGCCTATTTTGTTCGAATTTCTTTTCTAAAAATATTAATAATCTTTAACTTTTATGAGAAATAGACTGTTTTTTTGTTATCTACGTCTCTTCATTTATATGTAGAAACTATAAACCAAGCAATTTGTTGTTAGTGGACACAAGCCTATTGTTACTATGGCTTCAATTTTTCCGTCACCGATTTCTTTATTGGCGCAAATAGCCTAAATAAAGGAGTTGAAAAAAAGCAGATAATGAAATATTAGATGAAGAACAACCTAAAGAATTACCCGAAGAAAATACAAAAGATAAAGTAATTAAATCAAAGAATGTGATAGTTGTAAACGGACCGATGTTAGATCCCCGAAACGTAAACAAGAGTATAAGTAATTTCTTTGCTAGTACACAGTTGTAAACGGACCGATGTTAGATCCCCGAAACGTAAACAAGAGTATAAGTAATTTCTTTGCTAGTACAAATCTTCAACGACAGCACACGAAAGAGGATGATCAAGATCTTTGGGCCAGTTAAAGTATTCCGGCCTTAGGTCGTGATACCACAGAATGTCTCTAATGACTACTATTATCTGCCAACGATAACGTCTTGCTTCCATAAATGTTCAGTGGTAATAATATTTTTTGTGTAATATGTAATGTAATAAGAGGTTAGGTTTATGAGTAGGCATTACCTTTGTCACTCCAACTTACTTACCTAATCTTAATTATCATAAAAGTAGCGAATTCAATCACACCCAAACATCCCCTTAAATTCTCTTAACGCTATAAACACATTAACTTGGAAGCTAGGATGTACTGGAAAATTTAAAATTGCGTCACAAATTTCATTGAACCTGTCCCTCGCAGTCTACAGTTTTTGCTTCCACATTAATCCTACTGGTAAATGACGTGACTACACCGTGCATCGGGGATGGTATTAAAACGCTTCAGGCGAGCGACGCACCAGAGGGCGCGTCAATGTTGTGTCGTACGTTCAAAAAGCCGTTCGGAAATTGAAAGGGAATATTGTCTGGCCACCAGCATGGTGTCCGAGCGGTGATTTAACGGTGACGCTGGTAAATAGAATAGTGATTAACTTCTAGTTTATACTTAAACTTAATTATCATATAGTTTATTCAATATCGGCCTCATTTTAACTCAACTACTATGTAATTAGGCAATTGTGCACTTATTTCCAACTATACTATAGCTAAAAGAATAGTTGAATGTTTTTTAATTGCCAACAAGTTTTTTTTGCATTGTAGTAATTTGAGTACAGATTTTTGCTTGTACGACATAAGAGTTGAAAAATAATAGTGATGATGCAAAGTTACATCATTTCATGTTTGTACATGGAATCGATTCACTCGGAATCTGTACAATCGAATAATTTTCAGTAGTTTAAGCAAACGTTAAAAAGCTGTTTTACGACTACTTTTAAATAGAGTTCCTTCCTGTTCTCTCATATTTGAATAATACGAAATGTCCTGCCAAAAAATAACACATACCTCATATTCTCTATACAGGAGTGCCCCGACACGTACGCGCCAGTTTGTGGCGTGTCAGGTCTCAAGGCCAGGGATCCGTCACTAGTCTTCCAGAACCACTGCTTCATGGATGTCGCACAATGTAAGATGTTCTAGGAAGGCAAGAGTGTCACCTCGGAGAGCTCAGGTATTTCACAACTAAAAACTGGTAACTTATAGTTATTCAATATCAAATTTATTTTCTCAAGACATAGTCCTGCCCTTAAAAAGCTGTGATAGTCTAATGGTGTAACCAGGGGACTGTGAAGTTAAAGGTCCCGAATCTAATTCCAAGGCCATTGACTTTTCGAAGCTATGTGCAAGTGTGTATATATCACATGCTCAAACAATGAATGAAAACAGTAAAAAAAAGCATGCCTGAGATTTTCTCAATGGCATGTAAAGGCTGCCACAATAAGTTCAGCACCATAGTTTAATCTCAGCTCTTACCATAATTGACTGGAGTGGACTTCTGAAAACCAAAAGATTTTAAAGGCTATTTATATACCTGATCTTGATCTATATAAACATGGCATTCATGACACATAAATTTGTCACTGTGACCCATCTAAACCAGAGACTTACGAAAAAAAACGAATCAGATTCGCATTCAAATGGGCATTTTTATGGGCACTATATTTGATGTTAATTTTTACTTGATACTTCCATCTTTTCTTGAGATAGAGAGGCTTAGGACGCGGAAGGACAAACTATGATATGATGTTATAAGATAAGGGTCCTGTTTTTCCTTTTGAAGTAGTTACGGAGCTCTAAAAATACAAACATATTTTCAAATGGATACAGGGGTATTAAGCACAAAATAACGAAATATTTGGTTCGAAACTTTTATAAAGGAAATTCTTATCGGAAAAACATAAAAAGGAACCGTTGGAAGGATTGAAAACATTAAAATAGAGATTATTATTAACGCTCTTTTCTACTTAAAAAGACTCACACAGCCCACGCCAATCATAATCGATATAATACGAAGCAGATTTTTAAAGCTAATTGATGTCCAATTATCGTCTTTGAATATTTTCCTCATTTCTCATAAGCTACTTACTCAAACGTCGGAATTTGGTGATTTTCTCGATAATAATAGCTGTAAGTAGGTGTAAGATTATTTTATATTATCTTCCTACTAAGAAAAAGTTAAGAAGATTACTCTCGAAATCTATCGTAGAGCAGGTAGCAAAAAAAAATATCATTAAACAATAAAGGTTGTGCCATATATTTTTTTTTGCAAGAAGTTTTATTTCATTATTTTAATATGAATAAAGGTGCTGCGGAAAGTTTTCGGATTATGAAAAAGTTTTTGGTGACCATGCTTCAATTTTGAAAAAGTTTTTGCTTAGCAAACGTGTCGGAAGTGGTTTGCACGTTTTAAGAGTGGTGAATTTGACTGGGAAGACAAGGACCTGCCTGCCTGGTCTGGAGAGGCGAAAAGTTTGAAGATACAGAATTGAAGGAGTTCAGGAAAGGAGCTCAACAAAAACTCGTCACAAACTGCTTCAGCAACTTAAAAAGAAAAGATTTATACATCGGATTGTTACTGTTGATATAAAGTGGATACATCACCTAAACGTAGGAAATTATGGGTTACGCCTGGACAACCCTCGTCATCAGCGAAAACCATATTTATCATGAAAGACTGAAATGGGAAGTCCTAATTCACCCGCCGTATTCTCCAGATATTGCCCCTTCAGATTACCACTAGTTTCGATCGATGGCTCGTGGTTTGTCATCGCCGAATTACACTTCTTATGAAGAGTGCAGAAATTGGATTGATTCCTGGATTGCCTCAAAGAACGAAGCATTCTGTCGTCGAGATATTCATTTCCTACAAGTGATGGAGAATATTTTAATAAACGTATTTATTTACTTTGATTTTAAGTAAATTGTTATTTATCTTTCAACAACTTTTAACTCACGAATTAATTCCAACACCAATATATATTTTTTCTAATTGCAAAGCCATACATTTTGCTAAGTTTAAATAGTACCGTAATAGTTAACAAGTAGCAATAAAGAAGAAGCCGCATCACTGCGTTTATAAAGTTTGTCAAAAGTTTACGAATGTTTTTAAAGAAAATATCAAGGATTTTTTTCGTACACAATTTTTCAATTGTTGTTTTTGTAGGTACTCGAAATTGTTTATTTAATAAACATTTCTTTTTACTTTGCAGTGCTTTTCTCGATCAACTTCTTTACAAATTAGCTGTGATAGCCTAGTGGACCATTGGATTGTGAAGTCAGAAGTCTCGAGTTGGATTCCCAGGCATGCTGACTTTTTGAAGTTATGGGCGTATTTATCGCGAAGGAAAAACATCGTTAGGAAACCTGCATGCCTGGGTAATTTTCTCGATGGCGTGTGAAGTCAGACCCGGTCCTAGCAGTGCCGCTAAAAACTGAATATCTTACAAACGTTTTAATTAAATAAATTGTAACAAATATGTCGGCGCAGGAAGGCCTTCATCAGAATTCATCGTATATTCAGTTGTTGTGGGCGTATTTTCGATCGGGAGGCATCATATCGCTTCTGACTTCTCATTATAATCAGATACTAGGGCACACTATTCGGGCAGATTACAAACGATTCGTCGCAGACGTGGTGCGCTTGCAGTTCCCGTTCAGCTTGTCTCCAAAACAAGATATCCGCAGCCACTCTCAAATTTGACATTATTGACGACGCACGCATGCGCCGTCAAATATATTGTCGATGTTTTTAAACTTACACAAATGTCAAACATTGAAATAAAATTACTTTCACGAATGACGACCCAGTTAGTCCAGCGGTAGTTAACACTGCCTTCTGTGCTATGGGTCCCGGGTTCGAATCCCGGTAGGGACAAATGTTTGTGTGATGAGCATAAACATTTGTATCCGAGTCATGGATGTATCTATCTATAATATGTATGTATTTACGAAAAAAAAAAGTATATTTGTAGTATATCAACCAGCTAGTATCCGTAACACAAGCCTCGTTGCTTAGCACGGAACTAGATGGCGCTGTGTGTCATAATGTCCAGGAATATTTATTTATTTATTTATAATTTTATCTCATTACTAACCATCCCGGTTTCGCACGGTTGAACATATATTGGTTAGGTTAGGTTACACCTTAGGTTACATTATTAAAGTTTTAGTAGAGACGGATTCCAATTTTTTTTCTAGGTAGGTATACCTAAATATGGCCTATGTTTCTCCTTAGGCTTCAGGCTCTCAGGCTAGCTAGGTATCCTCTCTTTCACGAACAAACATCTAGTATTTAATAAATATAGCATAGTAATAACGTCACTTGAATATTTCACTTTCAAAATTCATATCATATTAAAACGTACTAAATTTTTGAGTAAGTAGGCCTGTACGTTTTTATTACACAGAAAACTGTATGTTAGAAAGACTTTTCCATAATTTTTATTAACCCGTGTACTGTTTTTATTTACCACAGCTTACATGAAAATATAATCTACTGGTGGCTTAAATCCCTTTGAAAGATTCTTTGAAAATGTCCGTTGTTTTTAAATATTACTTTGAAAATACAACTTTATTTATTTAGTCGTACCTACTTAAGTTCGTAATATAAAAGCTTCTGATATTCTTTTTAAATGTGTAGTCAAACCCACAGGTCTAAAACTGTTTACCTATTATAAATTTCTCCTTGTCACAAAATTACTACCTGACTGAAACTATATGGTATTGTATAAAAGCCTCTTAAGCTTTGAGCGATAATAATACGTTTTGAATTCCAAAAAACGAGATTTTGATGTTATTTTTCCTTCAGTATCTACTTGTTGTTATATAATCGTATATAAAGCCCTTCAAAAGGATTAGACGATACTTCATAGAATGTCTAAGAAATTACCTTCTATTCAGAATAACAAACAAGTAGATAGAATAAAATCCAACCTCGAGTATTTTATTTACGCCTGTGTCTGTATAAAAGATTTCATCAAAGTCATACTTTAAGCGTCGATATTAGAAGTAGGTACTATTTATTGATTTTATCGCATCGCCATCGCATTACGTGCATTACCTGAAATATTAATTGCAGGTGGTAAACAATTAAAAAAAACAATTCTCCAGCTAGGTGACAATAGCATTTTAAATACACCCTGCTATCCCGCCAAACACAATCAAAACCCACTACCTATTAGGCAAGTCTCTAAGTAAACGAGCGTGTCGAAAAGGATACATACTAATTTGTATGCCAAAATAAATTCCATGGGGTCCATAAATCCGTGCGTGGAGCGTATTAACGCTCGAACAGAGGGTGGTTTTTAGCCTTCTATTAGCATCATTGACTGGCCGGCCAGACGGAAGAGTGCACGATAATGCACGCACATATGACGTCACAGGTAGGTACTCTTTGAAGGGATCAGTAAAATTATGACAGAGCACAGCTCAGGTTAAACTGGTCCGGATAAATTTGGACCAGATAGTTTATTGGTAAAAAAACAAATATCATAAATGGTCTACTATGTAGAACTAAGGAAAGTAAAATCTAAACTCAAAGAATATTATTTCTTTTGTTTTGTACATTAAATTAAATAAATTTAATTACCTGGAGTCCACTGTTTATAAGTGGACTCCAGGTAATTAAATTTATTTCTTATCTAATCTTTTCTTGTCTAGTTAATGTCTCAATGATTAATGGTAAAACAGTTCCTCCCTAAATCAACACTTTTTTCATTTCTTCCAGCGTACATCGAGTCTCCGTTTCTGTTCTGCTTAGGTGATGAGATGAACGGCATGTACCGGTTCCTGCCCCTCGTCAGAACCCTGCAGCACATGGGCCGGCTGCCCAAAGGCCGTTTCAAGTACAAGATGCGAAACATGAGATTCTTCAATAACTTCCTGTGAAGGAATCCTAGAATTTTTTGCCCTGCCGTTGGGGCAACTCGAAACCGACTTCTACGACTCCAAAAAACATTAGCCTAGGTCTTTCTGCAGAGGCGTAGCTCGGCTGCATCGACTATACACGGTGACTTTGAAAACATGTTCATGTTTTTCTTATAAGATAACTTAGTCTACACCATCTAAAACCAAAAACAAATTTATGACCTTGACAATTTAGATTCGTAAAATTACATTTTAAAATGAATGGGTAATCGTTCCTGAACCTACCATTTTGATTTGTCGCATTCTTTCAAAGTCACCCTGTATAATTGATACACGTGACTTGTAAGTACACGTGACTACGCGACGCTCGACCCCCTGGCATTTAATTGTAAATGT